>MU001508.1:76050-489981 GCA_010093485.1 Karstenula rhodostoma CBS 690.94 | reverse complement strand
AGTGGAGGAGGGGGTTTGGGTATGGTCGGTATGGTGAGTCACGTGTGACTTGTGTAGGCAATCGACGCAAAGGGTAGGCAGTTCGTGGAGTTTGCTGCGGAGGCGACCGAGCGGGAGCGGTTGTCGGGAAGGTTCTGTTCTCGATCGAGGTTGTCTGGGCGGTGTTGATCCCTAGACCTTCGACGTTAGCTGCAGGTGTTGTGGGACTGCAAAGTTCGGATTCGCAGTCGTAGTGGACTCACAAGACAAGAGGTTGCAGGAATGATCTTCATATGGAACTTGTGGCGGGATTGAGCAAGTCGCCACTCACGGCTTGTGGTGGTTCGGTCAGTGTGCTGTGCGGCGCGTCTTTTTCAGCAGACATCGTGGGGAGAGCCGTTTTCGGCAGCCTCGGGCATGAGTGAGCGGCGTCCAGTGGCGTACTTGTTGTATTGGAAGCAAAAACGCGATTTGACTGCGTGCCGTCGCCGCGAGTGTGCGTGTTGGAAGTGGTGACGGATCCTGTTCGCTTGCCCAGCAGATGAGCTATCAATGTTCTTTCGCCCTCTTTCTCAAGGTTCTGTGTGCATGGTCTTTTGGGCGGCTCCTGTTCCTCGGGGTAATGTATAGGTCGTCCGGTGACGCAGCGTGGTTTTGGTGAGCGTTGGTCGAGTTCAACTGGATGCGGCGCGTCAGTGGCATGGAGAAAGCACCTTTCCCTCGTCGTGGGGTGCACAACGGATAGCGAGGCTGTACTCGAGGCATCTGGACGCCATGTACCGAAACTCGTTTGTGAGAACCGAGGTGGGTGCTGACGTGGGTTCTGCCCGATCTGTCACTGGGGAGGCTGCGCACGTACTGTGAACGCAACTCCGTGCGATTTTGCTGCCGTGCTGCCGTGCTGCCATTGTGTGGTCAAGTGGACACCGCTGTTGATGTTGTTCCTGTGGAAAACAGACTCGTCGTCTCCTGCCACTTTGGCAAGCATATCCAGGAACAAATCCCCGTCACAAGCACAGCTGCTAGCAATGAAGGTCTTGCCCCATATACAGAAGCTCGCCTCCCTGCCATTGTCTAGCCGTTGATTCTCTCAAAGCACCGTGACCTTCGTGTGTCCAAGTTATCGTCTCGTGCTGCCCGCATTCTACCATAACCCATAGGTTGAACTTGTCTGACCCACGCGATCATGTCCTTGTTTTCCCTCATACCTGAAATCTTTACCCTCTGTTTCGTTGCGCCAATTCCGCGCTGGACCTACGAAGATAGCCGATTCAAGGTCGCCGTGACCAAAAGCACCTCCACCACCACCCAGTGGGAATGTAAACGCTGTCGTGCCACCTCAAGGCGACAGCACTCACCTACGCCATCTCGCGGGCACTATGACTTGCAGTGCCGCGTTTGTGGTCGTCATTATGGATACTGGCCATGGAATAGCTGGGCAATACCAGTTGGCGAGCAAGCTCCCTGAAGCTCTGTGGACTGGGACACATCGCGAGGAACTAAAGCACTGCTACTGGCTTTTTCCTTTTGCACGGCATGGCATTGATCGTGTTGCTGCTGTGCAAGCGGGCAACTGGAGACGTTACGCATGTCATTTGAAGGTCACCTTACTCGATACCATCTACAGTTCTTGTTGGATTAGCTGAATCCCCATCCTCTCTCGCAGAACTGTCCCAAACCCACACCATGGCCATGATCCTGATGCCTTCTCGTCTCCCAGTGTTGCAGTGCGGGCTTTCCATGCCCTTCGACGGCCCCACAGTCGCCAGGCCCTCCCACCAACCACAGTGCCCCCTCACCTGCCCACCTGCCCTCTCCTTCACCCCGGAGCCCGCCCAAACCCTCGTCCGACACGGTCACATGACTGATTTAGCTCCCGCTAGGCTGCTTGGCAAAATTCTCTATATAAACTGGGCTCTCCCTCTCTCCTTCCACCTCTTCAGCGCCTTTTGTACCCGTCTAACTGACGTGTGCACAGGGATTTGGCCGCCTTCGGGCGGCCTATATCTTGCTAGTCAAGATAAATTTTTGGAACTTGGTCGTAAGGTGTACGATGAAGGCAACTGAGTACAAATAGCGTTCGCGCTCCGACCCTTTTTTTCTTTTCATTGATCGTCATGGCTGCTGGCTGTGCCTCAAGGAAGAGTTTCTGAAGTTCTTGTCCACTGTGCTGCCCTGTATGGTCGTGGTTGTCTGTTGTTGCGGTTGTCCGTCGTGATGCTGCCGCGCAAGGCCTCAGGCAAGCTTGTCGTGCGTGAAGCTGGCTCAGCAAAGGAACTCTAACTATGTATAAGCTGTCGCGTGAGCCTCTGGGTGTTTTGCTCTGCGTGTAAGTCCTGCCGGCGCGTTGACTGTCCTGCTGCACGAGCACGTCGCGCTCGAAGACACCAGCAGCATAAACTACAACCCCGCGACGCACTCCACGCGCACATCTCGCCCAAAAAAACGCCCTCTATCTGCGCCAGAGAGCCCGAGAAAACGTCACTTCGAGCAAGCACAAGCACGCCCAGCTTGCGATCAACGAGTCGCTCGACCGAAACCGCCTCCAACGAGGGCAATGTCCGCCCAACCCGAACGCACGATATCCGTTCCCGCAAACACAGTCCCGATCCAGTTCATCTGCTCCAACTGCGCGTTCCTGTGCCGCAAGTGTGGGGAGATAACAGCTAGCTAACATACCTGTTCAGGCGGCAAAGAAAGCGTCAACCACGGCATGAAGCTCAGTCCGCTGCCGCAAAGGGGCCCCACATACTTGCACTGTGGCAGAAGAACGATCACATCGTACGCACAAATTGAGGAGTCGAACATCATCTCGGAACGAGAGTGGCTGGAATCGAGGTAGCAAACCGGGGGTAAAGCAGAGCGGACACGGGAGTTTGGGTGTGCTTGGATGGCAGGTTCTGACATCACTGTAATTGTACACTATGAAGGCTGGATGCCACTGAAGATGCCTCAGCTACTCATCCTTGCTCACTGTGCTTCTGCTTGTAGCCGACAGCTCACGGTGGGCTTGTTGTGGTTCCACGTTAGCGCACTCACCCACTGCGCAACTCGCGACCGATCGTTCTAACAATCCCGCAGGTTTCTCGTCACCGAGACGCAAGCTTACAGCAAGACCTGAACTACCATCCTGCCCCCCTTGCAGCCTGCCTACGCTTTGCTCGTGGAGTCACCTCACGGCACACTGCAGGTCGATGCCGCCAAATTGCGACCTTGGTGCGACCATCAGAGCCCTGTATATACTCCAGGACCTGAAAATCCAACGCTGACGTAGCCAGCAGCCTCGTCGAGCACCCTCGAGTTCGCAACAACACTCCCCGTCTTTTCCTCGCCTTTTGTACCACCGCGCCCACTTCGACACCTCCCTACAAGATCCACCCTCGCCAGCGAAACCCATCGCCAGCTTCCAACCCGAGCGAAGTCGCCCAACACACCCCTCACCACGCAAAGCCCGCCACGAAGGCCACCCGCACTTTCGAAACACCCAAGCCCCCAAAGAACAGACATGTCGCAGCCACCTGCCACGGACACCACCTCCCACTCCCGACGCTCCGCTGGTAGATCGTGACTTTGAGTCCGCCAGTGCTTCTACTTTCACCAGATCACACCAGACCCACGCTCCCTATTGTGCAAGAAGAGGTCACAAAGGTGGTGAAGTTCTCTGGCACGCGCAGGAACACAAAGACCATCGAATTGACGCAGGGGCCGCACTCTTGGTCGAAGAGGCGAGGATAACTGCTGGCCTGCTCTGGCGGGCTTCTTTCACGAGGTTGGGTGGGGGTCTAGGGTTGATGGGGTGGGAATTTGACTTCACCGCATAGCACTATGTATGGAGGCGAAAGGGGGAGCGTCGGGCTGGAGGACACGGGATACACGGTACAGCGAACGGCGAGTAGGTGGAAGTCCTGAACGGAACACCCATGTGGAGGTAAAGGTTCCGTGGAGGGGCAGTTGTACTTGAGAACACTCAAGATCACGAGTAGAATGAGAGGTGTACATAATTATCATCAAGGGGAGTCAAATCGTGCTTCGTTTGAGTCGATGAGTTCAGCTACAAGACCCATCATGGGAAGTCAGCGGAACGGTTTCATGCTTTCTGTCATGCATATGATAGGCGTCAACCTTCAACCCAAGGTCCCGAAGCACATTTACACACCGATTGGAAATTGGAAAGATGATAAGTCTGAGTTATCCCTGAAGCAAAAACCAAGCAGTTACAGATGGAGAAGATAATCTAGGAAGTAGGGCCATACTCTATGTCTGGCGCTACCGCACAAACAACACACGCACGTGTATACTTTTTCAGCAATCCTCTAAACACCCCGCTTGTCCTCCTGAAACCCATTCACGCATCCTCATCCCTCACCTCCTTTTTCTTCTGAAGCGTAACCGTCAACCAAATATCCTTCCAAAGCCCCAGTGGCGCGTCGATGCTGGCCTCATACGCGTCGATGTTCGGTCGCTCCCACACCAAATCCGCCTCCTCGGGCTTCACAAACGGCGTCCGCTTCCAAAGCTTAAACCCGATATACAACACGATATCGATAAAGCACATGGCATAGTACGTCATGAAGGTGCCCACATCGAAAGCGTAGAACGTCGCATACCCATATATCGCGAGGACCACCGAAAACAGTATCACGCCCGCGACAGCGACGTAGGGCTGCCCCCAGCCCTTGTACGGAAGCGAGTTTCGGTCGTAGCCTTGGACTTTGAGGGCGCGGTAGAAGCATAGGTAGATGGTGCACATGATGATGTAGTTCATGAGCTGCGCGGCTTGGGTGATGTTGGCGAGCCATTTTACGCCCTGCGAGGCGGCGCGGCCGACGGAGAGGAAGCCCAGGAAGGGGAACACCATGGTGACGCAGAAGCAGTAGATGGGGACGCCGGCGCGGGTGGTTTTGCAGAGGAAGCGCGGGGCGTGGCCGTCGAGGGAGAGGGAGTAGAGTGTGCGGGTGGCGCAGTAGACGTAGGAGTTGCCTGGGTTGGGTTAGTCTTTGGTTGTTCATGGTGATGGCTTTTGTATGGCCGAGTCTGGGATAACACAGGGTACTGGCACTTGTTGGCCGTGCGAGTAGTGATGACGTACCAGCTGAGAAGATCGAGGTCACCATCAACGCGTTCGTGAGGTCAGGAAGAACAGAAATGCCCATGTTCTTCATGGCAATGACGTACGGGCTACTCGCGCCGGTTCCGGTATCGCCAGCATCCAGTAGGCCCACAAGTGTAGGGTCATTGGAAGGTAGGATGATGCCAACGCAGAGGGCACCCATGATGAAGAAGAGGCCAAATCGAAAGTACATGGTCTTGAAAGCGGTCTTGATCGTTTTGCGGGGGTAGATGGCTTCTCCTGCCACCATAGAAACGTACTCGGGGCCGACGCACGTGAAGCTGGCCTGGAAAAAAGCGCCCAGGAAGCCTTCGAAGCGGCCGAGAGTGCCTGTATGTATGTATTCGGCGAAAGCTCCGGGTTCTTTCCAATAGCGAAAGCCGTATGCGTCGTGCTTGGGGTTACCGCCAACCTAGCCTGTCAGTTGTGCTAGATTGCACTCAATTGATCGTCTTGCGTACCATGGTTACGAATGTGAAGCAGAACAACATGAAAATGAGCAGCACTTTGCCGGATGCGCTTTGCCAAGTCAGCAAGAGGTACAATTGGAGGAGGCAAAGACGTACAGCCAGAACTCGCTCTCGCCATATGCGCGAACCGCGAACAGGTTGATGATGCCGTAGAGAACGATGCAGCCGGCGACCACAGCAGCAACGGGGATGTCGTCTCTCCAGTATGTTAGAACCAAGTTGAGCGCAGATATTTCGAACGGGATCAAGACGGCCTCGTAGAGCTGCGCGCGTTAATTGGCTTCCCTCAATGAGCCCAATTCCATACGAAAAAGTTCCAGCCAGCCATGAACCCGTAGGCCTCGTCCACCCACTTGCTGCCCATCCTGACCCAGCCTCCCACCACCGGCATGAAGACGGTCATCTCGGCCATGCAGTTGTTGGCGAGGGCAAGAATCGCACAGTATATTGCGAAGGCGATGAACAAGCTGCCGGGGCCGCCTTCTACGAGACCCCACGCAATGGAAACGAACAAAGCCGTCCCGATACTGCCTCCGATCGCGATCCACTGGATTTGGCGGTTAGATAGACGGCGATGAAGCCCTTCAACCACATCGGTAGAGTGCGCAAGATGGCCATTCGGGTCGTCAACCGCATACGTCGGTGCGGCCTTCTCGCTGGTTGTTGCGACCTTCGCCATGATGTCGTCAGAACACTTGTCGAGGTGCAAAGGTGTGTGCTACCGGGTGCATCGCGCTCTTAAAGCCATGCGAGGGCCTGGAACCTGTTATCTCTGGGGCGGTTTGCACTACCGATCTGCGTCGATCGAGTTGCGATCAGGATGGTGACCCGCGCCAGTAGCAGGGACTCGGGGAGGGGCGCGAGTGTGATAGGCGCGGCGTGTGCGATGTGCATGGTCTTGCGGTGGAGCTATCCCCTTTGGAAAACTAGCCGCCCGCCCGCCGTGTTGTGGCAAGGATAGCGTGCGCGGTTTGAGTGCCGCCATTGCGGAGTTGACGAATGTTCAACTGAGCGATGGTGTAGCAGCTGAAGTTCTGTACAGAATAAAGTCGCGGTCGGATCGTGGTGTTGAGGGTGGATCCGGGGTAGCTCGAAAACTGGCGGCCAGGCTCCGAAGCTTGAGGCGCGCGGGGAATCCAACGTGGGGGCTGCAGGGCGCCAGCCATTCTCACGAATGCACACTGCTAACATTACAGTCGCAAGGGGCAGCTGCAATACGTCGACACCACCGACGTACGCCGAGGAAGACCTGAGTCGCTTTTCTTTGATGTCCTGGCGCGAATTCACCACGGTGTTGGCAACAACCCCCCACGCACCGGCGAAACCCGTGCGCTCAACAGAATGCACAAGGGAAACATCGAAATCCACTTTCGGGCTAGTTCCAGCCCGTCCTCCCATCCTGATGGAAAGTTCCCCAAGAGAGAGCGAGCGAAAAGTTCAATCAGGGGATCAATATCAGTCACGTGACGTGGAAAATCTCGTGACCAACAAACATGTGTCCAGCTATCACAGACAATAGCCAGGGCCTCGCTGCCTTGAAGCGAATCTTTACTGACAGGCTCGGTGGCCCGTTCGATTTCCTAGCGAAAACGACACCGCGCAGCATCGTGTCATGCTTCCACACAAGGTTCTGTTTGTCTTGCAAGATTCTTTGACACCTTCGCCTGCAGCACTTGCGCGATGGGAATCCTTTCCAAATGCGGCCATCTTCTTTGTCCTAGCAATCGAGCCAGGCTGGACACCACTCGAACAAAGCACAAAAGCTCTCGCACATCCTCGCTGTTGCCCAATCTTCATTCCTCACTTTCGCACAGCTAACTATGTCTCAAAATCGCGAATTCGGGAATGTTCCCGAGCACGGAAAGAAGTCTCCAAGAACATTCTTCGCACAAGCTCTTTCCGATGGATTGCAGGATAGGAGCAAGCGCAAGCATCTGGTACGTGGTACATAGAACATATTTATACCTTCGAACTGACGCCCGCCAGGTCATCCTCTTCTTCGTTCTTCACTTCTACGCGCTCCATGCACTCTGCACTGGATACGTTGGCATCGCAATCGCGACAGCACTCCCCGCATTCCTTCTCCCATACACCTGGACTTTCAACCAGAGATACGAGACAATCCTAGGCATTCCTTTCCGCTACGTTCTCCCTTACCAAGGGCCTAGATACAAAGAAGAAAAATACAGCTTCGAACACCGCAAGAGCTTTGAAGGTCCCGCCCTTGACACATATGCCGGTTGCTTCTACATACTCCCGCTATATCTGGCACTCTGGTACTCATTCATCGGAATCGTTTCCCCTGAGAGAGTCACATTCTTCGTGCTTGTAGCTGTCCTGATCAGTTCGAGACCCGAGTACTGGGGCAGTCAAAACTCGTTCAGCCCTCCTGACGGACGTCTTAGAAAGTTAATGTTGGGCCTGACCTGGCAGTTCTTGGTCGGTGCTTTTACCTTCAGCTTGTGGACTGTTACAACAAACTACATGTGCAACGAGGTCTCACAACGGAGAGCTAGTCCTTCCCAGCTCTACGCTGTTGAGGAAGGTCCAGCAGTAGCGTTGGCATGCGTGCTCGGTTTCAAAGTCATCGATGCTTGGGAAGGAACCGATATTTCCTGGCAAGACCTACTGTTCGCCCCATATGAGATGTATTGGGAAGACTCAACGACAGACGAGGAGATCTTGATCTGGGAAATGCTCGAGCGGGAAAGAATTGAACATGCACAGCGTGTACGCGACTATAGTTTGGCGACGGCAGAGGAGAAGGCGGAATACGAAGCACACGAGTGGAAGGAGGCACAAGAAAGACAGCGTCGACGCCTAGGCCCGCGGGCTAACAGACTCGGTAAGAACAAGCGCACTGTATAACAGGCCGTTTACTCACAGTGTTCAGGTCCTGATAGACCCCTATATCGCGAGGAGTCTCCCGAACCTGAGGCGCTGTACCGAAGTTCCGAGTCATACGAAGAAGATGATAGGGCCCTCACCGGTGCAGGAAGCCATGGTAAGAATTCTTTTCTCCTGCCACACGTCTACCCATGGTACATTGCTGATCTGAGATCAGCACCTGCTCCAGCCCAAAACCCCACTCCTGCTAGTCGACGACCTGGCGTTGCTGTCGGTGGCAGTATCCGAGGCCATCCTATTCCAGCGCCTCCCCCTCGCCGGCCCCGGCCAGCTGCCACACGGGCACCAATGCTGACAGGTATACCGTCCTTTCGCTAAGCTCAATCCGCTCCTTGTTCGCCGCGCTAACCCATCACAGCGCCCCTCGATGAACGAGCACGGATCACGTTCAGGCTGGAGGAAACGCTCAGACGAGACCCTGCCCTCGCCGCGAAGCTCATCGAAAGCAAGGTCACGCATCTTCCAGCAGCGGAAGCAACCCTGCGAAGGAGGCACATCAAAAAAGGCCTCGTCTTAGACACGCAAGCCAGAATCGCTCGTCAGCGGACCGCGAAACCGCGCCGAGCATCCACCAGCATTGCGCCCAGAGTCTGGTATAATGGTAGTACGTCTATCTTTCGCCATTCAAAGATCACTACAATGGATCAAGCAACCTGAACCACCTCAATCCACGATTCCTGTTCTCCCATCTACGCTCCCCATACTGACCATAACAGAACCCTCCCTCACCACATCCTACATCTCCATCATCGAAGACCCCCTCGCCCTCGACGCTGGCGCCTCCTACTCCGACTCCGACGGTGCCCTCACAGACGTCTACACCCTCGAGCCTACCTACCCACACTCCACCTTCCCCCGCCGCGCCTGGCGCGAAGCCCTCGCCGGCACCTTCAGCGTGCTTCTCGCCGACTGGAAGAGCTGGGCCTATAGCACGTTCTTGGGCCTCGGGAAGGCCTTCTGCGCGGCCGTGCTGGTCCGTTTGGTTCTAATTTCGACGGGGACGTGGCCGCTCGAGCCTACGGGTGGGGACAAGGACGCAGTGGGGGATGAGGCGGTGCCAAATGAGGTCGTGGTGGAGAGTACGTGGTATGCGATCCGTGTAGTAATTGGGATGGTATCTGCGTGGTGGTTTAGCATGGTTGAATACTGGGGCAGGATGGCGAGGGAGGTGGTGGAGTTTCTGGTGAATGATTGGTTTTTTGCCATGTCTCTGGTAGTTTTTGTGGGGGTGGGTAAGAGCCTATGGGTGTGGTTTGATAGAGGGGAGGTTGGTGCAGTTTTTCTTGTGGTGGGATGGATGTTTAGGGGAGCCACGGGGTTGGTGAGTTGGGTGTTTACAGAATTGTACGTATGATGTGGATTTACTTTATCGATGGAGCTTCACGGTCATGGTAGTGGAGTACATACAGTTGATTTCAAAGCAATGGAATAAAATCAATACATGACGCCTCATGGGTAACCCAATTCCAATATTTCTTAAAATGTTGCTGATGTTTGTACGCTCACTGCTCAACAGAGGTGTAGCGACATCGTAGGCAGTGAGTTTGAACCTGCCGATCTCTTTCTTCGCCAGCGCCTCCTCAGCCTCCTCATCCTTGACTTTTGCTAGTGCAGCCCCATCCTTGATTCTCGAATCCAACCCCAGCCTTGACCTTTGCTAGTACAGCCTCAACCTGAGGATCCTTGACCTCAGCCAAGGATTTCCTCTTCTTGACTGGACCTGCTCTATCGTAGACTTTGGTGAGAATGTACACGAGCTTGTTCTTCTCGGCTGAGGGGATCACGATGGCAAGCTTTTTTGCACCGACGGCAACCTCTTGAACTGTTGGTGCGGTTCGTGTTCATACTCGTACGTGACGAGGCGGCCCAGGCCGGATGGGTAACCCATATTGTTCGGGAAACCCTGTTTGCCTTTCTTGACCTCAAATCGCTTCTTTTCGCAGCAGGAGCATAGCGCCATCCCGACACCACGCGTCGTTCGTGTTTGGAGCGCCTGCCATGATGGCGGTCTGAGCGGTCGCTCCGAGTACGGCGATCATCCTCGTCGCGGTCTCCGGTCTCCGACTTCACTTTGCGCTTCTGCTCGTCCTCGAGCTCCTTGGCGACTTTTTCCAGCAAGGTATCCACCATGACGGTAACTGAGACGGTAGTCTTGTGGTCGCTGTGGTGGCGGTCCGAGCGGTCGCTCCGAGTACGGCGATCATCCTCGTCGCGGTCTCCGGTCTCCGACTTCACTTTGCGCTTCTGCTCGTCCTCAAGCTCCTTGGCAACGTTGTCCAGGAAGTTCTCTACCTCCATGGCGATGGTGATCAGCTGTCGTGGGGGTCGTTTTTGTTCCGAACTGGTAACTCCTTGAGAAATGGACCGCTGCTGCGAAAGTGCAAGCGCGGGGGCCACCTCAACCTGTGCCAAAGCCTTCTTCTTGTTCTTGCGCTAATTTAGTGTAGAAGGGTTGCTCCGAGCTTGAGAGCCTTGAAGAAGGCCCGCGCAGCGATGATCTCATTGACAATCATGATCTGGACGGTCGAACCGTAGCCGTAAGGCTCGCGCTCTTCCTTCTTGCACGGCCACCGTGGACCTAAGCTCAACAAACCAAGCCACCCAAAAGCCTTTGTTCACTCCCTCAAGTTATGGTAGTACACGGCAGTGTTCCGCAAGCCCGAGTCCTCCGAGACTGGAAACGGAGGGGTAACGATACTCGACACTGTAGGAGGATGTAGGTAGACGAGAGAAGTTGTATGGAGCTATCCTGGGTCTCCGCAAATCGTCCAGATCGATCCAGAGGCCGCCAGCTCTTTGCTTGTCGTAGCAGTTGCAGAGCAAATGCAACTTGCTCTTCCAGCCCACCTCCTGGGTGGCACGAGTGTCAGTTTTCCTCCCGGTGGCGATCGCACGCCGAACGAGCGCGTCGGCGGGGAAGTGTCGAAGCAAGAATCGAGGAAGAGATGATACCGACGCTTGGTGGAGGCCGCTCAGTCTTTCTCGAATCTGGATGATGCAATCTTCGCCAAACTGCTGAACTCGAAGTGTACTTGATTCTTCGAAAACGACTTGTTGTTGAATAGGTTGTGCACCGTCACCGATCCGTCTGGACTTTGTAAAGTTGAATTGAAGCCGACTTACACTGGTACGGTGTAAAGCGTAGGTCTTTGACGGTTTCAACGCACAGGTACATGCGACGCGCCATTGATGCTGACGGTGTTGTAGTCATCAAGTTGCCGTGAGCCAGGACCCACGGCTGTCGGATGGCTTTGCCTAGATTTCTAGAGGGTGCCAATCATGTTAGCGGGGAGGTGGGTTATGCGGGTGGAGTGTGACTTACGCATGACCTCAGCCAACGCCCCCGATCGGGTGGAGTTCACGGCGACGCGCCGTTGATGCTGATGGGGTTGCAGTCATCAAATTGCTGTATACTCCACCTGATCGGGGCCCTTCCTCGTCGAGGTGGTCGCTCACCGCGACCAGGGCGATAGCAGGCTTCCTCGCAACAAAAAAGGTCCCGGTAGTGGCACCGCGGCACTAGATCTCACAGTCAGTAACCATGCCCGATTCGTGAATTGCCTCTGCAGTATACCTCTTCAGGTATAGCTAGATAAAACATACCAGTTAATCAGTGTGCGGCCACTCAGCGGTGCCAATCGAGTGTTGAACGAGCGCGTCGGCGGGGAAGTGTTGATCCTGGGGTTGCAGAGGCACACTCGCCGGGAGCGCAATTCGCAGTCGTTGTTGAAGTTGTTCACCGATCTTCAATATCAGGGTTGAGCTGGCCCTGGACTTGCCGTCGTCTTCTTCGGTCTGATCAGGCTCCCAGTTCTCTCCAGGGGAGAGCTGCTGTAGGCGAGCTTGCATCTCATCGCGCTCCTGGGTCATCTTGTAGAGCGACCACGTGAGGTCGCGGTATCAACTGCAGCATTGCCGCCCGTATCCAAAGGCGTATGGGGAAATGTAGGGATAAGAGTAGGGATAAGTGGGATAAGCGGAGACGCCGTAACTCAGGCCCGTGTAGCCGCCCTTGAAGCCAGCGTAGTTGCTGTAGGTGCTGCGGGAGAGATTCGGGCTGTAGTACAGAGGTGAGATGTGAGCATTTCCCGCAGGATAGCCCACACCCACCCTTGTCCTTGTCTTCCAGGGGCAGACCTTGCGTGATACTGCCAGCTTCTGGCCTCCTAGCACCGCCAGCCGACGACGTCGCTTGTGGCGGCGACATGCCACTGGCGCCCAAAGTCTAGGCAAGGCCGCCGATGTTAGCGAGGAGAGTTGTTGATGAGGGCGCGAGACCGACTTACGCGGGGTCCCAGGACGAGGATCGGGTCCAGTCTGAATGAGACGGTGTATCTTGTTGTCGATTCTGGTGCTGCTGATGTTGCTGCTGTTGCTGCTGTTGCTGTTGTGGAGCAAAAGATAATTTGCGTGTGTGACGTTCATGCAATTCACTGTGTGGGACTTTACCGAGAAATAAGAAAGAGATTGCTACAACCTGAATTACGCACGGACGCTCATCACGTTATCTGTTTGATTACAGCTACCTCCTTCACCTGCTCTATGCTATGCAGCACTCGTGCTATTCCTGCTAACGCGATAGCTTTCCGGCGGCCCGTTATGCGAGTATTGCACACCCCCTAGATCCAGCACGAGCTTTTGGAGCACGACGTTCGCTTCCACCAACCATATTTTGAGTGTGTGCTTCCCGGGAGATACTTCACCCCAGTTCGTCGTGTTCAACCACGCGTTTTGCGCCACTGCGGTGCCCCACCCGACGGGGAAGTCGGGCTGCCTCTGGTCAGTGACGTACTGCCGGCGCTGCTGCGGCTTGTCGTCTATCTGCGCGACGTACGCGAGGGGCTTCTTAGGGTTTACATTGAGGGTCGGGGATAAGATGAGCGTGAGGTTCAGGCCCTTTGCAGAAGTCGTTGGGGTGAATGTGTAGAAGTCGTATTCGAGGGCCGGGGCGCTGGACGGCGAGAGGCCTTCGGCGAGGGGAGATGACAACTTGACCGCGGAGAGCGTGCGTCCGTAATGCGGGAGCACAGTGTAGGAAAGGTTGCCGGAGGAAGACAGGCGGGAGTAATGCTCTGCTTCGATAGCGAGCTGGCCAGCGGACTCTACGAACCCACTGAAACCGGAAGGGATAGACGTCTTGTTCACCATCACGTTGACGGTCGGGCGGGCGAACTGCGTGCCGTAGTCCTGGGAGCTGCTGATGTTCAGGGCGACTTTCTTGCCGTAGCCATCCGGGACCTTGCTCCAGTCCACGTCAATGTAAACACGGACGTCGTCGCTGCCTGGGGAGATGCTACCAGCGGTTTTAGAGAGCTTGATGAAAGGCTCAGTCGTGATGTTCCAGTTGAAGATGTTCGTGCCCATGGAGAAGATGTCGATCCAGCGTTTAGGTGTGAAGGGTGTCACAGCTGGTAGATCGAGCGAGCCGCCGCCGTTGGAATGCCAGATGTCGTCTCCAGGAATGGTTGCATTGCTTCCCTCCACGGCTACGCCCATGTCTCCAGAGAGCGAGCGCTCGGAAGTTTGGACCCAACGTAGAAAGGGCGTGGATTGGCGCATAGGTTGTTGCCTGCATACGCAGTTAGCTTCGATCACGCAGTCAGTCGTGTGTGACGATATAGCTTACCAGAATCCCTGGTATCCGAGATGTGTCTGGTCCATCATGTGGTTCCACTTGCCATTGAACAGGCTGTGGTACTTTTGAGTAAGCTCATGGTCGGTTCCCATGAGGTCAATGGTCTCTTGCATCCAATCATTCGCACTGGTTCGGCCTTGGCCCGAGTAGATTTGATTCCTGGCGCCTGCAACCTGTACATTGATGAAATTGCCACCAGCAAGCACAGGGTGCAGGATCAGTTCGTAGAAAGCGCCCTTCTCATTATCTGGAAGATCATCATACACTTCTTGAGCCTGGTCTGCTACATCTTCCCACTGGACTTGGAGCTTGTCGGCTTCCTCGTAGCTGATGATGCTGTAGCTACCTGGCTCGACCCATTCGTACTTGCGCATATTCGAAAGATGACCGTATTTATCAACGATACTAGAGATCGTCTTTGCATGCTTTTCGTGGAAGGTCCGCTTGGCCCAATTCTCGATCCACTTTGGAACGGAGGTTTCGTCGTAGGCTTCGATGTCGTAGGCGATGTCGAACCAGTGGCTGATAGGAATTTCGTAAGGCTTGATATCTCCGACGTTCACGACCCAAAGTCGGTCCGCATCGCGGGCATGAGCAAGAGACATTTGTTCGTAGGTCTTCTGCAGCTGGATGGTGTTGATCCACTTGTAGTTACGGCTGTCACCGACGTAGTCAAAGTGCTGCAGCCCTGTTTAGCCCATTTGTCTCAAATTTACGAGACTCGAATACTTACGTAGTAGACTCCAGCTCCACCGGACCGTTTCTTCTCGTCGCCAACTGGAAGTCTGCGAATGTTTTGCCAGTTGTCCTCCGTCCATAGCAAAGTCACCCAGTCCGGCACCTTCATCCCTGCCTCGAAGTAATCTTGCACTTCCTTGTACAAGCACCACATCTGTGGAACCTTGCTCGCATCGCCCCAAACGTTGTCCATGATCTCTTCTTGTGCCTCAACAACAGCTTCGAGGACTTCCGTCTGTGTATCAGCGGACATAGCAGTGTCGTGGTATCCTCGCATTCCGATGGTGACAACGTTCTCATACGGTTTTGCACGCTCGGCACCTTCCGTGAAGTACTTGTAGAGAGTGGCATTGTTGGTAGCCCAAGACCAAGTGGAGTCGCTGCCCTTCGCCACTTTGGGCCATTCTTGGGTTGCGCGGACCATGGGTTCGGTGTGAGAAGAGCCCATTACAATCCCGTAGGCGTCGGCAAGTGGCTGGTTGCGTGGATCGTCGACATTGAACATGGAGCTCCACATTGCGGGCCAGAGGTAGTTTGCTCGGCTCCTCAGCAGCAGCTCAAACACGTGGGAGTAGAACTCGGCACCAAAGGCAGAGCCGTATGCGGATTTGGGATACTTCCCCCTGGCCCATCCTGTAAGCGCAGGTGCTTCGTCATTGATGAAGAAACCGCGGTACTTCACTGATGGCGTCTTCTGGACTTTGGTAGAGCGCAGGGCGTAAATGTTCGAATGGGATTTGGGCGGGACATCCGCGAACCAGTGCCAAGGTGAGACACCAATCTGCTCGGAGACATCGTAAAGACCGTAAATGGTGCCACGCTTGTCGCTTCCTGTTCCCTGTTAGATTTTTCGTCTATGCTTGAGAAATTGAAAAAGCTTACCAGCAATGACCAATGCTTCCGCAGTCCCATTCGTCGGGTTCTTGATCACAGCACTAACGTAAGCCTCCCATTCGCCTTCGATCTTGCTAACATCGAGTTTCCCACTCTTGATCAATGCATCGATCAAGCTGGAGTTTCCGATTGTGCCGGCAATGATGTCGCCCTTTCCTTTAGTGGAGCTCTTACTGACGCTCCAATCTTTCGAGATACCCGTGACGTTGAAGATAACTGATGCGCTTCCTCCAACAGTCTGATTACTAGCACCGCTTCCGACCGTCGTCAACGTGCCATTGGTTCCAGTAACGCGTCCAAAGTCGACTGCTACATCGTGCGCTGCGCGCAACACGCCAGGCCAGTCTCCTGCGTCGAGAATAAGGTGAACAGGTGAACCTCTCGAAGCAAGCTGCAGGCTTCCTTTCCCAGGGTTAAAAGCGATGGTCGGTTTTCGGTCCTGTGAAAGCGAGGCCGCGCTGACAAGGCAGGTCGTGAGCGACAGAACGCTCAACAGAGTGTGCTTGATCATCCCCATCGTACGGCACAACTCTTTAGATGCGAATTGGCTTGTCGAAAACGCCTCACCGACCTACCAACATGCTGGTCATTCTCCATGTTATATACAATCATTCCAGAACCTGTGCCTATCCCCTTAATATTCTAGCTTCGTATTGCATGGGAAGTTAACCCGTCATCCAGGTTGAATATGCAGAAGCCATACCGCGTCGAGGTTGACTGGGGTGCCAAGGACCGCACTGGGGACGGTCCGATACGACGATCCCGGGTATTCTATGGATAAATTGATGCGCGGCGTGCTTCGTACCTTTTGTATGCATGGAAGACGTTAAGAACCTTGGCCATGGAAGCAGGGACAGCTAGTTCAATATATCTGCGCGAATGACAGTCGTTCACAAAGCACAGCCTTGGGTGTGTTGCATGTCGCTTGCGGCTACACATGTGGAGAGGGGGTTCGTCCTGATGTAGGGGCATTCATCCGGTGGTACGAGAGTTGAAATCGGTTGCTGCTACGCCACAATGGCCAAGTTCAAAGGAAGGAGGCACTGCGACTCATGAGATGTCACGAGATGAAAAGACGGTACTGGCGGGTTAATGGAGGCCGGAAGTTGGGGTGGTAGAATGGCTAAAGTCGGTTCCCCACACTGGTCTAAACCGCTTCTGTTGCTACCCCAAGCTCTCGGAACGTGCGCCGAAGCTCTCGCCATCTTGAGACCGTTCTTCAGGGAGTTGAAACCCCCAAAGGTAAATTTTCAAGTAAGGGCGTTGACGGCGAGACGTAGGTAAGAAGAAGTGTTTCCTACTGCACGTGCTTTCATCAATCAGGTGCCGAGACGAGATCTATGTGCTTCATTTCCTCGACCTGGCAATGGCATCCATGGTATACAGTAGAACTTCAAACAAATCCACACCCTGGAAGAAGGTATCGGCACTTCCGTATGTAATTTTCTGGGATTAATCTGTACGCACGTGTGATGTTGGGCACGTGGAATGGACATTTGGGGCTAGATTCTTCTCGGCAATCTCACAGATCGGCTTGGCGATTCAGGAACGCGCCGCGCGTCATAGATCGGAGACAGCAGCGACGCGTCTGGAGAAAAGCGCGTGTGCGGCGCTGTAGTAATCTGGTAAGTAGTTCTGTTTCTGTCAGCCTCATCCACTCGAAAAAGTATGCGCCCTAAGCGCAAAGCCAGCTCACGCATCCCAGCCAACGCCGCAGCCGTCTACACAGACCGAGCCGGTCATGCGCCTAACAAGCGGTCCAAGCTATCCAAACCCGCCGCAAAAGCCTTCACGAAGACCACGGATACCAAATCTGGGAACGAAGATGATGCGATTGTCACCCAGGGCAGAGGCGGAGTCGAACACCAAAATGAGGAGGTGCCCAACTTCGACCATTCGCGCCCAGAGGAGAAGGTCGGCATTGTGGACAGACGGTTCTACCCAGCGGAGATGAGCAACGAACGATGCGCCCTGTACAATGCCAACGAGATTCCGCGGCCAATGGAGATACTTGACGCGACACTGGCGAGCACGAAAGGCGCGAGAGAGAAAATCGGTAAGGGCGAGGCCGGTGAGGCGGTGATACATTGGTTCAAGAGAGATCTGCGCATTCGAGATAACACTGCACTGAGCAAAGCAAGCGCACTGGCGAAAGAGGAGGGCATCGGTGTGATTGGCGTCTGGGTCATGAGTCCGCAAGACTGGGAAGCCCATCTGGTCTCCCCGGCGAAATGCGATTTCGAGCTTCGGTCAGTGGCGCTTTTGCAGAAAGAGTTGGCTGAGCTGGACATTCCGCTGTACATTGAGACAGCGACGCCGCGTAAGGACGTGCCAACACGCTTACTAGCACTGGCAAAGGAGTGGGAGGTCAAGCACATATTCTGCAACCTGGAGTACGAACCAGACGAGTTGAGACGGGAAGAGAGATTGGTGCGATTGGGAGCTGAGCAGGGTATCAACTTTGAGACGTGTCACGATGACTGCGTCGTTCCTCCGGGCAGCCTCAAGACCGGCGCAGGAAGGCAGTTCGCCGTGTACTCGCCGTGGTACAGAGCCTGGGTCGCCCATTTACACACGCATCCTCATCTGCTCGATGAAAGGCCAATGCCGCAGAAGAATCCGTCCGGCTTCAGGGCGAAGTTCAAACCCTTCTTCGATTGCGAAGTCCCGCTAGCACCAGATAGCAAAGTTCTTATCGATGAGCAGAGGGACCGATTTTCTCGTCTATGGCCCGCTGGAGAAACCGCTGCTCTCGATCGCATCAGCCGTTTTATGACGGAGAAGATCGGGCGTTATACCGATACGCGCAACTTTCCTGCGAAGAAGTCTACTGCCAGCGTAAGCGTACATCATGCAGCAGGAACATTGGCCGCACGGACAAGCGTAAGAATGGCGAGGGACGTGAACAGCACGAAGAAACTGGATGGTGGCATTGAGGGAGTAAAGGGGTGGATCGGAGAAGTGGCCTGGCGTGACTTCTACAGGCATGTTTTGGTCAATTGGCCATATGTTTGGTATGTGATCGTGTGTCTATCTTCTACAGCATTGCTGACTCTAGTCAGCATGAACAAGCCTTTCAAATTCGAATACACAAACATCGAATGGGAATACGACAACGAGCACTTCCGCGCGTGGACTGAAGGTCGAACTGGTCATTATCCCTCCCCCCAACCCCCACCCTCCCAACTTCTAACTTCGAATACCAGGCTATCCAATCGTCGATGCCGCAATGCGCTGCCTCAACTCCACAGCGTACATGCACAACCGCCTGCGCATGATCACCGCCTCCTTCCTCGCCAAGCACCTCCTCCTCGACTGGCGCCTCGGCGAGCAGTACTTCATCACGCACCTGATCGACGGCGACTTCGCGTCCAACAACGGCGGCTGGGGTTTTTCCTCCTCCACGGGCGTCGATCCCCAGCCTTACTTCCGCGTGTTCAATCCGTGGCTGCAAAGCGAGAAGTTCGACGCCGACGGGGAGTTTATTCGGGAGTGGGTGCCGGAGCTGAGTGGGATTGAAAGTCCAGCGATTCACAATCCGTATGAGAAGGGAGGGGAGGCAGAGAAGATTGCGAAGAAGGAGGGCTACCCCAGAGTGATTGTAGAGCATAAGTTTGCCAGGGACAGGTGTTTGAAGCGATACAAGGCTGGTCTTGGTAGAGAGACAGCTTGAAGAGCCAGGGGATGTTGTGTGTATTCTATCCAGCAGATTCCACGCGTTCGATATCGCAACCATGGTACCGATGCAGCTGTTGCAAGAATCAAACATGCCAAACGCCATACCCACGCTATGCCAAAAGTCTATGCCAACTCAATCTACGACACATCCAATCTCCACCCCAGTATTATCCTCATCCTCCAGCGGCCACTATCTCTAGCCTGTCTCTCTACGCCAGCCCACCCCCAGTAACCCCACTCTGCCCCGGTTCGCCCGCAGCCCCGCTTCCACCCGGCGTCTTCCCAGCCTTCCGGCGCATGCTCTTCGACCGGTGCGTGTAGTAGTTGTCGGGCTCCTTCATCTGCGCTTTGTCTTGCTGCGAGACCGTGGGCTGCAGCTTGTTGGAGTAGCCGGAGTTGGAGCGGGGGTCGAGCTTGCTGGCTTTGGAGCCCATGGTGTATGTGTGGGGAAGGTCGGATGCGGGAAGGTAGGGAGTGGTAGATGGAGTGGTTGATGAGAACTAGGTGGTTGATTAGTAGGGCGTACAGATACCGCGTGCACGCAAACAGGGCAGGGGAGCTTACGATAGAGTTTCTGAGGGATAGCTGTGGAAGTGTAGAGGTTGCGTGTATCTTGAGTGACAGCTGTGTAGCTCTAGGTCGTGTGAATCCGTACCTCCGGCGCTTGTGTGTTGAAAAGAAGAAAGAAGCGTTGATTTTGGTTGAGAGAACGAAGATGACGTCGGCGGTCGACTGCGGCAACGCGGCGCGGGACCCTGCAGATCCCTACGCGGAGCCCCGGGTGTTGTGATTGGCTTGAGCCGAGGAACGAGCCGCGCGAAGCGCAAAAGGGCTTGATACTTGTATTGACACTTGTAATCGCAGCCTGTTTTTGGGTTTCTTTTTTGTAGGATGCGTTATGTACGCATGTAGGCCATTGAAGAGTGGCGAACGGAGCTTGGTCAGGTGGGATTGGGATGCTCTGTTTTGCGTCTTGGGGTCCCAGGTTTGATCACACTTTTCTCAACGGTCACTGCTTCCCCGCTAACAACCGTATCAAAAAACTCCTCTGTTCTTTGCTAATACATTCATGCCAATCTGCGGGATATACCAATGGTTCAAATTCGCCTTGGTATTTCCTAAGATCCGCAACGGGTGAGCATCAAAATCCGCTGGGTCCACAGCTCGACTAAATCGCACAACATCAAGCCATTCCACGTATCTTCCAAGTCATGCCGCCTCGTCCCTCAGTTCACCGTATGCAGGCCACGTAGCCTAGAAGAAGTCCGGATCCGGCACCCCAACAGCGTCCTCCACAGCGTCCTCCTCCACAGCGTCCTCCTCCACAGCGTCCTCCTCCACAGCGTCCTCCTCCACAGCATCCTCAAATTCCTCGCGATCAGATTTCACACCGCGCTCCGACCAGACTAACTTCTCCTCCAACGGAAGCCGATACCCGTTCAGTTCCGTGTGGTCCGCCCCCCAGAGCTTCATATCAGTCACTTCCCACTTCATCATGAAGTGGTATTCGAACGACGACTGCAACAAGGTCGACGAGATCTTCCAAAGCAACCAGTCGTTGCCGTGATCTCGGTGACCATATGAGAGGAATGTGTTTCTGCCCCAGGTGCGGAGATAGTCCTCGATGATCTCAGTGATGATCAGGAGGAACAAGGTGCTTTCGGGGTCAGCTTGGTGCTGCTCGAAACGGGTGTTCACATCCTGGAGAAGGCCGTACAGATACTCCCAATCGAGGATGATGCCCTTGCCGTTGTTGGTCGGGGTCGGGGTGTCTTGCACAGTGGTGCCGGAATGGTAGACCGGGAGTGACAGGCTCTGTACAGTATCCTCGTAGGAAGCATTTCCGAGGCTGCTGGCTGAGTACTTGTCCGCTAGAACGACGGGGTCGCTTGGGGGCGGAGTGCCGAGAAGATGCGAAGGTAGTCCCGAGCTCTTCTGGGCGGGGACACGGAAAGCATGCTCGGGAGTGTTGGATGGCTGTATATCCGAACTGGCGATATCGGTCGGGGATGGAGTTAGGGGAGAGCTGGTGCGAGCACGCTCTGGTGAGATCGCGTGGTTGTCCTGCGCGTTGTGTTCAGGAGAATGGTTGGACTGGTTGGACATCTTTGGTAATTGCGGTTCCGGTTCGATCTGGTCGTGTTACTGTGCTGATGGTGCTTTTGTTATGACGTGTTGGAAGCGCAGAGTTGACTGATGTGCCAAAGTGTGAGCGATCCTTCATGGTAGCCCTACGTGCCAGGTGCTGTGGTTTTTGATGAGATGAGAGCCCCGTTCTTACACGTGATAACACGTTCAGCGTGTCCATTCTCGGGGTTCATGCCCTTTCACCTTCCATAAGCGTTCTTTTCGCGCTTTCTAACCATGATCAACTGAACCCCCAGCAGCTGGGAGAAGCGATGCTGTATCAGAGCAAACATTCTCATCTGCTCAACACTCATATGGGAACGCTAATATGCTGTTTTCAGCGGAACGGGTCGCTCGTGCCAGGTAGGTTTCTTTTTTTTTTTTTTTTTTTTCTCCAGTGTATTCAGGTTGCACGTACGTCAGGTTTTTATAACATGCACACAGTCTGTCAAACAGTTAAAGCAACCCTTGCAATGTACGAGTGTACTGAGACGTGGGAATCATAGGCAGTAACAATCACGCCGAACGTATGAGACAAATTGGTTGATTCATGACGTACAAAGCATTATCCAAGAGCTCACTAAGTCATTATTTCAGCCTTTGCGCGGAAAATGGCCAGTTGGAATAGAGGAAACTGATTATATTTGGCGTTTTGGAACATTTGCGTTTTGACACTTCCTGTACTGCGGTTCGTGCAAGTACGCGAGGCATCACAAATGACTATGAGTAGCCAGTTCGCTCATACTGACCACCTCGGTAAGCGTTCCTCACATGAGATTCTCCAAGTATCCACGATTCAGCTCTGCTTTATTTTTGTTGCATTGAAGAATCTAATCAACCCGTCCTATCAACAAGGCTGAGCTCATAGACGCTGTGAGGCCTACAAGAATTACAGAAAACAATGCTAGTCTTACTATTCATATCCTGAAATTCTCGCTCCGCATATATTTACCGTATACCGCAATCTCATCGCTACCGGGATTACTCTTTTTACTCATCCTCATCGCTGAAATCCTCGCTATCGCGGGAAAGCGCCTCTTCGGCAGGTCTAGTGCCTCTACGACGGCGCGATGGAGTGTCCTGACGTCTAGCACGAGGCTGGGACGAGTGCCGGTTGTAACGCATGCCCTCAAACCTGCTTTGCACCGCGAGAACGTCGACGTTGAGGTTGATCGTGCAGTTGTTGAAGCTCATTGTCCGACGGCGACGACGGTGCCTCTCACTGTCGTCGTCACGGTCACGGTTCGAGATCGCCTGACTGGCCTCACTGCCTTCGGGAGATCGAGAGCGTTGTCTATATTGCTCCTCGCGGGCACGGTGACGAGCACGTACGGAGCTACTCTCAGGGGTTGGAGCTTGAGAGCGTTGCCTACTTGCTGAGGGAATGGCCTCGCTCTGAAGATTTTCTTCGCTGTCACTTGGTTCTGTTTGAGGCTGAAAAGGTTCGCGCACGTTCCGATCTGGGGGAATTACGTTGGCACGACCAGTAGCGGCGTGCGCGTTATCATAATTGGCGACGGACTGACGAAAAGCGCCGATAGATCCGTCCACGGCGACTGCAAAACTCGCGATCTCGTGGCTGTAGAGACCCAGGTGTGTCAGGCAGTCTCGGATGGACAATGCAACGAACGTCTTCAGGAAAGCTTCGCCGTGTCTACGGTGCCCATCATCGATGAACTTACCCTCGCCAAAATGGCCATGGTAGCCATTCTCGCTGGTGATCATGCGATCGATGATGCCTACGAAGCTCTGACCAAGGGGATGGTTGCCTGTTGGAGAGGTCATTTGCTGGACCTCGTCGTAGGCCCTCATCTTAATCCACATCCACAATTCCGCGTCGATCTCGGGACGTGCGAATTCAAAGTTTGACAGTTCGTCCTGTTGCTGTTTCTCGTACTCCTGACGCGAGGTTAGGGGGTGTAGCTGACAGATTGGGGTGCGGCAAAAAGGGCATAGGTTACGGTTGGTGGTGATGCCCTTCACCCATTTGCCCAGGCATTCATAGTGGACATGCGCGTTACAACAGGTCATCTCTTCGATCGACATGTTGGTAACGAAGGGGCCTGAGATTGCATCTTGCAAGCAGAGCATGCACACATCGTCTTCCTCGAGAATGATTCTGCTTCGCTTAGTTTCTTCGAGGTAATCGTCGGCTGCCAAGAGCATGGATTGATCTTGCATGGAAACCATCTTTGCTGGAGCGATGGTTTGTTGTGTGAACTAGTTCTAGTATTTTCGGAAGGTAAAGGTTGAGTTGGTTAGGGTTGTGTTTTGGGTGGTTGCTCCTGGCTAGGGTAAGATATAAGCACTACTTTATACGGTAGTGGTATATTGCTTGTGTCTAGTTTTACCCTGGGGTCGTTTGGTCAAAATACTAAGTGGTATGTGCTAGCCGCTTAATGGCTGAAGCTTAGTGAATTTTACTGTACGCTGTCTGAGGCACACAGCCTCTCTTCACTCCTATCTTCTTCTAGATTAATACCTTTCTTATAGCTGAATTATATATTTGATGGCTTTTGCAGTCTAATTCGACATTTGTTTCATCATGTACTGTTCGGGTGACTCCCATCATGGTGCATTTTCAGTGGCTTGAGAAGAATGGCACGACCGATTCGGGAGGGAGAGAGCGAGAGTGAGAAAATTCGATAACTACCACTGTAGAAGAAAGTGAGACCTCATTGTAACGGTGCACGAGAGCGATACACAGAGGGCCTATCTAGAAGCAGTGCCGAAAACTCAGAGTGGGCGCGATAACTGCAAAAACCATCACAAAATATGTTCCCCCTTAGCCAACAGCTCAAAACAAACTTGGTAAGAAATTTAGAGAAGGGGAATTTATATATAAATAACAATACTAGAGTTTTAGTAGTATATGAAGGTTATCTCTCCATTGCACCATAGAACAAACTATAATAAGGTTAGTTTGACCCTAGCGTGTTTAACAATTTAATAATACGATGCGTTTTTACACTAGCATTGTGCGTGAATAGTACAGTTAAATATGATACTTCGCAAGCTTCTGGAAGCCGCAGTAAGTGAACAACACTGTAAGGTTAATTGGATTACTAAAATAGTTTTAAAATCAGCAAAACTACATTATTAAAGACATTCTATACCGCTAGATATTATTTTATTGCTCAAATTCAATATATTCATCCTCACTGATACTTTTCATTTCTTTCGATAAGTTTTTGAATTTGCCGTAATAGCTACATATCAACACGGTCATTCTCCTAGAAAATTTCCATGGCTTACTCCCACATGCTCAAACTCCTGATGCTGGTACCTGACGGGAAGAAGTGCCAACTCTACTGCCTGCAAAAGCCATGCAACGAATCGCGCTTAATGACCCCCTGTGCTCATGTTCGCTACCGCTATCCCTGGAAAACATCCATGTCTCAATGATACATCCTCCTAATGCCGGTAGACACCAGAAAGAGTTTCTGACCTTGTTATCTGCAAAGGCCAAGTAGATCGCGCCTAGCTACCCCCATTGGTCGGATTCCCATTCCGAAGGTCATCGCCGTAGACATCGAATGGAGACGGGACGCGAGGAGGCGCTGCTTCAGCGCCGTGGCGGTATCAAGGACGATGACGCTGGTCTCGATGGGATCTACCCCGAGAGTCAGACCTACCCCCACGGAAATCTCGCTCTCGGTCACCCCAGCGCAACGAAACCGGCCGCTCAGATCGCTCCCGCGACTACGACAACCGTCCTCATGAGAGCCATGGAGGCACCCACTTCGTCTTCAACAACTGTACCGTCAATATGAATGGCATGGCGATTGATGGCGGGCTCTTCACAACGGGCCACGTTCGGTTGCGATTGTGTTGGAGGTCTCGGGGGTTACGAATAGGCTCGTGGTTTGGCACATTCGGCAGTTGTACTGGGCTAAACGGCTGGTCACCGATGCGGCTGTTGCCGTCGTTGCTACCGTCGTCGCTGTCCGGTGGCGTGGGGTCCGGGTCGAGCATGAAATAGTGACTATCGCAGGCATACTGCAGAAAGTCTTCCATGTTCTGCGTGATAGCAGCCTTCTCAAATAGCACCTTCCGCATTTGAACGGATACAAACTTCTCGAGCCAATCCTTTCCTCGCTGCCCATGAATGACGCACAACACTGCATCGGGGCCGTGTTGATGGTGAAAGCCACCGTCGCCCTCGGTGATCCGGTCAATTGCCTCGAAACAGTCTTGGCCGCGTGGATTAGCATCAGGGTGGCACATATTCTCTGCGACGTCGTAAACCTTCATCATAGTCCACATCCACAAGTCCCCGTTGATGTCTGCCTCCGGTTGCTCCATAATGTAGTCCGTCATATCCTCCTGAGCGGCTTCCTCCCACTTCTGGCGGGGCGTGAGAGGGTCTGGAACACAAAGTTTCGCCCTACAGTGGACGCAGTTGGAGCGGATCTTGGAGATACCCTTCATATGCTTTTCAAGACACCGATAGTGAACGAGCTGGCGACAGCAGGGTAGTTCCATTTCAGGGTGGTTGAGGTTCTTTTCGTTGTCCCGGACGGTCTTGTCGTCGCCCTCGGTCCCATGGCAGATCAAACATTGGTCTCCAGCTTGCGCAAGATGGTAGCGATGTGCTACCTCCTTCAAGAACTCATCGGTCGTTTTGAGAACCAGCGGCATTTGAGGCGATTCCATGTTGTGTTGTGGCTCGCGAGGCCAATCTTCCGAGAGTCGAGAGTCGAGAGTCGTGAACAGAGTTGGGTTGACCCATACTGTGGTGTGGTGCGCTGCTGCTAGGGTTGGCTCAGGGACGATGTGGAGCTTGATTTATATACCAACGGTAGCTTCCCAGAATTTCATCTTTGCCCAATGCTCCTACCTAAACCGCGGAGTGACATATTGGTTTGATGTAGTTGGATTTGAGAGAACATAGTAGAATTATTGATGATCTGTGCATTTGTGATATTGATACACTAAATGCTGACGCGAAGACGAACAGACGACTCGACCTTTCGAAGGTGCCCGCCAACCAACCCGCATCACCTCAACAAGCATTGCTACGCGTTTGCCATACCCCGTCTCGACATTCCGAGTCCCAGATCGACAGCATCGACAAGACAGCATCGACAACATCACTTCAGGACTGTCAAGCTCACCGACAGACTCCGTCATTAAAAACCCACCGCCCGCATGCAGTACTGGAATACATCATCATCGCCAACATCTACAAGCGTGCTCAAGGATTGTCAGGATCCACGACCAGGCCGTTTGCACATTCTCGATCCAGGCCAGACATCCCCAGTGCAAGCTCTGTCCCCATCCGTCACGAGCGGTACTAGACCAACACCATATACCGTCCAGACAAACTATAACCTCGTCCAAAAGCTTCTCTTGTAGTAGTTGAGGACTATCAGGCTTCACCGAACACATGCTCAACTCCATACCGCGCTCATAGCTTGGATCGGGGTCGGGTGATGATATGTTCCGGTACTATAGTACTGGAGTGAGGAGAAACGCTCGCGAGGAAGGGAACTAGAAGAAGTTGGTGGTCGTTTGTTGTGTGTAAATCGTTGGGGGTCGTGGATGGAGATGGGGAGGGGAAAAAGAGAAGCCGATAACAAAGATGCGGGCGGCGGTACGCAGGAGGATGCAAAAGATCAAGGCACGCATCGAACCTACCACATCCACCCTACCTCAACACAACCTCCCCAACCCACCTAGTTACGATCACAATCACGGAAATCCCTTTACAGCAGCACACCAACAACATCCATTCAACCACCTTTCTACCTATCTACCTTATCCTACTGATCAATCACCCCCTCACTAATCAACTCCTCATCCAGACCAACCCAGTACCTAATCCAATTAAAGATGTGATTATGCCACACCAGACTGTTATCTCTGCCTGTAACCCAATGGCCTTCATCAGGGAAATGCAGGAAGCGCGACGGCACGCCGCGAGACTGGAGTACGTTGAACAGAGCAACGCCATCGGATTGGACGACGCGGAAGTCGAGGTCGTCTGCAACAATTAGCACATATCCAGCTAAAACGAAGAAAAGAGATAGGGGGGAGGGGGAGGCTTACTATGCACGATAAACTGGGGCGTGCTAAAGTTGGTCGCATACGTCATGGGATCCCAGACAGCGTAGTTCTCGCGGTCATCCCACAGCGTGCCGTTCTGGTCGTGCTGGATGAACCACAGCTCGTCGGTGGCGTAGGCGCCGAACTGGTTGCTCTTCCCGTCGTGCGTCACCAGCGCTTTGAACTTGCGGCCCAAGGCGTGGCCCTGGATCCAGTTGATGCTGAAGGCGCCGAAGCTCGCGCCCGCGGCGACGGCGCGGTCCGTGTCGATGTAGTCGATGTTGTCTTCAATGTGGGCGAAGAGAGCTTCGAAGTCGCGGTAGGGCGTGCCGCCCCAGTTGTTGGTAATGGCGTCGGTGAAGTTCTGGCCGTAGGATGGTGTCCCGGTGAATTGGGGGACGAAGACGACGAAGCCTTGTTCCGCCCAGAGACGCAGGTTCCAACGCGTGGACCACGCGTCGCCCTGGCTGGACTGGGGGCCGCCGTGGATCAAGAAGACCATAGGCCACTTTGCGTCGGCGGTGAAGTTGCTGGGATAGTACACGAAGGTCTGCACTTGGGCGCCGTCGCCGCCCGTGTACCAGAAGTTGGTGGTGGAGTTGGGGAGCAGGCCCGCGAGCTCGGCGTCTACGGTGTTGGCGCTGAAGAGAACGTTTGGTTCGCTGTCTGGGCCTTGGGTGTACAAGATCTTGGAGGACCAGGTTGTGGAAGCGGAGATGAGCGCCTCGCCGGATGGGAGGAGCGCGAAGTCAGCGAGGTTAGGCGAGGCACCGGTGATGTTCTTGGGTGTGAAGGAAGCATCCGCGTCGGCAGGGACAATGTACAAGCGGTTTGCAGCGTAGAGCTCGGAAACCACCCAGAGATCTTTGCCGTCGTGGCTCCATGACACACTAGAAGGGCTGGAATCCCAGTCCTCTGCCACGGCTGAAACTGTCGAGTTCAGTCCATCGATGCTGGCGACGTAAAGCTTGAAGCGGTCGGATTCGTATGCGATGCCGTCCTGCTGGGTATATGCGAGCTTCTTGCTATCAGGAGACCAGCGAGGCGAGGCGGATCCGCCTTGCGCAGTCTCAGGCGCAGAGCTACCGGGACCATTGACGGCGACTGGGGCTTCGGATCCGTCGTGAGGAACGATGTAAATGTAGCTTGCCGTGTAGTTGGCCTTGGGGAGCTCGGGAGCTTTAGTCAAGAAGGCAACTGTGCTGCCGTCTGGGGAGATGTCGTAGTCGCCAGCATCGCCGAAGGGTTGTACTGGTGTCTCTGGGCGCGTGATGGAAGCGTTGATCCCCACGAGAAGGTTCTTCAAATCGCCCTCAAGCGAGGGTCCACCATATCCGGGTGCAATCACACCGGAGAAAACTGCATATCTCTCCGCAGTGATGTAGGTGTCCCAGTGGCGGATGAAGTTGGCAGAGTAAACTTGACCAGTGCTCTGCGCTGCGGTAGCAAGCTCTTCGTTGTACGCTGAGCCATTCTTGTATGCAAGCGCGTTGACTGCAAAATTGATTGCACCAGACTTGGTCTGGACTGCCTTGAGGCCTGAGAAAGGCGCATCCAGGGATGCGACCAGTTTGCTACGGATGATTAGTTTGCGATTTGTTGGTTTTCTGATTTCCACTTACGGTGCGAACTCGTCCTCTCCGAAATCAGCCGTGTAGAGTGTCACACCACCGGCAACCTCATCGTTTGTCCCGTTGATGTACAAAACACTGGTGTTCGTAGCACCAACCCAGACAACCTCCGAGACAGCAGAGTCGATGGGGGCATTGGCAACGTTGCCGCTCTTTACGTCGAGGAAGTGCCAGGTAGTCTTCGACTTGCCGGCGGTCCAATTGTAGCTTGTCGAGGAGAAGAGGGCCAGTTCCTATACGGCGGTTAGTTTTCCCCAGAGTAGCCTAAGAGATTGTGTTCTTACACCGCTGGGGTTGACAATCGCGTTGCTTCGGCGAGGCGCCGCAAGCATGCCCCTACAAAATCAGTCCTCGTCCACAACGCGACATGCACAACACGTACTCGACATTGAAAGCATGCGCCTGCTCCAAAAGCAGGGCAGCACCCAGAGCAGCCTTCCACAAAGTCATGGTAGCTCAATTGACTGTTGACACTCTCGCACGAATGTCACGGCAGCTGCAGCTCTAAAAGAAGCTCCGCAAAGCTCCCACGCAAGCTACCCATGACGTGCTCCTGGCTATCGGGTACTCCAGCTGCACGAGCACCGCTCAAGATTCGCATGCCAAGGCTTTCAAGTGGTAGCACCTGCCGCATTCGGTGGCGCTGCCCAGACAAAACTCTGGGCTTTCGGTGACAAGCCCTCTACCGGCACTCAGATTGCGGATACAGCCCGTGAGGTGATTCATACAAACGGCCGCTACTTGGTCGTGGAGGAAGGTCAGAACCGCGCGGTTGACCAGATGGATTCCCACCTTCCGGGATCAGTTTGAGCGCGAGGGTTGGCGTGCTGACGATTGATGCAGGAAGCTTGGCGGGAGCGGCGCGGTTGATGTTGTGTATCCTTGCTGTACCCAGAAATTGCTTGCCCATGGTTGATTGCGATCATTCGCCGCGATAATACTTTTGCCACATGGCGCATCCAGCACGACGTCAATCGTCATACTGGACGCCTATACATACGTAATCTTCATGTCCCGCCCCAACTTGCACCTCCACCGCCGATACCCGTGCTTCCGATGTTCGAACTCAACCTTCTGAATCCCACACCCATGCCAAAGGGTACCGAGCTTCTCCTTCTCACGCCCCTTCGCGAAAGGCTTCTGTCTAGCCCTGCACTGCTGCCGGTGCCGCGTCGCCCATGATGTCGCTCCCGTGAAGTCTCGTCTCCGGAATATTCCTCGTCGTCCGTGGAAATCGCTTCGCTGTCTCTCCTGCTAAGGAGATTCGTCGGCTCGCCATACTCAGACTCGGAAATAGCATCCAGGTCCTGGGATACAACAATCTCATCGGAGGGCGCCGTGGCCGACACCACGCTATCAGCGTCCGAATCTGGATCGTCGCCAAAGCCCTTTCCTTCGACTAGCCAGAGCGTGGGTATGAATGCCAGCAACGAGATGAACGACAGAGTCCAAAAGGGTATGACGATGTATCCTTGCTTCAAGCTCCACGTAAAGAGGTTTCCTGTAAACAAGGGTCCTAATGCGCGTCCCACAGCCGACACGCTTGTTGCAAAGCCATTCAGTGTGCCCAGAACACGCAGACTCGTGGCACTGTTCGTAAGCATGATGGTTGACGTCGGGAACGCAAAAGTGCCTCCAAAGCCACGGATGATGAGAATTGCAACCATTACAACCTCCTTTGTGGTTTGATCGGGAATCAAGGTAACGAATGGCGTTATAGCATACATGACCGGAAAGACCAAAAAGGAGATTCGCAGGCAGTACAGGACGCCCCAGCGCCTCGCAAGGACCGGGAAGACGAGAAATTGAGTCAGCATTGAGGTAACCGCGAAGATGGTGAACATGGCTCCGATTCGCCTGGAATCAATGCCGAAGCCACCGGAAAATTTGAAAGGGAGCGAGACATTCGGGTCGTTTATGGACATTGGCGGGTGGTGCAGTAGGACGGGAATGATCTGTGGTTGGGTCAGTAAGTAAAACAGACAACGCACTCAAATATGTTACCTGGTCGTAAGCAAGTGTGTAAAACGCCAGTAGAGTGTATACCACCAGGTTCAGGATGGTCTGATATGTGAGGACGTCGCTCAATCTCGGACGGCCTTCGTCTACTGGCGCATTCGTTCTGCTGAGCCCAGCTTCTTCGTCGTTGATCACCTTCGCTTGGCCTAGCAGCGGTTCTCGCTCCGGGGACATTTTCTCCTGCTTGCTAGGTATGTGCAATGCTTTCCGAACAAAAGCAGTGATCTTTGCACCGGTGATTAGGCCAAGATCGCGGTCGTGCTTCCTCTTCTCCAAGGATTCCTTTCCAAATCAGCACCGTTTGCAACTGTGGCGGGGCATTGTTACCTTCAAGAACAACCATCCCGTGATGATACCGACGGTGAACAAAGAAGCTGCGACCATATTCGGGGGGCTGTATGGGAATCTCTCGAAGAAGGAGCCCCCGCGGGGCTTGCGTGGGTCTACTCGCAGAGGATTCGAAAGCGCGCCGCCCAAGGTTGGACCGAAAATGGCACCGATGGTGTAAACCAGGGGCATGATACTGAATGCCCTAGGCTGCAGCTCCTTCCAGGGACACAGTTCTGCCACTGTCGTCCGCAATATGCCCACGTTCCCGTTGCCGAGTCCTTGCAGGGCGCGGGCGGTAATGGCCATGGGAAGCGACGTCGAGAAGCCGAACAGCAGCATGCAGATCATGGTATTGAACAGGCCGATGAGAATGATGGGTTTCCTGCCCCAACGATCCGAGGCGGCGCCCCATGGTATGCCCGTGACTGCCTGGGCGATGGAGAAGACGGCCGAGGTGAAGCCAGCCCAGCGCGCGATATCCGTCTCAGGCACGCCGAAGCTCTCCATCATCTCGGGGATGTAGGGGAAGACCGAAGTCAGCGCAATGGGCTCGGCGAAGCGGCATATTGCTGTCCACGTCAGTTTACATGCGCGCACAAGGGTTGCGAGTGCGAGGCTTCCTACACAGAATGACCAGCTGCTTCACGGGTAGGCGGCGTTCTGTCATGACGGCGCGCGGTGTAGCAGCAGGGGACGCATGCTAGAAGGCGGTGGGCAGCGAGAAGAGGCAAGGCAAAAAGCGTATGACGGAGTGGAGTGCAGTGCAGGCGGCCCGAGTCAAGCATTGCTGCTGCTCCTCCTGCACGCGCTGCACCCCGAAATCGCCAGCGCCCCGCTATTTTGAATCATGCGCCGTCTCCTCGCTCCGCACCTCGCTGCCATGCGCCGTCGCAGTGCCGCTTTGCCGCCTTGGAGTTTGTTTTCTTGTTTATGCTTGTTGCGCGCGGATGAGAGCATAAACACCGCCACACAGTGGGTGTCAAGAAGAGGTGAGATGGTAAGCGATGTTGTTGTTCGGTTCGCGGCGCCAGGATGGAACCCACACCAGCTTCTCACGGGAGCGGCAGCAAGGGCCCACATTCGTCCAATCCATGCAAGGCACGTCGATACCTCGTCAGCATCATGGAACACAGTACGCTCCCAGGAATTCTACGAGGCAGATGGCTGTTCCTTGTCCTGTCCTGCAACTGACAACGCCGTTGACTTGTGCAAACTCGGCTTGCTTCCCCGCATGTTCCCTGACTGGGCCGGCCTTGGCTACTCCGACCACCAACGCTTGTTCCGAGTCACTCTACTCCGCCGTACTCTCCTACTGACACATTATCGGGCCAAAGAACAAGAAGGACGTGCTACGTTTCCACGGGGTGTCGGACTGATGCGAACCATCGCTCCTTCCATTGCCACTGCCACCGGACATAACCAACACACTTTCCCATCTAGCTTGGAATAACATGGCCAGCGCAACGCTCCAGCAATATCTCGATTCGAATACTATCCGCTCGTTGCTGTATTGAAAAAAGTGCGGCACAGCCTCTAAAAAGCTTATCGGGTTGTATAAAGCTTATCACGATATGGTGGGTGTGTATGGCGTGCCAGTCTGCACCTCCCGCGCGTTATCCAAGTTGGACAGTGTGTTGCCGTAGACTCCAGCCAACCGGCAAAAGAGCCTTCCTATTCAAGCATCGCCAACTTACGACTGCACTCCCGAGTCAAGGCAAGACAGGCACGACACATATGTTTGCCAGCAGTTGGAGGCTCGACATCGTGTCATCCAATGGCAGCCGTTCCCACGACCTGGATGGTCTGCATGCACAGCTGATCAACAGCCTCGCCTGCACGCACCATGGATATGCTAATTACACTTGCCCCACCATCTCGCACGCCGCCTCGCCCAGCTATATAAAGCTTGTGTTCATGCTTGGGATGCCTGATTATCTGCTTCCCCGTTGCAAAGACCATACCTTGCAGTCCAGATCATCTTAGGACATCTCGTGCGAACGCCGAAAGAGTTTTGGAGTTGATAACGCAGGTCGATCAGATCCTCGTCCGACGAACCATCTTGTCACGACTTACCCCACCTCGGTGGCACAGTGTCATTTCGCCAGGCTTGTTGGAGCTTTCGATACCCTAGCCTGCTCGGAGGCAGGCTATACCAAGACACACGGTGTCGAAGGCCCAGGTCGCCCCTCGGTTCACTCTACGGATGAGAGAACTCCGCAATGGCTGACCACGCTACTGGAAAGTCCCCAATAATCGAAGAGCCAGGCGTGCAGACCCCTGCTCCTGAAGCTCTGCCGAAGCTCCCAGATTATTCCACCGACGAGGTGGTTACAAAGGTCGAACACGATCTCATCATCACCGGCGACGACCTTGCAAAAGTGCAGCAAACCGCACAGGGGCTGAGTCTGGAAGAGACACGGGAAGTCCTGCGCGATGTCATTCAGAATCACGAGAACGATCAGAACTTCCCGATCGAAGTCCTTCAGTCCATGAAAGAGTTTGTTGCGAACGATGACATTATCGACAACCCGGAAAAATACGAGGCACTCATTGCTGAGATGAGGGTGGAGGCTGCTCTCATCAAGGATGACAGCGCTTACCCAGAAGTTCGAGCCGTACGTCCCTGTCTTCTTATGCTGGGTTGCAGTGAAGATCACAACCATGGTACGCGCAGGGATTGGCTGACTGATAGACCAGGTTGTTAACAACACTGATGACCCTACACTGCCATGTTCTACCATCCGCGCCTGGACGATCGGTATCATCTATGTATCAGCCGGCGTTCTCATCAATCAGCTCTTCTACATTCGCCAGCCTTCCATCACCCTAGAGGCCAACGTCGCTCAACTGTTAGCCTACCCAGCAGGCAAGGCCTGGGAAGCCTGGGTTCCGTCATGGGAGTTCAAGCTCTTCGGACAGACGCATAACCTCAACCCAGGCAAGTTCAACAAGAAAGAACACATGCTGATTACAATTATGGCCAACGTCGGCTTCACCACCCCCTACACCACCGACATTATTCTGTCCCAGTTTCTCCCGCAGTACTTCAACCAAAAATATGCTTCCCATTTCTCTTACCAAATCCTGATTACACTTGGCACGAACTTCATCGGGTACGGGATTGCGGGCTTGACACGCCAGTTTTTGGTATATCCTGCGCACTGCGTTTGGCCCTCGAGTCTTGTCACAATCGCATTGAACCAGTCATTCCATACGGAAACGGATCTCCCGGTACCTGGTCCCTTCCAGCGTATCTATAGTACCACAAGGTTGAAGCTGTTCACACTGGCGTTCTTTGGAATGTTTTTGTACTTTTGGTTCCCTGGATACATCTTTCAGGCTCTGAGCTTCTTCAGCTGGCTGTCTTGGATCGCCCCGGACAACCTGAACTTGGCTACCATCACCGGCATGAACAACGGCCTAGGTAAGTGCGATGTTGCTGAGCCGAAATTCTACCTCTCCATCGGGCACTCTCCCACCCGACACATTCTGCACTAAACTTCCCCAGGATACGAATGCCAGCTGCTGGATCCTGCTGACCTCGTGCTCCAGGTGTCAACCCACTCTCTACTTTTGACTGGAACGTGCTCACCTTTGACACGGGCAGTTCACCTCTGGTCCTACCATTCTTCTTCTGGTGGAACGCTTTCGTCGGGATTGTGATAGGAGCATTCGTGGTTATGGGCCTCTGGTACACAAACACGTACAATACCGGCTACCTGCCCATCAACACACCACGCGTATTCGATCACTTCGCAGACTATTACAACGTTAGTCGTGCGATTGATCATCGAGGCATCTTTGATGCCACGAAGTACGAGGCGTATTCGCCCCCGTTCCTAAGTGCCGGATACGCGACCGTTTACTTGTTTTTCTTTGCCATATACAGTTGCGTGCTTACCTGGACATTCCTCTACCACCGCCATGAGATCTGGACAGGGTTGAAGAACCTGTTCCGTCGAGGACAGGACAATGTTTTGCACCCAGATGTGCACAATCGCCTTATGGCCAAATATCCGGAGTGTCCGGAGTGGTGCGTAACCCAACCCCAAGCTAAAGTACTAAGACAACCATCTGGGTACAATCGGCCTACGTATTGCGTACCCTGGGGTAACATACTATACTCGGATTACTTCCTGGCACTGCAGTATTTCCAGAGCCATCAGCTGACATTCAATTCGCAGGTGGTATCTTCTTGTCCTCGTTGCCTCCATCGGCGTCTCCCTCGGCGGGGTTCTCGGCTGGCCAACCTACACCTCCGCCGGCGTCGTCTTCTTCGGCATAGCTCTTTGCCTTATCTTTGTCGTCCCAGTTGGAATCATCAACGCCATCACCGGCTTCGAAATCACGCTCAATGTCCTCGCCGAGTTCATCGGCGGTGCTTGGAACCAAGGCAATGCCCTCGGCATGAACTACTTGTACGATAATCCCCGGTACAAAATCGCTATGTATTAGACGTGGACACTTTGTACATACACTTACTTTTATGACTTGGCTGACTTTGTCCCCGCGAGTATAGCAAAGCCTTCGGCTATGTCACGTGTTCGCACACGCTACGCTTCAGCAAGGATCTTAAACTCGCGCACTACTCTAAGATTCCACCGCGACACACATTTGCGGGCCAGATGATTGCGACTTTGGTTGCAAGCTTTGTCGCGGTCTCGATTTTGAACTTCCAGATGACGCAGATCCCGGGTGTGTGTACGGCGACGCAGAAGGACCACTATACATGTCCGGGTATCAACCAGTTCTTCACAGCAGCAGTAATGTGGGGCACTGTCGGACCAAAGAAAGTGTTTGGCAGCGGCGGCACTTACACCGCCTTGCTGGTCGGCTTCCCAATCGGAGTTGTCGTCCCGCTTGCTGTGTACTTCGCGCGGAAGTATTTCCCGACGCAGAGATGGCTGCGAGACATCCACCCGCCGGCCTTGTTCTATGGTGGGATCTATTACGCTCCTTACAATATGAGCTACCTCTGGCCCGGCGTCGTCGTCTCCTACTTCTCGCACATCTGGCTCAAGACGCGGCACACGGCCTTCTGGGCAAAGTATAACTACGTTGTCTCTGCCGCCTTCTCTTCTGGTGTTGCCATCGCGGCTATCGTCATCTTCTTTGCTCTGCAGATGCAGCATGTTGGTGTTGACTGGTGGGGGAATAATGTTGTTGCGCAGGGCTGCGAGGATACGCCGTGTGTGAGGCATGTGTTGGGCGAAGGGGAGTACTTTGGGCCGAGGATGGGGGAATTCCATTAGGGAAGGACGAATGGGCTGAGTGATATCTATCTGGACGTCGCTCGGTCGCGAAAACGGATACTCCCAATTCTTCCAACGTTTCCGCACTATCGAGCTTGAGCAAGTCATCCAAGACAACAAAGCATGGTGTGAACCATAACACACGCTTGGAATTGTACACAGCACGAGAGCATGTGGCATGTGCAGGTAGAATGGGTTGTGTCTGAACTAGTCAAGGCAGGTTTATTGTCTGATTCCCATGTCAAGCCGAAGCGGACAAGAAGCTTCGGAGACGCTGGAATTGCTCTGGTTAGGTATATGATAGCGTATGTATCCCAAGGTGAGGTGCGCTGGTAGGGCCTTGGAGAGAATAGGCTGGATGAATGGTGGCGTTCAGTGGAAAGGAAATAAGGAGACACGCAGCGGGATGCGATCCCAACGCTTGTGAGTAGTAGTGCTTCTCACCCCGCTGTTTAGGAGGTCTTAAGCGCATCTTCTTGTACCAGCTTGGTAATACGCAGGCAGAGTTCCGAAGTAGAATGTCTTACTTCAAGTTCCACGTTTCCATGTAGTGAAAGCGCTGATCGCCCTTCTGCCACAGCAGTACATCGACATGCCACATAGATATTCTTCACCAACATCATAACAGGAAGGGAGGAGGATCATGAAGAGTCAGGCATCACGCTGGTTGTTCTGCGGTGCGCCCATCTCCGTACGCCAAGTGCGCAAGAGAGCGATGGCGCGATGCGGCAGGGGATGACGTTTCCTGTACTAAGCCTACATACGGCATTCCGACCAGAACCCTGGCCATGCATCCGATTTCTCGTCAAATCTACATTCACGTTCATTGCGCAGACGCCAGGTGCGAGAGACGCTTTGGGGGGTTGGAAACCTGCGTCTGCAGTAGGACGTGTTGTCGTCTTAACACTCCGTATACCTTCCCACTATGAAAACGTGATCGCGCATGTACAGCATCTCGTCAATTGTGACGGTTATTGTATATTGCAGTAGCTCGAGGATATCACGTATGGAAGTGATGCTGACGGGCGCTATAGATTGCGTGATTCGCGGGGAGGTGTTGCTTAAATAATGGCATTGTCCCAATAACTCGGTATCGCCTTGTCGTTTCAACATCGTCCGGATACCATTGGTTCATGCTGCAGCGGGTTCCTTCGTCGCTAATCGTTACTTGCACCATGTCCTCGAAGTCCGAGCTCGCGGATGCAGTCGCCGTTCCAAGGTCGTTGGACGAGGAAAATGCGACTCGTTTTATGGACGAGAAGAAGCGGAGGAGACGTCTCCTATGGAAGCTCGACACGCAGTGCGCTCCTCGGCCTCCCACAGTTGTACTGCCACTAATCCGCAATCGTAGCATCCTCCCTCCCCTAGCCCTCCTCTACCTGGCCAACTTCATCGACCGCTCCAACGTCGGCAACGCCAAAATCCTCGGCCTCGCAACGGACTTGGGTCTCTCGAACCACCAGTATGCGACCGCGCTCAGCGTCTTCTTCGTCTTCTACGTCGTCTCGGAGCTCCCGTCGAACCTCGTCCTCAAGCGGATGACGCCGAAGTTCTGGCTCCCGTTTCTGGTCTTCACGACGGGTGTGATCGTCATGTGCATTGGGTTTGTCCGCACGTACGGGCAGTTTACCGCGCTTCGTGCGCTGCTCGGGATCTTTGAAGGCGGGTTGTACCCCGGGTCGTTGCTGGTGTTGTCGTCGGTGTATACGCGGGAAGAGCTGGCGCTGCGAGTCGGCATCTTCTACGCGAGTGCTTCGCTGTCCGGTGCTTTTGGGGGTCTGCTTGCTAGAGGGCTGTCGTCTATCAATACGACTTCGGTTGTCGATGGGTCCTGGCGATGGGTAGGGTGGCTCTCTCATGAACTGGCTGTGTTGTGTGTTGACAAGCTCGCAGATTTTCATCATCGAGGGCATAATCACGTCTGGCGTCGCTGTTGGCGCGTACTTCTTCATTCCGAACTCGGTGGACACGGCTCCGTTCCTCACCCCGGACGAACGAGCGTACGCCAAACAGCGCTTGGAGGCATCGTACCAGACTTCGGTTCTCGCCTCAGGTAAGGCGGAGCAGTTCCAATGGTCCGAAGTTCGTCGCGGCCTCTTTTCACTGCAGCTGTTCTTCACCGGCACGGTATATTTCTCGATATGCTGCGCACTTTTCTCGTTTAGCCTGTTCCTGCCGTCCATCATTCAATCCCTGGGGTACACGGCCAACGAAGCCCAGCTGCTGTCTGTGCCCCCGTATGCAGTTGCGTCCGCGGTGGGCGTGTTTACGGCATTTATCTCCGACCGCCTGCGTGTGCGCGGCGTCATTTCTCTTTTCGCTCTCCCGGTTGCCATCGTTGGGTATGCCGCCATCGCCCGCGTCGAAAGTAGCGTGACGAAGTACGGTCTTACCTTTCTGATGGCTTCTGGGGTCTATGGTTCGGTGCCACCCATTCTAGTTTGGATCCTAAACAACAGTGCCGGCCATTACAAGCGGGCGACGGCAGGCGCCTTGCAAGTCTGCACTGCCAACATGGGAGGCATTGTCGCTGCTTTCCTCTACCCGAACGATGAGAAGCCAAACTACAAAAAGAGCCATAACATCATCCTAGGAGTATTGTGTTACGCCTGGATCGGGTAAGCCAGTCCAACTGCGGTCTATGCTGTATCAATGCTGACAAGGATTTAGTACTGCGCTCAACGTGCTGCATATATGGAAGATCAACAAGGACAAGGCTGCCGGGAAGTACGACAAGTACATTGGATATGGTGATGACCGTGAACCGTCATTCAAGCTGGTCATGTAATGTACTTGGAGCCTCCGGGCGGGCTCGCCGTGTGGGTTACACGAGGTCCTAGATATGTAGTTAGCGTGATCTCGGCGTTGGGCGATTTGATGCTCCCATAGATAGCTTACATTCCGATTACCGCCTCCTGCTTATGCGAACGGGGAACGTTGGCGGCTGATACAAACGTTTGCCTCCCGCTCGACCAGCTGTCGGTGACCCGTGCTCCGACGTGCAACCACTCCACGTGGGTGGACACCGTCACGAATGACACGCAGCTTCTCCACCGTGCGAACGCAATTCTCACCAGCAGCTCAGGCCCAGCGCGCCTTTGTTACTACGTTGTTCGTTCAAGGGCTCATCGCTTTGTTCCAACAGGCATTGTGTGGGGGCTGAATGCAAGCACTGGCCATAGTGAAAGGGACGGAACAGGCGAACAATGAACAGGCCAGCGATTCACCCCCAGCTCCAACATTAGATCTCACCCTCACCGCCCTCTCACAGCGCATAATGAGGGGGCTGGATCTCCAATAGGCGGCAATAGGCGACAATACACTGCACTCAACCGACGTTTGCAATATTCAAGGTCGACCCGACCCCCTCGCTAGATTCACTTCTCTCCGCGCATGTCACAGGCGCCACGCTCCACGACACATTTTCAAACTTCACAGCACTTCCTCCGCGCGGAGCGCAACTCAGCGTCGAACCAAATCATGGATACCGCAAGCCGGAACACCTCTTCCTCCTCACTATACGAATCACACCAGAGCCGCGCAGAGACGAAATCGCGCCCTATCAACGTCGCCTGCCCGGAAATGCGCCGTACCTCTTCTGCAGAGCACAACGCGCTCATGCGCCAAATCATGGCGCCGTGGGGATCCCTCTCTTCGACACCGCCGGCGTGCCGCGCAGTCAGCTACAGCAGTTGGCGCCACTTCTCCGCTACCTCTTCCAACCAGTCCAAGTCCCGCGACGAGATGACGGCCTCGGCTCTCCTAGGAGCAAACGGTCTGGCTCCCGAGTTCGACCCGCCGGTGCTAGAACGCTGCAACCTCCGCATCGCCGAAGAGGTGCTGTGTGGAAACCCCACAGCCGAGCCACAAGAATTGCCCCAGCTCCGACAACGCAACAGGAATCCGCGCTACTACCCGCGCTTCCAGCGCACACAGTCCAGGCGGACGAGCTCGACAAGCTCCTGGTCGACGTTCGCGAGTGAGGGCAGCTATCAACCGGGAGCATCGGAGCCGATCACCTTCGAGAAGCAGATGGTTAGGCCGGCCAGCACAAGCTCCCTTCTTACCATGAGCTTCAAGGGGTCGCCGAAGGCATCGCGTTGCACGGAGCCGCCCAAGGTCGTGCTGGACAAGATCGGGAAGGAGTTCGGGATCGAGAGCTTGAGCATTGACGACTTGCCAGAGGACGCATTCGAGTCGGACAGTGAGGACGGAGATTGAGAAGAGAGGAGAGAGAACAGGAAGATTACCTACACTACTGACCAAAGTATGAGGGTCCTGTCATGCCCGATGCGCAGGGCAACAGTACTCAGACTCCAGCCCCACCGAAAGAGCAGGGTCCATTGAGCGGTCCAGCATGGCCGAAAAGAGTTGAATCGACGAACCCCGACGTGTCTCGGACACAGAACGACAGCATGTTTTTTTTCCCGCATGAATAGCGCGAGGCTGTTCTTTGTTTGGTGGTTTATTTCGGGAATCCGCGTCTGCATCTGCTCTCACAGCGTCCCGAGTCGTGACCGCAGTGCGGCCCAAGCTCCCAGATTTGCATTCGATGACGGCGCTTCGGCGAACGTCAGTCCATCAGTTCGTTCTGTACATAGCTGCATCTACCTACCTAATCGCATAATCGCATAATCGCCATGGAGCGCTCTTTCCTCACTTGCACGCGGTCGCTCTCACGATCACTTCGCTCCTCCACTTCGTCCAAAACCGCCGCACGAAGCATCTCGACGGCCTTGCGCCCTGCACTATTGCCCCAAGCTTCGCAGACGACCGCAAGACATCGCCGCTGCCTCCACTCCACGCCTTCGTATAACGAATCTCGTGCTCCCAGATCGCGGCGCGACCCACCGTCCGACGACAACACACAGGCCGATTTCGCTTCTCTCGACGTCCTGCGCAACACTGCCCAGCCCGCAACATCCATCGATGCTTGTACTAGTGAGGGCTTCGCGCTGAACAACAACATGCGCATAGCCGGATGCGGCGTCCTACTTGTCGGCGGCGAAGCCTACCGCTGGCGGCCGTGGCTCAGCCCGCGGGGCAAACAAGAGACTGTTGAAGAGGGCGCGGCAGGAGAGGATGCGATGACGGGGTGGCTGCTGAATGCGAAGGGCCAGTGGGAGGTGCCCGACGAAGCGTGGGGGCTGTTCGATGTGGTGTGGCCGAAGCCGGGTACGACATGATGCTGACGAATGTTTCATGGCGAGCTTGACTAACATGCGGTCTCGCAGATTTGCTGATCATCGGAACGGGAGAGCGCATCACGCCCCTCGCGCCGGCAACGAGGAAATACCTGAACGGGCTGGGCATACGGCTCGATGTCCAGGACACGAGGAACGCGTCGGCGCAGTTCAATCTGCTGGCGACGGAGCGCGGGGTGCAGCAGGTTGCTGCGGCGCTGATACCGATCGGCTTTCGAGAGGCGCGGAAGGTCTGAAACTGACCTCTGGAGCGTGGCGCGCATTGTGGGTACTGGTGAGTCTCGCACCTTGTAAATCATTGTAGCATACTGTATACGACTTCATGATGAGCTTCATAGAACATCGAACGTGCTCGGACACTTGTGAGCGTGTCTTGGATCGAACAAAGCATTTCTTAGCCCCCATATCGTGTCTCTCTTGCTTTGTGGCTGAGGCGTTTGGGAATCTCACTTGCTATAAATCACTTTCTACCAAACCACCTGCCGCAAGTACCCCGAGCAAACGCAGGACTTTGCCTCTTCATATATCCAGACTTCCCCACGCGGTTCCCCGTAAACCCCACCAAAACCAGGTCCATGAAGAGCCCCCTCCGCAAGATGTGGGATAGCGTGGTGCGGTGGACCTTCGGCCCATCGAGGGACCCAGAAACCAAGAAAGAAAACAAGGACGATTCACACGCATGCGAGACACCTACTTCTCCGTCCCCAAAACCAGCCGTTTCCAAACGACAGAAGCACTCGACAGATGCACACGTTTTCACCACACCTACCCTGCACCGGCCACGCCCCGTGCCTTCCCTACTCGCGCAACAGGGAAAGAGCGAGGCTGCGCGGCCCGTGGTTTCGCTCCCAGACCCATCGACCGTCTCTAGAAGCGCGGCGTTAGTCACGGGCGACACGCTCAACCCGCTCGCTACCATGCCTTCACCCGGCACTACCTCTTCGTCATCGCTATCCTCACCAGCGTCCTCTCCGACCAGTCCCAACAGCCACAGCCCCAGTCCCAGCGCGAACGATCCCACCGCCGCCTCTGCGCCATCAACACCCACGACACTCGCTCCAAGCTCAACTTCAACTTTAAACGACCCTGACGGCCCATCTACACAGCACCAGTCCAACCCCGTAGCCATGGCACCGAGAAGCTACCCCGACCCGGACCCCGTGGCGGAGGCGTTTCTCGAGCCGGTGAAGCAGCAGCTCAAGAAGCTGCGGCAGGCGACGGCTAGCGCGGCGCCGTCGCCGGGCATGCGGGCGTATTTCCCCCGCATGAGGAGTCATCTGCAGGTGGTGCGGGAGCGGCTGGAGCCCGTGGGGGCGTTTATTGTGGAAGGAGTGGGGAAGCTTGGGCAGGGGGGTGGGGAGATGGAGATGAGGGTTTGGTAAGTTACTACACACGGGGGCTTGGGATGACATGATATGGACATGAACCTAAGACGAGGGCTAACGAGAACGAAACAGCCACCACATCGCAAAGCACCACTGGCCGCTCCCCGCAACCCCCGGCGAACCAACCCACCTCCGCATCCACGAAATGTACCGCAACGCCCTCTTCAAGCGCGCCCAGCTCGCGCTCCGTCCCAGCACACCCCCTCCTCCCCCATCCGACGCCGCCGACGACGACATGCCCGCCCTCGAACCCGCACCCTCCTTCACAAAGTCCGCCAAAAACAGACTCTCCAGCAGCGTCGTGAAGCTCGCCAACCTCGTGCACAAGGGTAAGTCTCGTTGGGTCCCGCACCACTCGCCTTGCAGTATGTGTATGGACGAGACTGTCGTGGCTGAACTCACACCCCCTAGATCCCTCCTCGCACGCAGAGCAAGACGGCGACGACACCGACAGCGACACCGACAGCGACAGCGACACCGACAGCGACAGCGACAGCGAGACAGACTAGGAGCTACAGTTCACACTGCTGATGGAGTGGGAAGCGGAGATGAAGATGAAGGCGGAGAAGGAGAAAGAGAAAGAGGCAGAGACGCCGGGGGCAAGCCGGGACAACCATGTCCCCATGTTGCCGAAAGGTCTGCGCACTGCAGGGTCTTGCTTCTTGGGATTGGTTGTTGGTTTTGCGGTACACATGGGCTCATCCATATGCAGGACTCATCCATAATCACGCACAAGAAATGCTTGAAACAAGAAAGTGTTTTTTTTTTTTTTTTTTCCAAGATAAATATGCATTCCGCTATGGCCCCTACTAGTATGCAGACACACTCCACAAATTCGTCTAGCTAACCCTTCCCATGCTCTCTACCAGTAACATTGCCATCGCTATCCATGATGCTCTCCGTACCAGCCCCTCTGCGAAACCCCACCGAAAACTGAAACATTCGCAATATGCCATAACCATAAGCGGAGACTCTGACCAGACCAGAACAGTGAAAGGGAAATGAACGAGCCCCCAACCGAGCCCAAGGAAAGTCGGACTGACAAGACAATGAAAACATCTCAAACGCCACCCATCGTGTCCTATGCATCTTTCGTGAATGACTATGACGTTACATTACCAGTCCTTGGCCAGGGCTGGCTGTCATGTAGAGACCTGCTCGCGCAAGCTGCTGGGCTCGGGCTTCTTGTGCCTTCGGCCGAGCAGCGTTGCGTTGTCCAGGCTCAGTTCGAAAGCGCCCTTGGTCTTAACCTGGCGCTTAGCGGCGGCGGCGACGGCGGGGGAATGCTGGCCGTATCCGCGTTCTTGGCGGGGTGCGGGTACGGCGGTTTGCCGTGCTTGTGCAGCGGCCGACAGCGATGTGTTGCGCATCTTTTGCTCCATGGCGGAGACATCTGATGCTTGCGACTTTGGCAGCTTTGCGGGAGGATGTTGCGCTGATGCATCGTACGGAGCGGACTCGGCCGTAAACTCGTCGTCCTCGTCTTCGTCAAGCGCGTTGAGAGAATTGATGGCGTTTGCGCCCCGGTAACCTTGCTTGAAGTTCTTTCTCCTCTTACCCTCCTCTTCTTGTCGGTGCACGGCGTAACCAACATCGAATACTTCTCGTAGGTTGACAGCACCTGGAGAACGGAAGTCCATGCGCCTCGCTCCCGGTGACTCGAGGTAAGCGAAGTTCTGTCGGAGAGGGTCTCCACCACTTCCTCCCTCATACGAGTTCTGCTTTTCGCGAATGGCCGGGGTGGCTAGCGGTGGCGCATCGTGAGCTGCATAAGTAAGTTCATCCGCTTCCCGCATCCAGGGGTGGTTCAGGAACTGGTTGATGTCGTATCGCTTCTCGGGGTCAACAGTCAAAAGATGTGAGACCAAGTCCTGAGCAGGCTTGGAAATTTCATCCCACCATGGCGAGAGGAATGTATATTGGCCGCGTGCGACCTTCTCGGTAAGCGTCTGGATCGACTCGTCGTAGAATGGCGGGAAACCGCAGAGAAGTGTGTACAAGACACATCCCAGTGCCCACATGTCCACACTCTTGGAATAACGCTCATCTTTTACGATCTCAGGGGCAGTGTAGCCAACCGTGCCGCACGGCGTCATGGTCTGGCTGTCCCAAACGACTTTTGACAGACCGAAATCCGCGATCTTGATCAGACCGATGCCACCAGCACCTACGCCCTTGACGAACTCGCCCTCGTCCGCTTTGTCCTCATCGTCAGGACCGCGCGGCTTCGGGGTGCGGGTGGGGACAAAGGGGGTGGGGTAGAACAGGAGGTTCTCTGGCTTGATGTCACTGGAGCATGACGTCAGTGAAGGGGGCCTTGGCGGGTAGGACTAGATGGAGACATACCGATGCACAACACCGGCCTCCTCGTGCAGGTACTGTAACGCTTTGGCCACCTGCTGGATGACGTGCCGTGACAGGTCCTCGCTGAAGTACGTCAGGCGGACGATTTGGTGGAAAAGCTCGCCTCCGGGGCACAGCTCCAGGACGAGGTAGTAGTATTGGCGGGACTCGGAGAAGTCGATGAGCTTGACAATGTTGGGGTGGTCCAGCTGGCGCATGATCTGAACCTCCTTGAGGATGTTCGCTCTCTGTACGGCATTACGTCAGTGTCTACCTCTCTAACCACGTGCTGGGGGAGGCCGATGCTGCCGGGACCGCGCATGAGACTCGTTTTGTATGCGCACCTCGACCGTTTTCGGTGCTTTTTTGAAGTCCGGATGCATGTGGTTATCGCCCTACATCGGAACCATGTGTTGGTAACTGCCACTCACTCGCACACCACCCGAAGATCCGTGATACGGGGAGGGGGATGAAGGTAAAAGGAGATGGGTATCACAGGGTAGTTCCACCGGGGCATACTGACCTGGCTGGAGTTCATCTCAAACTTGCGTACGACCTTGATGGCGACTTCGCCGTGCTGGCCGTCGTTGTCGCGTGCTCGGTAGACGTTGCTGAAGGCGCCGTCGCCCATCTTCTCGACCAGCTTCCAACGCTCGAGGCCGGGGTACTTGGGCAGCTTGCCCTTGGCTTCGCGCTCCTCGGCGACAATACGCTCCAGCACGGTCGGGTCAATGTCCCTGTTCTTCGCGGCGGCAGCCTCCTGCTTCTGCTTGTCGCCTGCTGCGCGAGCTGCTACGTCCCCAGCCTTTGCGGCGATGTTGCGGTTGCCGACAGCGCCGACAGAGAAGTCGCCGTGGGGCGCGACGACGTGCTCCTTGTGGGCCTGGTGCATGACGGGCTCACTGATGCCGGCGTGGTGGGGCTCTGGGTGGTTGTTATGGCGCTGGGGCTGGTGCTGTGCGTGGACGTTGGACACGTTTGTGGTAGGCTCGCCGTGGGGGGCAGCGTTTCCGCGCGCCTGTTTGCCATGGCGCAGGAAGTTCTTGAAGTTCTGTATTGCGGCCATCTTAGTCGTGTGCGTGCCGGCTGGGGGTGTGTAAGGAATTTTGGGAGTTGAGGGCGGGGTAGCGCTCAAGGAGGCGCTGTGAAAGGACGGCTAGCGGAGGCACTGAGGCAGTCCGGAGCAGGCAGGGCGGCAGAGGCGGAGGCAGTGGAGATGGCGAAGATGGGCAGCAAAACACGCTTGGGGACTTGTCGAGGGCAAGCAGAGATGCAGAGGCAGCGCCCTGGCAACGCTGGCCCGCCAGAACAAGGCGTCTGGTGGTCCTGCGGTGGTGCGTCATTGCAAGCGGCCCGTGCGCGATGACGCTGCGCTCGACATCATACCCAGAAGCGCGTCCACTGCGTCCACTGCGTCCACTGCGTCCAGCCTAGAAGGCACGCCATCAATCAAATCAAACAGCCTGCCGCTGCCGCTCCGAGATTGCCCATGCCGCCGGGGAAGGGTTGGAATGGGATGGAATGGAATGTCGCGGCTTTCACTCACCTCAATGACAGCCATCCTGCTGCCTCTGCGTCCGTCGACGTCTGCGTGCTGGTCGCGCTGGAATAGCATACGCTCGCGGCCGTGTACTGCCTGCAAGCCCACTTCAGTGCTCGCTTACGGGAGCAGTATGCCGTGTTACGTCGTTGGTGTGTGGAGTGAGCACGAAGATGACGGTGTGCGTTTCGCCGACGGGAGATCTTGCAGCTGGCCCGTAGCGCTGTGCAAGGGTCGCTGGCTGGATGATATGGCGCTGGGGATACAGAAATGCAGTCCTGGTCGTTGACGGTCGTGATCGCTGGCAGGGCTCCGTGGGAAGGTGTCTAGCCCGTCGATGGATGCCTCGTTTGGCGTCCGGATCGCGATGCTGATGCGTAGGTGAGGGCAAAATGCAATGGCCAGACAAAGGTGAGAGAGAGTCAAGTCAGGTCTGGGTCCTGCTTGGAGGTAATAGGTGCTGTGCTTTTTCGCGGCGTCCGGTCTGCCACGCCAACGAGCTGCACACCCTCTGCTTGCGAGGCCGGCGGTAACGCGGCGGGCGGACGGGCTTCCCCGGCATTACTTCCAAGGTTCTCTACCGTGAATGCATCCCTCAACACACGCTACCGTCGCTACGGTGGTAGACGCCGGCGGTAGCGCCACCATGCAGGACTACTTGCAAGCCGACATGTCGCTGTCGACGCTGCTGCTCCCTCCGCTCAAGCGACAGGCCACTCCGCGGAGACCCTCTTCGCGCGTCACCCAAGACCGTGTATCGTGCGGTAGGAAGAGGCCGATTATTGCTCTGCGTGTGCTCATGGCATCTCTACTCCAGCAACATGCTTGGCGGCGCGCAGAGCTAATGCAGGGTCTAGCCGATGATGTCACTACTAGCGTGGTGGGGCAGACTATCGTCTACCCTACCACGCATTTGAAACATACGAGACGCTGACGGCTGGAGCCCACATCGCAAAACCTGACCTTCTGCTGCTTGGCTGGCGTAGGTGCGCACGACGCCTGCGCCTGCAATCCTACACCCTTGCTGCTTCATCTACAGTTGCTGGCTGTTGCCAGACAAGATCACTCGCCCGTACGCCCATGCAGGGTCCGCTAGATCTGCAAGTCCGTCTCGAATAGCCTCACTGCATACTGTACAGGAAGCATGCATACTGTAGAGTCCTGGCAGGTATTGAAAAGTCACATAACCATTACCAACACCTTCTTACCCTGCACCGATTAATAAGTGTCCAAGCGCGGTGCGGAAAGCCGCGCGATAGCTACCCCACGTGAGCCCTCAAGCTTCGGCAGAGGTACGTACCGTGTACCGTAGATACATAAAGTGATGTGCAGATAACCGCCGTCCGTGCTCAGACTCAACGCTCGGATACAGCAGGCAAGATCTGCAACCCAACGATGATCCCATCCGCGTCGAACCACAGACTAGGGGCCGGCCGTCACCAACACCTTCCAAACCCGTTCCGCGTGGACCTGTACACATCTCCGAAGGTCACGGATGGGGTTTGGTTTGTCAGGCTTTCCGACCCTAACCCACGACATCCATCCATCCCCGATGATATGGAGTAACGCTCGATACACAACGTAGCACGACTCGCTCACATGTCTCAAGCGACCATCTTCTTGTGAGTGAGGGTATGGAATGTGCTCGAACGGGTGGGGCATCCGGTATGCGGTGTGTTCCAGCTCTGGCCGAGACATGATTGGAAGTAAGACATGCTGCTTCTCGTATTGTCAGCTGTACATGCATCGGCTGGAGCGGAAGACAAAATACGACTGGTTCCTCCAGAAGAAGTAGACTAGACTATGACGGACAGATTCCCAACTCTTACCTGTTTCTGCTAGCCAACACTTTAGCACCTTCCTATAGAACAGAACCTCGACCGACATCAGTGCAAGATGCAAAAGGACTGCCATGATCATGAAGCATCGTTCTTTCATTTCCGCTCCCTCCCTTCCCCCACCCGCCAACAACCGTCCGTCCACGATCCAGCTACATAGCCAACCACATACCAAAAAACCGTATTATACAGCCCCCTCTCGGGCACTTAAATAGAGTGTATGTAATTAAAAAAAAAAAAAAAAAAAAAAGAGGCGCCGAACATAGCGTAAAGGTAGCGTAACAGAAAAGAACAGAGCCAGCCGTGACATCATATACTCATAATAGACCCACCCCATTGCCCAAGAAAGAAAAAGGTTCCAAACCAAATGCTAGACGCCAACATCGCCAAAGATTGGAGTGAGGAAAATGTACGCCAGAAAGCGGCGCTAGGTATGAATATGCGACCCACCCGGCGTCCCAGGCCTACCGATGCTTCTCCGCAGTGCGTCTCGCCTTCTTTCCGCCCTCTTCTCTCGGAACCGCTGTTTCACGCCGCTCAGGCCAATGTACTGGACCTGCATGTTCTTCAAACCGGGGATGCTCTTGCCCTGTCGCCACGTCCCGCGGTCGGTATGGCGGCGCCTGGGTCGTTCCAGCGTATGCGTACTCGACGACGCCACCGACGCGCCTGACCGTCGTTTCTGGACGCCCGCAGATAGTGTGCGGCGGAAGGGGAGCGTGGGCGGCTGGATGAGAAGCCTGGGGACTTCGCGTTTGGTCCAGCGGTTCGACATGCTGCGTGATGGGAGGTTGATCTGAGGCTTCCGCTTGTTGGTGCCGGACCTTTCGACGCCGAGAGAGTTGCCGATTAGGAAACCGTTGGGTTTCTTGACTTTGTTGGTCAGCCGCCTGCTTAGGGCACCTGCTCTCTTCCGAGGCAACGGTGACTCGGAGTCTGAGTCTTCTATGTCGCTTGTGTCTCCACCAGGCGGCAGGACATTATCGTCACTTTCGGAGTCGCTGTCGTCAAAGTCGTCCCAGAAGCCGCGCGGGCGCCAGAACGGATGCAGACTGCCATCTTCGTCGTTGGCTGATGGAATCTGCAATTGACCATGTGACACGCTGTCAGACCGACCGCGCATGCTAGACGCACGGGCAAGAAAAGGCGATATAAGATTGTCTGAATAGCGGCGTGCGCGTTGTTTCAGCGAGAGGCGACGTTGCGGATGCGAGTCGGACCGCTTCGGGGGACCCGGGGGGGCGAGAACAAGTTGTCTTTCGAGTTCCTCAGCGGGAGTGGGCGGAATGAATTTGATGACGGGCGGCTCCGGCGGCTTGCGAGGGTTCTTGAGCGGCGAATCAACCGCCGTGAAAGTAGGGAGATCGATCTGCATGGGTGGAGTGGAAGGTTCGAAGGTGAGGGTTGGCTTCGAAAGCTGCGCCTGTGGGCCTTCGTTTGCGGGAACGCAGGGTGGCGTAGAAGGTTCCTCGAGCTCCTCTACGTCAGGTATGGCGAAATGCGCTTCGTTCGCAATGTGCTGACGTGCTTGAGGTTGTTGACTTACTCGCGCGCTTTGTTGCACAACCACCAAAGAATTGTTGTTGTGGGGGTAGATGTTGACAGCCGTTGCCTCGCTGACCTCGATGGGTGTATCGGAGAACTGCGAGAAAGGAGTCGTCTGTGAGAAAAGATGACGAGCCATGGCGTGTTCATCGGTCCTCGTAGTGGATCTGTCGAAGCTTACGCGACCATTTTCGTCGGTGTGAAAAGAATGCCGTTCACGGCTGGATCGGGGATACTCCTCGGTATGCACGCCGTCTATGCTGGAACGCGTGAGCACGTCACGTGGGTTCGATGTGCGATCCTGGCTGAGTGAGCTTCGTCGTGTCTCCTCCGAACGTTCACGCGTAGACACTGATCCTCGGCGCGCAGTCGGCACAGCATCGGTAGATGACGTCTGCGTCCTCGGAGTCTCTTGCACTTGCGGTGATTCGACAGCGGTAGGTTGTGTGGCGTCGGTGGCCGCTAGCAGGTGGCGAACCCTGTCAAGCATGGCAGACGAAGGAGTGTCCTGCTCTTCCGGATCATGCACCTCATCTGCATCCTTTCCCAGTTCATCCGTATGTTGGGTAGGAAGCTCCAACGGGATCTCGGGTAGCGATTTGTTGACATCAGGCGTTGCCTGGGGTGCTGCGTTTCTGCGTGTCGGTGATCTTTCAGGGATCAGTTTGGGGAGCAGAAGATCGTGCACATTCTCGACATCCAAGGACGGTGCGGCTGTTTCTACGTGAGCTAGCCTCGATGACATCTTCCGCTCGCGTTTGGGAGTAGGGCTCGCGGGTGGGGATATGTCGAACGTGCTACGCGATATAGAGGGAGTGCGTGCCCGATTGACAGCCTCAGGCGCAGATGCGATGCGTTTATGAGCGTTCCGAGAAGGTAGATTTCGGGTCACCGAGTTTGACCGGCTCATGATCTCGGCCGCCGGTTGCAGCACGCTCTTGATCGATCGTTGATGGGCGAGAGTGACCGCTGCACTTTCTTCTGCACGTTGACGAAGAGAGGCTGGCGTAGCAGTACGGTCGTACATGGTAGCCAAGTCAGAACTGTTACGATTGCTCCTGTCGTTAATGCTAGCTCTTTTGTGGACAAGCCGATGCAGCGGCACATCGTCCGACCGCATAGACGTCCGCGAGTAGATGGGCGATCCATGATCCGTGGGTGAGTCTGCATCTCGTCTGTATGCCAGGTTCTTTCCCGAATGACGCAGGTTGTGTCGTCTTTGTGGTTGCGGAGGTGTCACAACAACCATTGCTTCCACCACAGTGGAAGCCATGGACGAGGCGGAGAAGCGCTTCTGCTCAGAGTCGCTGGACCGCGCATACGCAGCCTCGATCGGCCAATTGATTGCTTTTGCGAAATTCTCGATGGAAGATGTGTGCGGACTGTGCCTGCTCGCCTCGACGCGCTCGCGAAGACTGGAGCTGCGCCGCGGCGTCGAGGCAACTATAGGGGACACACCTGGAGATGTAGGCTTAGGAACATCCGGTTTCTTCGGTGGCGGTTTCGCGTTCCGCTTGCTGCGCACAGTCACATTGCGCATCATATTTGCGTCCCATTCCCGATTCGGTATCTCCTCCACGTACGGGTCACCCTGGCCATCCAGCCTGCTTTCATATTTCTTCGGCTCATGTTCGAGCGGGACTTCGGCGAAGGTGTTTCTCGGAGTAGTGTCTTCTTCTTCGCGCTCAAACGCCAGTCCTAATCCTCGGTCCTCTTCCACAACGCTTAATCGTGGGCCTAGCGGGGTGCTCGATCGACTCTCTGCTTCGGACGAAACCGGCTCTTCTCTGGCAGTCGTGAAGGATTCGGCGCGGGACGAGGGACACGTGAAAAGTACGGGGCGCTCCGGCGTCGTCATGGATGCGGTGGCGCTCCTCGGTGGACTGGGGTCGGGCGTAGGAGGGCTGCGCTGGTTAACAGGGGTACTCAAAGTCGATTTGCGCGACCTCAGCGAGGCGACCACGCCGTCTACATGGGGTGGAGGGCTGTAATCGGTCGCGGGCAGCCCGTCCTGCGAGTTTGATGGCGGTGTTGGCGGGAGTCCACTCTCCGCTCCGTTTGGAGCTGCAGCTGGAGGAGCCAGGGGTGACGGTGTCGGTAGCCGGCTGCTGGCCTGCGACTCGGTCTCATCGTCCTGCCACAGCGTCTGCTCTCTGGTTGCAGCAGGTTCAAGCCTGCGGTGGTCGTCGGTCCGGCGCGGAAGTGGCCTGTGGGCGCGAAAGTTGGGCGATGCGGCAAAAGAGGATTCGAGCAAATCATATGCGTCTGAGGGCGATTCGGACATTCTTGTGACACAGGACGGCTGAGCGCGGTGCGGGTCAGGCGTCGGATGCGATGGTTGCCAACCCTCTGGACTTCACCGCCATCCCCTATGCGCGCAAAGCAATAGAGCGACAGTTCATGCGGCGACAATACTGGGCGTGCGAGGATGCGTGCGAGGGAGCGGTTGAGGCGGCTTGCAGGAGGCGTGGGTGGTGACGCAGGTTCCGTCAGCCGAGAGTGCGCTGGTAGGACTATGCGGATGGCAACGGCGATGGCAACGGCGATGGCGATGGCGATGGCGATGGCGATGGCGATGAGTCGACAGGTCGTCGTCCAGGTGATTGTGTGCGATATCCGGCTCCCCACGGTGGGCTGCGCTGGGTTCGTGGTGGAGGGGAGAGTTGGAGCGCAGAACGCAGGCAGGCGGCGAGAACGAGCAGGTCCAGGTCGCAGGACGTTGGTCGCGCTTGCGCAATGCGGAAGGATGGATGCCGCCCAATCACAGAAGCATTGCCGAACGTGAGACTTTGGGGCGTGATTCCGCGTATGGACAGGCTTCTGTAGAGCGTGGGTCGACAATAAAGCTCGCTGTGTAGCGACGTGCGGAATGAGTGGTTGGTTCGGCTGCTTCCAAGTTGGCCAGACGGTTGGCGTTGGCGTCATCCAGCTGCACTGCGAGTGCCAACCTTCTGCAAGAGCCCCTCACCATGCAATACGAACGTGATCAGCACGCATCAAACGACAGTCATGTGCCCAGTTGCGATACCATGTTCACGTCTCGCGGCTCTATCTGGACAAGCCGAACACCTGTTCGGGGCACTTGAGTTCGGCCCAGATGCCTCAAGCTGCTAGCTCGCGATCACGGACAACGCAGACAGGTTGCGCAAGGGCTGGGGCTGCCGTGTGAAGGACAATGTTCTCCATATGCGCTGCATGTTCATGTTCAAGCCAGTCCATGCACCGTGTTACCGTGACAAGGCTGCAACTCGTGTGTCTGCACTGAGCGTGTGGGAACTTGCTTCTGGTGAGGACGGGGATATTTCTCGGTCGAATATGTCACCATGACACTCTCTCGCGGCAATATGAACACCGGCGATAAGGCATCATATCCAGATTCTAGATGGTCATAGTAGCTCGAGCAACTCCACGGTCAATTGTCCAGAATCCGGCCGACGAGACAGCTTACCTACAGTCTTTGCGTTCACACGAGAGAGTGGTGACCGAACCGTGGATCTTGGCTTCGGCACGGCACGCTCTCAAACCAGTCGGCATCTCCGGAGGAGTATCCACGTGGCATGGAATACTGTTACCGAGAACACGGTGCATACCCGCTGCACCTGCTCATGCTCTCGGTGCTCTTCATTACTGTTAGTGCCGGTTACCTTTTCGTGGCTGGTTGGAGTTCCTTGGTGCTTGTCACAGCAAGGGAACCCCAAGACCTAGCTCCGTTGCACACCTCTTCTAAAGGAAGACGTCCTTCAGAGTTTTCGTACCAACGGTCTTTACAAGCTGAGGTTTGAGCGTGTGGATCCAGCTCAGCTCGCGATGATTCTCCGGTCTTGGCACCAGACGGATTCTAACCGCGGCTGGTTAGCACGATCGACTAGCTGTACGGAGTGTCGATGGCATTGCAGTTCGCAATTCCCGCTGCCTCGATTATAGGAGGCATCTGCAGCGTTGTCGAATACCTCAGCCGCCTCCTATTGCTTTCTGTAGAGCCATCCATGGCATGTTTGCGTGCGTCGAAGGCGGATCCACGTCGCGGGCAGGCCTCTAAGTAATCGCGGGCAGGCCTGCAACCGAATCCGGTCAAGTGCATGCAGGGGGTCCTGCAGGCCAAGGCACTATGTGGATAAACCGCGTTATAGTGTAATTTACTATAGGCGTACGGTATTTCTTAATGGCGGAGCTGCTGTAACGTTGCTAGAGGCTTGATAGGGTGAACTTGATCGGGTGAAAGTCTGGCTACATAGGAAAGCTCTGCGACCTAACGTCGGGGATATCAAGAACAGAGTTCGACATAATTACGACCAAGTTTCTATATAAAACAAGCGTACGATTGGTCAAATCGATGGGGAGCGATGGCTGGCGTCGGCGATGGGGAGCGATAGACGCGATGCGCGATGCGCGATGCCAGCCAAAACACCAACACCAAGGATCTACGCGTCAAGCGATACGGCAGCTCAGTCATCAAAAAAAACCTTCTCCCTATAGTAATTTACCCTATGGAGCGGTATCCCAAAATGGCTCCTTGGCCTGCATGAAACTTGACTGGATTCGGTTGCAGGCCTGCCCGCGATTACTTAGAGGCCTGCCCGCGACGTGGATCCGTCGAAGGCTCCCGCCTGTCGACAGGTTCGGAAGGTAGATGCCAAGGGTTGCCGAACTACTAGATGGGGTAGATATGGACCGTGCTATCGAAAAGCCTCGGGATACCTCGACGAAAGCTCACGCGTGGCACGGTTGGTGGCCAGATAGGCAGTCTTATCTCAGCCTACTGTTGCTGCTTGCGTCAAGTCAACAACTCTTCAGGGTCTCTGGACACGCTTGATGAGATGCCAGGCACAGGCGAATGAAAGGCGTCGAGGGTCCTGAAAGCACTCCCGTCACCACCTCAGCTTGCAACGACGACGCGCATGCGGCTGTACCTACGCCAGTATCGCGGGAGGACCCTTGCGCCATTGGTTTTGGGCACACTGTGTTGTTCTAGGGTCTGTTAGTCATCGGCCCGCGTGAAGCAGCGACGTTGCCGTGCGCATTGGTTAGAGCATCGCTTTCCGAGATGGCGGGGTCCGTCTGACTGCCATGGCTTGGACAACGGGCGGCGGGCAAACGCCGCATGCACGCATACACGCACACACGCAGGAACGCTGCTCTTTGGCGCGGTCCCGGTGTCCTACTTGTACATTGCACCTCGCGACCTTCCACAGTGACTGACAAGCGTGGTGAGACGCCGGTCCGCTCGTCCCACACTGACTAGCTGCACTTCCGTCTCCGCCTCAGGCTAAGGGCCGCATTGCTACCTCGATAGCCCTGGCAACCAAACAAAGTCGACGATCCCACCTTCGCGCCCGCAACAGCATATACACAGTCAGGCCGTCGTGCCGCCACCCACCCCGGCACTGATTGGCGGACCTCGCTTGGTTTTAGAGTGGTGCGCCGTTAAAGACATCGCTCAACCATTTCCACCCCTCCCACGCCCACGTCCACGCCCACGCCCAGCTGCCCCATTGTCGCGTGCCCCGTTTCCTCCCACGCTCCCACGACCGGCCCCGGCGGCCCGTAGGGACTGCACTGCGACACGCACACCGCGAGACTGCCGGCAGACGTCGCAATGGTCGACGCATTCAAGGGCAGGTGGAAGGCCAAGCTGTTCGCCAAGGACAACGCGGGAGACTCTCCACCAGAGGACCCCAAGCCCAAAACGCAGACGTCCTTCAAGTTGGACGACGATGTGAACGAGTATGCGACCCCCATGCCCTGCCTGCAGTGTCCATTGCAACCCCCCCTCCAGCGTGCATCGTGCATCGTGCTGACCGCAACCCTCTAGCTTCCTCAAGCCCTCCACCGAGCGGGCACAAGCCCAGAAGCAAGCCGAAGTCGCCGCCCAAGCCTTTCTGCACTCGAGCCGGCCCAAGATCGACGTCGTCAGGGCCCAGCGATGGCCTTCTTCGAAGGCTGTACTCAACAGCGTAGCGGCGAAGAACGGGGGGTTGAAGAAGGGCACGCGCAAGAAGGGCCTCAGCGTGTCGTTCGTGCGCACCCAGCCCATTGTCATCGGCGAGGGCGGCGACGAGTGCGAGGAGCCGCCAATCGCTGTGTACAACCACAAGAAATCGAACAGCGTCTCGGACGTGGAGAAGCTGGCAACGCAGTCGCACCAGGACGACATCGGCCTCGGCGCACGCAGCCCTAAATTCGACGCTCTGGGCAGCCAGAATGCGCAGGCTGCGCAGAGGGGCATCGTCACCAGGACCTTGACCAGCGGCGGTGAGCTGTCTCCGCCGTTGCGGCAGAAGCTCGAGGTGGGCAGCATCAACACGCATGCCAGCCCGACGCCTGAGCCCACCAAAGGCTTGGGCCCCATGGGGCTGGGCCAGCGACCAAAGCCGTTAACGAGAGCACCCACCGGATTTGACATCCAGGACACCGAAGCGCAGACCAACGATCCCAGACGGCCCAGCATGGACTCTGCCTACTCGTTCGAGTCGGAGAATGCATCACCAGTGCTGTCGAAAAAAGCGCCAGAACTGCCACCAATGCAAGAGGAAGAGGATGGTTTCAGGCCGAAACCGCTGTCGCGAACGCAGACGGGATGGAGCGAGCATGCTGGGGATTCTGACAACGAGCCTGTGCCCGAAGTCCCTCGACTGCCAGAGGTGAACGCGGCCGAAGCCGAATCACCCATGGACGCAAAGGCGCTGCTTGCAGAGGCTTACCTGCACAGCGAACCCACTGACTCTGATTCTTTTTCCGCACGAGTGATACATAAGATGCGGGCAGACGAGGGTCGAGCCTTGCACGAAGCTCAACAAAGAGCTGCCAACCACGAAAAAAGCGACTCTGGTTCTAGTGCTAGTTCGTTGCAGCCAGGCTCGGTGCCGTCCAGTGGGTTCGTAGTTGGGACGCCGCCCACAACCATCACCACGCTTGCTGGCAAGACACCACCACGATTTGCAGCACGCGATCCCGTGCCACCCCCAGAGTCGCCGCAGCGCGCATTGGACGCAGAAGATCCCCACGGATCGAGGGGAGCTCGCGGGTCCTCCCCTGGACGGGGACCGATGCCTCCCGGAACCTTCTCGCTGGACACAGACCCCCGCCCTTCTTCTTCATCTTCTGGCCATACAATGCCCTCGGCGCCATGTGAGCCATACTCTGCAGCCACAACTACGTCCATACAACAAACGCCCTCCACTTTAGAAAAACAGCCTTTCTCCGCCCAAAGCCAGACATCCAAAATACCGACTCCCCCGCAGTTCGAGCGACAGGCCTTCGTCTCACCGTCGAGGGCAGAGCAACCGCCCGCCCCTCCCAGTAGTCGGGCCCCGCTCCACTCGCGCCAAGATACAGCCACGTCAACTTTGGGCCACTCAGATGCCAAATCGCAAGCGGAAGGCGCCTTGCTTGATTTCGCCGAGCGAGTGGAGCACATGCGTGGTGTTTTCCAACTAATGGCACAGCTCAACGGACAAATTTACGATCATGCACCTACTGTGTGGTTGCGTGTTGCCAGTTGGTGGTTTTTGAAAGGACGTGCGGCAATGGAGATAGCCATCAGGAGTCGACCCAGGACTGCAGAACTGCAGCCGGAACGCCTCATCCAAGCGCACGTCGATCTCGCCAAAACATGGTGGATACTCACTGAAATCATTGCTAATCATCCCAAGCTAAGCAAGTACGGAGATCAAGAAATGGGTGCGCAGGCCAATGCAGCCAGAGCTGCCGGGGATGCGCCCAGTGCAGAAATATACGAGGCACATGATGCCGTTCTCGGGGCCTTGAAGATGCTGTTAGGGTCCATGAAAAGACATCAGAGCATGCCACCTACACAAGCTCTCATACAAGGACAGCAGCAGGATATCTGGGAGGCATATCCCAAGTTTGCTCCAGACGCCGCGAGCGTTCTTTCCTACGCTTCAGCTAAACTAATTGTTACCGATGGTGCGCAGCCGCGCATTAACCCTATCAAGTTCATGCCCGTTTCAGACACAAGGGCGGACTTTTGCTATTTCAGGATGTTTGCTCAGGTTTCCATGTCGACAGAAGATCCCAACACCGATCGCGCTCTCTTTCCAGTCGTGGTTTCTATACTGCGATCACGTGAGAATTTCAGTCTCAGACTCGCAATCAGTAGCCAAAGCGAGCTCGTCAATGTCATGGTCGGGCCGTCTGCGGATCTCGGTGCCACGTGGAAAGATGTTTCTTGGAGAGCGAAGAGCCATGGCTTTGCACTTCAGCTCCGTCACGGGTTTGTTCTCAATGTCGAACTACTTGATACCGATTTCAGGAGTCTTTGGAACATTGTCCACCACACGAACCGCGTTGACAGTGCTCTCCGAGCGCGGAGCGACGAACGAACTTCATGCGTTATGATGCTCCGCGAAGGTATCTACAAGGACCCGACTAATCCCGCCGCATTCCCAGGGGAGCCTGTTAGAGGTAGCAAACTGCTTCTCTTTGAGAAGTTTGACCTCAGCAGCGAGGGAACAGGCAAGAGGAAGCTTCACCGCGGGTACCGAGTGGTCATGGTCACTCATCCCAGGAATCGCACCGTTGGATTCGTGACCCACGAAGCAGGCACAAAGCAAGAACCGTTGAACTTCGCCTATACGACCGAACCTGATCAAGCTCCTTCATTGGTCATTCGATTCAAAGAGGAAATACCGGACACGAGAATAAAGGTCTGCACCATGCGCATGGTATTCAATGAGGGCAAGGAGCGGAATCACGTCTTTGGTCTCTTGACCTCCTTGAACACCGGTGAATCTGAGAAAATGTTCGCTCAAGTCCCTTTGAAAGCCTACAACATAGAGAGCGCGGATCCAGCGGAAGGCTTCAGTCAAAGCGGAAGCAATGTCCTGAACAAGCTACAGTGGGTCGAAGCAAAGACCATGAATCAGGATCCCGATGTCTATGGCCTGGAATCTGCGCCGACCGTCATGAGTGAAAGCCTGAGAATTCTGTGCAGACACAGCGCGGGTGTCTTCTCCGATCGTATGAACCTTGGTATGCAGACCACCCCAGTAATGTGTGGCTTCTCTCTGACTATACTAGATACCGGAGAGTTGCTTGTTCGGCTACCAACTTCCGGTAATCCTGAACTCACCTTCCTCAGAAACCCGCAGCGCGATATGGCTATCGCGATTGATGCGTCGCGTTCAGAGAAAGACATACCGGATGCACTTGCCGAACTACTCAAGACCCTCATAAACGCTTCCACCATAAGACGACTAACCTTCGCCTCATATCAGGACCTGCACGCTTTCCAACTTGCCGTCACTGGGTTCTCGGTCCGTTTCGATGGGTAAGATTGCGGCCACCTCCTCTATATACCTGCCCCGTTGTTAACCAGTCTAGTATCGCTTCCACGCTGTCTATCGCTCGACGCCGCATGGTCGTCCCAATCTACAAGCAATGGACCGCAAATACGGTCCGAATCCAGGTCGTCGAGCAAGACAATATCGTCCAACTTCTCGCCTTCTTCGAAGAGTTCTCCCACGCAGACGCCATGAACTTTCAACTAAAGCCGCAAGACGAATTCCAGAAGACGGACAAAGGCGGGAAGGCCTCAGTCCGGCTCGTGGATTGCAAGTTTGCACTGCCTGTTGAGGAGCGGAAGGGAGAAGGCAAGATGGGTAAGGAAGAGGGGAGGCTGACCGGCTGGGCTGGCGTGAAGAGGCGGTTCGTCTGTCTTGACCAGATTGAGTATCCCGGCGAGCACGATGATATGATCATTTCCTTCGATAGCCAGGAGAGTACGTACATCCTTCTTCCCCTTGACGGAGAAGAGACGCTGACCTACTCGTAGCACGCGATAAATTCGCCCAAGCGCTCCCATCAGCAACGGTCTCGCGGAAGTTCACGGTCCGGCGGAAGATCTAGTACGCCTCAGACGTGCCCCGGAACCTACAACTTGTCCACCCGTCGACCTCGCTCAACATGCATAAGCATACACACCTTAATCTCTTTTTTCTTTTCCTTTGTTTTCATCTTGAATTTGCGGCACTCATGGCCATATACAGCGTAGCATTAGCACGGAGCAGGGACTTGTTTCTTTCCTTTCTGGGGCTGCAATGCGGATCGGCACGAGGCGACGGATTTCACTGTGGGCGTTTGGGTGCTGGGGTCAGTATGTGTTAAATTGGTTTTGCGTGTTGGGGATGACTGTGGAGGGACGCGGGGGGTTGACGTGCTTTCTATATGATACCTAGGACTTGGCTCATGTGGCCAGAAAGTCAGTTTTTGTTGTCCCACCCCGAAAGCCCGCTTCAGAGTACGTGAATTGCTTACGCGAGGAGTGCGTGCTGTGCTGTGAATTCTGGTGATGTGAAGTGGGGGGTGCTGCGTGCGAGTTTTGCGAGTCTTTGCTCGGCGGTGTGGGGATGCAGCGTAGAGGTCTGAAGGGTAGATGGTAGATCGCAGGTAGGTGATCAAGCACAGCCGCCTAGACTGACTGCTTCACAATACCTAGCCCTCTTCCAAGCCCCACCAGCGTTTGGCGAAGAAAACCAGTCCCAGTCTAGCAGCAACACACCACAACTCCCACTCCAACCCTCTGGACAACCGAAATACCCTTCGCCATATCCATTCCCGGCCCGACTCACCTACCCAGTCTATCTTTTGAAGCTGCAACGCCCAGTTCCTACCGTTAGAAATTCACCGCTTACGCGTGCGCTTCGCGTGCTTTACATCAGGCTTCTGGGCGGCGGGTCGGTGGTCCTGGAACTAGACTATAACCTTCCAACGCGCCTTTTTGTCCCCCTTGCTTCATAGTTCCACCCCGGCCCATGGGATTATCTACAATAGAACCTTCCAGTACGGAAAGGTTGCAAAGCGGTATCTTACCCTAGGTATGCAGGATCCCCAGACACAGGTGCGTGACCAGGTACGGTGGTCTTTTGGGCGATGTCGGATGCGAAGGGACTGGGTTGGACTGCGGGGGGAGGGGATATGGGGGATAGACTGCTAGCTAGGGGGTTGCAGTGGTCTTGGCTTTGGGTTTTGAGGGAACAGTCGAGGTCTGGTTTCCTGGGGATAGTAGATTGTGGGCGAGCCGCGTGGGGCAGTTGGTATTGTGTGGGCGATGGGATGAGGCGAGGAATATACTACCTGGAACGTTGGCGCTGCGATGGAGTGGGCAGGTGGCGGATGGAGAGGTGGGGTTGAGAGGTTAGGTAACTAATACTCGGAGTTTGTTTAAAAATTGGGGACATCGTGGCTGTATGCCACTCATACTTTAATCTGTCGTGAAAGACAGGGGTTTCTTGAGTGCGCGCTCTGCAGCGCTATCGTAGTGCATAAGTTTGAGCCCGACTTTGCTGTTACTGTGCTCTCTCTCTCGCAATTTTCGAGCACGCACACGTAATGCTCGACAGCGTCTCTTGTACAGTACTAGGGTGAAAGGCTGGGTACAATGTCACCCCAATACGTGGGCTGATTGTACTCGGGCTTTTGTCCTGGTTCTGTATGCTGTGCAATGTGACTTTGTCGGTGCTTCTGAACCCCGTTTGTGGTGGCCGGATCATGGAAATTTTTACTTGAAGCTTTCCCTCTCCGCGATGCAGCCCACGCACGACTTCCTATTGTCTTCCACGGCCCCGGAATCCTCACACGTCTATTTTTTGTTCCAGCGTGTTGGGTTGAACATACACATATCGGGCAATTCAGATCCATGCCCTTATTAAAACATCCCTCGGTTCTATTAAATACATCCAGGGTAACATCAAGCGCCTTCGCGACCATCACGTCAGCGTTTATAGCCGCCTCAGTAGGATTATTTTAAGTGAAGTTTGAGAAATCTTTGAAACGATTAGTACGTTACGGATCACGCGTCTCTGTATGGGAGTTCTCTTTCTTCATACCATAGGTAGCATAGTAATGTAGAATAGATCTCGGCAAACCCGACGCCGCCCATATCTGTTCTTTGAACGGGTAATAGGATCCGTGTGTACCTAGCTATGTCCGGAGCATTCTTGATTACAGATCTTCACTTCGCGTGTGGTGGAGCAACAGTCAACCTCCCAATGGTTATATCAATTGACTTCTTGCCTGAACGAGAGTATGGTCCCTTGCTGGCCACCATAGAATTAGGAAGGTTAGATACCCATCTTGCCCTTAGTCCCTAAGTAACGCTTTACACAAGCTTCGTATTTGGCCAACACGTTTCACAAGCCGATAACACGATACCTCTGACTATTTAAAATAACTAACTCTTGACACCCATCATCAAGTTCCTGTTCTGCGTACCACCGCGCCTCGCAAAAGCACGCGAAGAGCCCCGGATCTCCAACCTATCCACCACTGAACATGACTGCATTAACACAACCCAACAATCACCGTACTTGGATATATTCATTTCGAATCCTAAGCCACAACCTCAATCTCAACCCTCACTCCTAGCATCCTAGCCTAACCTCTTCACCCTCACACGTCCAAAGTAGCAAGTGTCCCAGCACGCACTTTCGAAACCCCTTCTTCGGTGCCTCTAACGCCTCACTGTTTAGTGGGAGGTGACAGCTATCCACCCAGAAGACCAGCCCCCACCCTTCACCGCCGGCATCGCGCAGATTCAGGGCCACGTTTGCAAAGATCTGCTCAGTTTGAGGTTTGGTGTCGGGGTCATAGACACCGGTCTGAGGATCCTAGCTACGTGATGGAGTCATGGAGGTGGGGACGTCATGGACGCGTGGTATTGGAGAAGTGATGTTTCTATTATTCAGTTTCTAGGTTGCATAGTTGGTACCCTTGCGAATGGGAAAGTTACTATCGAGAGGTGCGGACGGTTTGTGTTTACCTTTTGCCCATGAGATAATCGTTCTCTGCTGAGTGTTCAGTGGGACTGTAGTTTGCTGCTGCAGCTTGGTGTCGTTGCTTTGACAGCCGACTGCGAGATCTATAGGGGTTGATGGGTACAACATGGACCATATGGGATTTCCTCATCTCTGGGTCTGTGGATAGAAACTATCAATAAGACGATGGATCTATTCATTATCTACAATAACATATACTATGTTAACTTATGACCCAATATGTATATGATACTTTCTTATGATAATATAGCAAGATATAGGAGTGGAGCTCTTAAAGTAGCCCGAGTTTTCCTTTCGGCCGCTGTAATCTTCTTGCTCTGCTTGTGCTCCCTCAAGGTCTTTCAGAGCTTCCCAGCTGCCACGACGATTGGTATTACGAAGTCGGATGCCTAACAACCCCTCCTCTAGCGTATACCAGACTACTCGAAGCTGATGGAAGCACGCAGAAGTCTCGCTGTGGTACCCCGCTTCAAGCTCAACGTCTTCGACGACCTGCTTCCGGATGTTGACTTGCTCAAACTTGCACTCCCTCTTCACAGCGTTCCCGCCGCTCGTATTCCCGTCAGCAGAGCACGCATGTCCAGACCGCCCCAATCCTACAAACCCATTCGCCCTACCTCGTACCTCGTACCTCCTACATCCACCACCACAACCACCAACACACGTCCACAACGCGTCGCTGTCATGACCGCATCGCGCAGCCCGCCCACACCTCCCATCTTCTCGCCCTCTTCGGAGGCTCCGATTCAATCTCGCTTGTCACTCCATGGCATATGCCGCTGTCATATGAAAATCATGCGCGAAAGGGCAGGCGAGCAGCAGGGCCGCAGCTCCATGCGCGTGGGTGGGTGACTGCGAGCAGAGCGGATGGATCATGACGTTTCGATGCGAGTCAGGAGGGTAGGCGAGAGCAGGCCCGGGAGTTGGTGGGCGACGGGGGCACGTGCTTTGGCGGGCGCATGCGTGCATGTGGGCAAGCACCCGTTCAGGAAGCCCCCCCTCGTTGGACGTCGACAGCAGACGCAGCGGTGCGCGTTCCTGTACGCTTGACTCGCCAGCCTTCCACTCGCCCGCCATGGTTCCTGGCCCCCTCCGCCCCACGGACCAGCCGCTCAGATCTGCGCTACACATGCACACGACGATGCCAGCCCTGCCTGGGTAAAGCCTCCGACGACAGCGACATTAGGCATTCATGCAGACAGGCGCCAGCCATCTGCTCGCCCGCACCGCGCCCTGGGTCCCAGCGGCCTGGCCTTGGGACTCTCGCCCAGCGAGCTTTCCACGGCGCATGAAGTTCAATCTCCAGGCACCGCGACCGGCCAGGGCAGAGGCAGAAGCCCACAGAGATGCGGGTCCGGTGTGACAAATACCGAGCCTGAGGATTCGGCAGTGGGCCGAGCATCTATGCGGCTCTGCTCGCGTGCATGCATTCGATTCAAGATGCAAGATGCGAGTGTCGTATCATATCATACGAGCGATGAGACCGACCGACAGGCGAAAAAAACGTCCAAGGAAGCTCCTCTACCACGCTCCATGACAATGACATCTCAAACCCTAAACTTGACACTGACACTGACACCCCCCCTCCCCGCGCGGGCAGACGTCCCAAAACGGGCCGTGGGATTAAGCTTTGATCGGCGAACCGCATTACATCAACATGGCCGATAAAGGGGGAAACGGCGACGGCGGCGCCACAGAACTGGGGGATGTGGCGTCAGACGGTGGTCGAATCGAAAGCCTCGACCAAAAATACTCTGGCCGTGCGTTGCACATGCAGGTAGAGATGTCGTCGACCCGTCACCCATGATGAGGTGGGAGCCTTCTGACTCGTGTGCGAGGCAGGTTTTGTGATTCGTGGAAGAGTTACGGGCCTCGAGCCTTGCCATGCACATTGTCCACTGTCAACGCCTGCCTGCGAACCTGTGTTCAATCCAACCGTTTTTTTTTTTTTCCTGCCTGAGGAACATACCGCGAACACACTGTTCGTGGACAGTACAATCAGCTTTCCTCTCCAACTCCCGCCGAACAAGGACTGCAAAACGTGCTACTGATATATATATCGTACACGACGACTATGAGTGCGGGTAAGCCACTGAAGCAGGCGACAACAAGGCGTCGTGCTTTGCCAATGCAGGAAGGCACCAAAACAGCGGCTAAGGCGCCTACTGCTATCCCGCAACCTCGCCCACTTCTCAGTGCCCCAGAGCCCACCCACCCCAAGACCCAAGCCCACACGCCCTAACCTCTCCCGCCTCTTCCCCGAGGAAAACCAGATATATCAAGTTAAGCTCCAGACATCTGTGTGGGGCTCGTACCTCCCGTTTCGGGCGTTCTCAAACTAGCGTCACTATTTCTCCTACGCGATTCGTCGCACGTGCACCACGTGAAACCGTGCGTCACCTCCTATATGTATATTTTAGGCGAAAAGAAATCCGCGAGGGCAACTAAGAGAGCTGTGGCTGTGGACCTCCCCCAGCGTTGGCATTGCAGCTTTCCAGTTGAGCATGTCATTCCTCGAGGTCGATTGACACATAAAATCGCTGCTGTGGACTGGCACCTTAGACAGTCATGCTTATGATTTCATCGGTCCCGTTCTCCTTTGTTCCCAAGACGGCAATAAACCCCGAGATACATGTTCTGTGCATCTTGAAGCGGCGTCTGCCTCAGGAAACAAGAGGGGCTGCATGAAGACGAGCCGCGCGCCAAGCCATGAACATGCACCTCTCGCAGCAACATCACACATGTATCAGATCTCTGACAAGCAACTGCAAGGTACCATCGTGTCAAGGGTGGCGCTCATTGGCCAAGTTGATTTTCAATTGTTTTTTGCTGCCTTGGTTGTTACCCCATCGTCAACACAACTGCACCCCCCCTGGGAGTTTTGATTTTGAAGTAATTAAAACCAGTCCATAACACTCCTTCGCCCGTGTATCGTCTCACGAACACGCCGCCACCAATAAGTGACACTAAAGGAGTAGAGCAAAATAGGAGTAAACGAAAGTAAGAAGAAGAGTCGTCCAAAATGTTAAAAGGAAATCCGTCCAAAAATGTCGTGACAGCCGCTACCTTGTCTAGTGAGCACGAGGGTGCTTGTCCTCCGTCAACAGGCTTGCAATGGGCATGTTATCCCGAGGAGCAGAGCTCCACGTACCAGCCCTCGGTCGGCCAACAGACGGAACCGGCATGGGCAAGACGTAGGGCATGCGCTCGGGAGGCGAAACAGCGCTGATGTTCATGGCGCTAAACTGCTTGCCGGCATCGCTGCTGATCGGCGATGCGTAGGTGAAGGGCGAAGGTTTCAGTGCAAGGTTATGCATAATGCTGCCATCGGGAGAAGCATCCGGTGTGGGCGGGCGAACCGAAGTGGAACCAGAACGCCAGATCTCCTCTAGCTGGGCCGGAGAAATATCAGCGCCATAGTCAGCGGCGATAGTAGCCCAGAACTGTTGACGGCGGGCTTCGTAAATCGCACGAAGACGATCCGTATCGACAACCTTGGGTTGGCGTGCCACGCCAGTGTTGATGCGGAGCATGTTGAGGGGCTCAGGAGACTCTCGCGGTGTCATTGGACGCGGCTTAGGAAGCAGGATCTTATGCTGGTTGCGATTGGGCGAGGTGCTAATCGAAGCGGCCCTCATGTGCGGGCTGCCGCCGTTGTAGCTCATGGGCGAACCGTGGCGGGATGATGGAGAGTATGCATCATTGTCCACTGCCATTGAGTAAGCCGGAGACTGGCCGGCGGAGCTGCATGAGGTCGACGAAGAAACGGACGAGGTGCGCTTACGGCGATGGCTACCGTGCGACAACTGGTGGTAATGCAGACGGCATGCCAACTCAGTCTTCTTGAGATGGGCAGCAATGTGTTTGTAGGGCATCTTCTGCATGCGTGTCTGCAAGAGGTAGTTTTCCTGATTTTGTTAGGAGCTGTAGGCATAAGGGGACACTTGGAATTACCTCTTCTTCAGACCAAGACCTGTTGCCGCCGGCGGACATCTTGCGTGCTCGGAGGCTGGAGCTGGAAGTGTGGGTGTCCATCTCAGCCAGCGGCGAGAGAATCTGAGGCTGATGATGAAGCATGTCGAGGATGTATGGGTAGGATATGTCGTCAGTGTTTGTGTAGGGACTGGCGGTTTGAGTGAGGATCTCGTGAACTCGTTGCAGTGATGTCTTCCGATTGTCGTCGAGGCTGGCTCGTGAAAGAATGTATTACAAGTGTGTAAGGTGACACGGAGTAATTGCTCAGCAATGTGAATTAAAGAGTGTAAGGCAGCCCAACCAGTGGGGAGTAAAAGAAAGTAATTACAAGGCTGCGAAGACAAAACAAAGACGACACGTTAGAACAGTTGCGGTTGAATGCCTGGAAATCATGGGGCATCCGTCAAGATATAGTCAGGACAATGACGAGAAACCAACGGTTCCCGGGCCAGCAGGTGGCATGGCTTATTGGAGTGGCAGGTTCTGATGTTAGCAGCGTTTTCAAACCCCAATCCCGCAGCTACGTTTTGGTCGTCGCCATGGTGAATGTCGGCGTTCGACGCCCAAATGTTTGGAGAACCCTCGACACGAGACATGCTAAGCTTGAAAGGGATGGGTTGACAGTTTGAACAAGAAGTAGATGCCGGAGAGACAGACCGGGATGCATGAATGTGCCGCACGGTTGAGGAATAGCAGAGGCAGTTTCAAAACTCGGCGCGTTAGAGCGGGGGACGTGCGGACGTGCTGGCGAAGCGAGACGTTTGACAGAGTGTTTAAGGGAGGAAACAAGCGCACCCGGAGGTCCGTCAACCACGGGCGCTAACTGAAAAGAAAGGGTGACAGGCGCCAGGGGGAGCCGTGCGCGGTGAGGTTAATCGTATCCCCAGAGCGACGGCGTGCACAGAGACGACCTGGACGGCAGCAGCAGCCATCGTCGACGAAATTCGCAAAGAGGAGGCGCAAAATGAAACCGAGGACGGAGGCGCTACGTAGTGTCGACATGACCACGCGTACAACGAGGCATTGCAGACGCTGTGAGACGCGCGAAACAATGAGGCTCGGAAGCGCTGCGACCCGCCCAGAGCATGACGATGAAGACGGTGCGTCCCAGCTGCTCCATGACAGCGGCCGTGAGCCAGGCTCGCGGCGGTGAGCTTGAGGAAGTGGCAGTTGAGCGGTTCACAGCCACCTGAGACGCGAACGCTACCTTTGTTGTTTGAGGGATGACTTGGCGGCTCGAAAGGCAACAGCGCAGAGCAAACTTGATAGCAGAGAGCGTCCCGCGGGGTAGAGCGAGAAGCAGCATTGTTTGTGGTTCTTGGTCAGTAGCGCAGGCAGGACTTTGCTGTGGTTGTGTCGCGCGCGTGCGACGCGCTGCACGCCGACGAAGGACGACGACCTCTCCCTGGCGCTCGTCGCAGGCGCAGGGTATGGCTGAATGCTGGCAGCGGTGGAAGGTGGATAATTAGAGGCAATCTCGAGACGGGCGACATAATTGGTGGCCGTGAGCCTCGTGAGGTTGTGGGTGATGCTCATCGCGACGCGGTGTGGTTGTGTGCACCCGTGGACGACAACGAGTGCTGGCTGCCTGATGCCTCCCCACACCGATGCTAGCGGCACTGGGCAGGGCAGGCGCGAGTCACCGAGGGAAGCAGCGACCGGCACGCGCCACTTGCACTTGCACCGCGGCCTCCTCAACACCAACACGGCACCATCACCACCCTGCTGGCCGACTGTGCGTGCGGCGGAAGCATTGCCTTGGGACTGTCTCCGTCTCTGCCAGCGGTCGCGGTCTCGATCCTCCGCTGCGCGCTCCACTCGCATCCAGAACGCCCCGAGACCCCGCCTCGCTGTTGGTCTGCTTCATGCACGAGGTCGTCACGCGCTGTCTGCACCCCGCTTGCTTTGTCGTCGCAGCTGGAAAGCCACCTAATTCATACAGGACGAGGCTACCCCGCTTTCTCCTCTGCCGTGTCCTGCCATGTATAGAGACTCCCTCTCCCACACCAAATACACCACCGTCGAGGTACCAGGTACACCATCGGTACTCCAGCATGCCCGGCATCTGGCTAAGAACCCCAAGTATCCTGGTCGTCCTCCACAGCCATGCCTCCTCCTCTGTCCCCATTCGCCCGTCTCGGGCCAGCCTGACCCTCTTGTATCTCCATGTACTGATCAGCGCTCGCTCCCGGGCGCCATCTGCGTGTGAATATCGTGATGATCGACTCTCTTCACACACCCTCGTGTCCTCTCCTCCGAGTGCGGGTGTGTCTTTCTAGCCGTAGCAGGACCACGCCCCATAGGCTCATTGTGAACCCCAGATACGCTGCGAGAGCTGCGCAACATGTCGTGAGTCTACCTTAAAACACAGCTGCGCCTGCCCTGGCCGCGTCTGAGCTCTGTGCGCTTGATACTCACTGCGCCTTCACCTTCACCTTCGCCTTGAGCTCGCTGACGTGGTACGCGCTGCCTTCCACAGCACCTCACCAGCCTCCAAGCGCAGCCTGAAGCCCTCGCTCGTAGCGGCAAGCACGCAGCAGAACGCCCAGCTCGCCTCGTCCACCGAACTGCCCAAGATCCAACCCGCCATCACGGCGCCGCCGGCATCTTTCGTAACGGCGGCGCAACCGCCTCCGCCGGCCGGCGCACGCAAGCGCAAGCCAGTGGGCCTGAAAGACTCGTCTGACCAGATGGCAAACGCCTCTACAACGGCAGGCGCGGCGGACAATGGAGAACCTCCGCCTGCCGCCGATAGTGAGGAGCCAAAGACAAAAAAGAGCCGGACCAACACGCCGTGGACGCCGGCGGAGGAGCAAAGGCTGAAGCAGATGAGAGATGCCGGCCACAGCTGGAGCGAAATAGCAAAGGTATACGGGGACCCTGTCGATTGTGGTCTGCTTCGCCCAAGAGAGTGCGATTTTGAGAAACGCTGTGCTGACGTGCCCGCTGACTCAGACATTTCCTCAGCGAACAGAAGGAAGCGTCAAAAAGCACTGGTACAAGGTATGTTGTTGCTGTTGCCCATGGTGTACTGATCTCCACTGATCACGACCGCTGCAGGACATGCACTATGCCGAGTTCGGGGAAAACGAGGTGGGTCCCGGCTTGCGTTTCAGGGGACAGGTGCACATGCTAACCAGACAGAAACAGAGTGCAGAACTGCTGGCTGCTATCAAGGAGTACGATGCGAACAAATGGAAAGTCGTTGGCCAAAAGGTTGGCAAGCCGGCAAAGGTAATTTGGACTTGAGCCCGTGCAAACCACGATGCAGAAGAGTGCCAGCTGACTGACGGCAGGCCTGCGAGCAGTATGCGAAGGAACACTTTGGCGGGAGGGTCTAAGCGGATTGCACTCTCCCAAACGACCACGATTTGCATCGTCACGGATTCTTAGCGCTGCGGGTTTACGTATGATACCAATTCTCTTTGAGTCGTTTCTTGTTCAGGCGCATCGTGTACACAGAGCTCTGTGGGCAGCCGCTTGTCTCGCCGGGGTCTTTGAACACTGCTACCAAGAGCGGGGTTTCCAGGAAAGGTTGGGTCAAAAAGGATTCGTCACGTTCTCTCCTTGGAGTTTCGCTATCCATCTCGGCTCGAGGGTTTCCTCGGAGGATTAATCTGGGTGCAGGTTTGTATGCGAAATGTGGCGAGGGGCCTGCTCGGGTCGGAGACAACCCTGGGGCAAATCTGGGGTATCTGGACGCAGTGAGTGTTTCCAGGTCTTGGGATCGCTGTCCGTCAGTTATTGGTCGAATATATGCTCTTTCTTCTCCTCCCAACACCGACGCGTCTGTTTCGGATACATGCGACAACCATCTCGACAGACAGGCATCCGTTGCCGAGATGGTCTCTTGCCGTTGGTCGATCGTTTTGCTTTTGCAGTATTGGGAGTATCGTTGGCTGTGGCTGCTGCACGTAGCCAGCCTCTCTTGCCACGGCGGTCGATTGTCTGCTGCGCCGTCGACAGATTGGCCTGCGCACGGCTCGCGGGACCGACGAGGCAAATTCAACGTTTCTACTACACAGTGTACACATACGCTTGCGTAGTCGATGCGTTCGCGTAACGGTGACGGCGGGCGGTTGGCGGCTGGCGGCTCGCGGCTCGCGGCTGGCGGCTGGGATGTGGGCTTGCGCATGCGGATCTGTGAAGGATGCCAGGAACAACCACGTCGACCAGCGCCCGACATGTCGCCCAAGCCACAGGCACGACACGCCATGGATGATGGATGATGGATGATGGAACTCGGCCCAGAGGCGGTACGGGTATTGGGGCCAGTGTACTGCCTCGGGCTCGCGCGCGCGGGCAGGACGGGTGATGGCATACGGAGCGAGCTTCAAATCGAGCGGGCGCCGCTGGTGAAGGCGTGCCGACATGCCTCTCTCGTCAACCTCTCAGCCTAAATGGCTGGCTAATGCAGCCAGCTGGTCGAGTAGACATCTCCAGTGGCAGCAAGGCGCATCGGGATCACAACACCAAGGCTCCGCTTCAGTACGTACCGTCACGGCCATGGCAAGGAAACCCCGGCCTGCCGTGCCATGGTCCACAGGGCGTGCGCTGACCGGAGGGATGATGGATCCATGGATTGCGCACAGTCACGTGCACCTTCGTGACAGCTGCTCGGGGTGGGCCCGGACGTGGGATGGGCTGTGTGAGTGCGACTTGCAACCCGCACGACTGCGGCGGCCCTCTGCGCTGAGCTGCGCGCAACATCCTTTTCATCTTGTCTGCTCGCACTATGCAGTCGAGTGAATGCGGGCGAGCACATCCTCGACGCCAAGCCTCACACCAGCCACTCGCCTCAGGCCCGCGCCTCGCTTCTGCCTTCCGCCTTCTCTCGCAACCCTTCACTTGACACTGCGTCGTTACCTGTGCAGGTGAAACCTTCCAATACTCTGTACAGTGCCCATCTGTCCATCTCCCGTCGCCACCACGTTGCTGCTGCTGTAGCCTTCCTGCTTTGCAGCGCCTTTGTGCGTCATAACCCTTCGCGTCCACCGTCGATCTGACGAGGAATATAGACCGGGGTCGCTATATGTAGCGCCTGAAACAGCATTGCATGGGCTGATGATGCCTGTGTCAGGGAACGACCAGCCTGCCGACAGCTTCCAGGCGGGTGCTACGCTCCCATTGCCGGCATGTCTTTGCTTTCGCGTCGGGAGCTTGCCGCTCAGGGCATGAAGGCTCTCTAGCACTCCTTAGCATTGCCAGACTGCGGAGGCGTCAGACTTCGCCAGAGTCAGGCGCCAACGCACGGCAGGCACGGCGGCAACTTGGAATTTCACGAGACTCGAGCATGACGCTGGCGGGCCCGCCGGTCCTGCGCTTCACGCTCGCCTCTTCGCCTGTCGTCGCATCAGTCTAGCACACGGTGGTCGGTTAGGTGGCGGCGCTACTTTGGGAACTGCTCATCTTCCCCTGCGCTGGCTAGCCGGTTCGGAATGATCTTTTCATGCGTCTGCTCCAGCCCACTACGCTTGGACGCCCAGGATCGCGCGTGCAGCAGAGCAACGGCGCTGGAGATCTTCTCTGTGCATTCTAGAAGGAGGACCGCACTACCACGGGCACCCCTCTCCCGCCACCTGGGATGGACCGTTGTCTTCAATCTTGCGCTGTCAGCCACTCACAACACGGACCCACGGTGTGCGCCCTGTGTACATGCCCTTGCGAGTACCCTCCAAGATCTAGCGCCAATCTGCTGCCCTGGTTGATCACCGCATTGTGCTTGACGTGGAATCCCGCTGAGGCTTGCCAGGACCGTCTCGAGGGAAGGTCCATGTGTCTTTCGTGCTTGGACACAGAGTCCGTGTGGCAATCGCACAGGCTTAGAAGTGACAAGGGCTTTGGAAGGCACAGAAGGACCCGAAATTTCTACAATGCTTGCCCTCCTATTTTGCGTGAGCAACATGTTATAATGCAGAGCGCACCCGTCTGTACCTCGAGCACTACTAGCTTTTCCAAGGCTATATCCGGACATCCCAACGCTTAACACACGCGATAAGATTTTGCTGGCTGGCTGATGGCGCGTCTTTCCGGGCCTTACCTGCTACAACATTTGATATAACAAAACACGAACCTACCCCGAACGCGTACCTTCGGAGGCGCAACCCGCGCACCTCAAACTGGGCATCCTTTCTGGTTCAGGTCTCACTGCGGCGGCCTGCCAGAGCAAGCTAGCTCTGGTAGTCTCCATGCATATTCGCAACACTGGCGAGTCCTTCCCGAGGCCATTTCCTCGACTACAGCGTCCCAGGCGACTCCGGCGAGGAACATTCCATTCCGACGTCAAACGTCGAACATCCACATCATGTTCTCCATCACCCCTACGGAAGCCTGCCTGCGGGCTACTACCACCAGCTGCAGCCACGTCCGTCTCAAACGCTCCAGCATGCTGGCGCCCATCACCCCGCGTACACAGATATCGAGGCACATCCACCACTCCATCAGTCGCATCACCTTCTGCGCCATCCCTCCATGTCGCATCCCTCTCCTTCCTCTTACGATGTGGGTTATCCGCAAACCCCGCAGCAGGCCGCGCAAAGTCGCAAGCGCAGTCGTGCCGAGGAGCACCTCCAGCAGTTAGATCTTCCAAATCCAATGGCGCAACAGCAAAACGACCCCTACGCGCACGCGCCTGGCTCTATACAAGTCCCGCCATCCCACCCGGGGTTTTCCCTCCAACCATTCCAACATCAACCCCCGCAATCCGCTGCGGCGCCAACCCACCATCACCACCACCTCCCCAACCAAGGCCCTTCCTCTAGCAAGCGGATCCGTATGGAGGGCGCACCACCATCACCGGCGCAGCCTCACGGCCCTCCCAACGTCGTCGGTCATGATGGGATGCCAGCGCCAGCACCACGGCCACGCGGTCCCAAGCTCAAGTTCACGCCAGAAGACGACCAGCTACTCGTCGACCTCAAAGAGAAGAAAAACCTCGCTTGGAAGCAGATTGCCGATTTTTTCCCAGGACGCAGCTCTGGTACTCTGCAGGTACGATATTGCACGAAGCTCAAAGCAAAGACAACTGTCTGGACGGATGAGATGGTGAGTACTGTCCTGAAACGCAAGATGTCGAGTCGTGCGCCCACAACGTCGGCGGTGCTAACCTAAAGGGGATACACAGGTCCAGAAGCTTCGCACTGCAATGCACGAGTACGAGAACGATCGTTGGAGGATCATTGCCTCAAAAGTCGGTAGCGGCTTCTCCCCGACGGCGTGCAGAGATAAGGCGCATGAGTTGGAAACCGGCGAGGTGATTGAGGAGGATGACACTGCGTACACCCAGTCGCAGCTTGGCGCAGCTGGTTCCAGCGATGCCGGGCCTTCGTTCCAGTCGAACGATCCGAATCCTCCTTACCAGTGACTAGCCGACGAATTTCAAGACGCGCTGGTGATCTAATGGCAGCGGGACGTCTAAGCCTGGGGACTGTGCTGGTCACGACCTAACAACGCGCCTTCGCGTTGGAAGGAACCCTCATGGAGCATGTTATAATCACCTTTTTCCCTACGACGTACAACGAATTTTCACTTCGATTCACTACACTCGTTCAAGCACTACGTCTGCACCGGCAGATCCCCTTCGAATTACCCAATTAAACACGGAACCGATAAAGCATAATGGGCAATGCTGAATGGAGGCAGTCACACTTCAGAAACAAGTATGTTGCCGCTCACAGTCGCAAAGATGGCGTGGCCACGGCGAGATGGCACCGAGAACGAGGAAAGCAACAATTTCGTACTTAGTTTCAGCATATGCAAATGGACGCCACGTGTATTTAGAAAAAGGAAGATAGAGATACCCTGTATTTGTGTGGAGTTTGAGTGCGTGTTGTTGCGAGAGTTCGCTTTGGACCTTCCCTTGTACTACTACTATTTCTTGCTGTTTCACTGTAGCCGCACCCCAAGCGGTAACAACTTCTTTGCTATTCATACGCCGCTACTCTCCTTACTCGTAATATTCCTAGACCGTGATTCCTTGGCTTCACAGCCCGACCGCGCGTACTCGCTTGGGCGCTGCGTTTCGCATACCTTCTTTCGGGTCCATTTTTAGAGCAGCTACATGGTTTAAAGCACAGAACTTCAGCCCTAATGTAATTGTAATACCCTGGCTCCCGGAACACGTAGTGGATCTACAAGGAATCTGCTTGCTATCAATTGTCAACTGCTGAGATCACAACGAGCATCACAACCGCGTTCGTCTTCAGGGAGCCAGGACAACTCAACATACCACGCATCCCTTCAAAATCAACCTCTGTACAATTTTATGCCATTCAACCCAACAGATTGGACACGCTTGTAAGAGCCTTCGCGGCATCCTCTGGTGTGGTTCGAGCACAGATGACGCAGCGCATGCTAATGTCTGAAACTTATCTCCCCCATCTTAAGACCGTTCGTGCCTGGGAATCAGGGCCATGTAAGATTTACCGCCTTCTGCTACGACACTCTCAGGCTCTCTGAGGCATCTTGCTCTTGATCGTCGCATAGCGGTTTAGAGAAGCCGTGGCGGTATCACCTGCGCATGCGTCTCGCGCACTACGAATCCTAAAACCACCTCTGAAGCCACATCACGCGAGCAACCATCACCAACAAGCGTGAGCCAACTTCGAGTCTCGGGTTTGGAAATGCGGTGAGGCGTTGACCACGCGCACTTTTCAAACATTCTAGCTGATACTCTCGTCACACCGGTGAGATGCGTCCGAAGGTACAGTCGCTTGGCAATGTGGGCATCCCAGCGACTACTCTTCGCGAGGAGGCCGCCGTATTGACCTTGGTAAGCACTGGAACGCTCTTCTAGATTCGGTGGACTGCCTTCCCTTGCGGAAGGAACAGCAAGCGCGGGGAGTCGTTATTCGGTACGGAGAGTCGCCTCAGCGTCGCTCGTCACTACACTTCTTGCCTCCTCGATCCTCATCGCTAACACATCGAGTACAGCATTCACTTTTGAATGAGGTCAGATTTGACTTTGTTTCTATAACCTCCGCATTCTACTTAAGAGATGGAAACCTCGAACTATCGATGCGACTTCCCGCGCTATGTTAACGCGCGATGTTATCGACTTGTCCTATCGATGGTCTGTTCATCGATATAGCAGCGCCACCCCCATGGATGTTCCACTTCCAGCGAATGAAATATGAAATCTGGTTTATAATACCCGGGTTGCCGCTGCACACGCACACGCCCACTCCCTCACCTCAGCGCAGGGGCGATAATCGCCTCCACAGCTGCTCCCTCGTACATCGTTTCCCGGCTGCAGACGCAAAAGCGGGGTTCCGTGTGCTATTTGATGTGAAAAAAAGCCGCACACGAATAAGTCCGGGTTGTACAGGCGAAGGATGGCGAATGGGTTCGGATCGCGCTCGACGCCGCATGCTGCGTCTGCAGCAACGTGCAAGGTACGGAGACAAGACCGGTCAGAGCGAGACATGTCGAGTGCAAAGGAGCCCGTTACTTTCGCTGCCTCGCCAGACTGTGGTACCGAGAATGCAGCTGACGGTCACTTTCGCCGCTGCGGTTCGTCGACCACGGTGGGCCGAAGCCAGCCCTACCCGGCCTTAACACTCAACAGTTGTCATAACTCAACCGGCACAGGCTACATACGCGATTGGCTCCATCTTTCTACGCCAGGCTGGCAGCGGTTCTCCCTCTGCTCGCCCCGGCCAACTCGGAAGCTACGGAAAGCTGTTGCACTCTGCTACCCACTCCCTGGAGTCGTTTCCACCATCCGGGTAAGAGGATCTCGCCACTCAGCTTCACTTCTTCGAACACTTTCAATAGCTCCGAGGAATCTGTGCTATCTCTATGGCGAATCCGCGTCTTCCTGGCAGGGGGGAGTCTGTTACCTCTGCATCCACACTGCGTTACTGCGATACCCCTCACTGTTGGCCATGCATGTATCCCGTTGAAGATCCAGAACGAGGGGCCTTCGCCTCAAACAACTGTTGCCGAGACAGGATCGCCATAGGAATCTTCCTTACAAATGCTTGACCCAGAGATTTGCTCCCACACGTGAACCCGGGGCTGGTCATACAGCAGTGGCAAATCACCCCTCGGTTCCACGTTATTAAGACCTTGGCCTGGTAAATTTAGATGAGAGAGTGGCAAACGCGCTATTCATATCCACCTCGTTTATCTGCAACGTGCGAATAGTGGTGCCTGAGACTTGTACCCAGTCATTGCAGGCTAGAGTTCAATCAAGCAGAAACAGAAGTCAGTACGACATGAATTTTTAGGACGGTGGTATGATGTCTCATTTGCCACTGTCGTGGGACTGCACATTCTAAGTATGGTCAGACTGCCTGTAGAAGTTCATGTACCCGAATCACCCCCGTGACCAGACGAGCAGATGCTAGTGGGATAGTGACGATTGAAACCGACAAAAAGAGAACGATTAGAAATCCCAAATCGTAGCCCATGAGCACCACTTGCAACAGCAACAACCTCGAGGTGATAGATTGCTACAGCGGCAATCCAACACATCCACATCCTCAACACTCCATCTCCCATCTAGCACAGACGATACTTCCGTATAGAGCCCCCATCCCCAACACCCTCCACCTACTCCTTCACGTGCACCGCACCATTCACAAGCAACGGGTAGAGCCACGCTAAGATCGTCCACCGCCGATCCTAGCGCCCCGTCACACACCCCAGCGCCGTCAAAATCGCCTCTTCTTGCCTGTCCCTCCGCTCTGGGCTCCTCGCCCGAAAATCAATATTTCCTCCCTGACGATCGCGCCGCCCACCACGGAACGAACCCCCCGCTGCAATCCAGCACACCATCCCAGGTCGCGATGCAAGCGCTCGAATGCAGCGGGCCAGCGGTCGCGTGTGCCTCGCGAGTACATGCCGCGTTATGGCGTGATGGAGACGCTCGCCCGAAGGGTACGTACGGGAGGGCTGGGCATCCGAATGCGAACGCGCGAATTTGAATCGTGCGAAAACGATGGAAGCCACAGTACCGACTTGGTGAGCGAGCGCTTTATTTGACGGGGGTCTTTTTTTTATCCGGGCGAATAGGGCGTCGGGACCGCTGGGGATTTTTTCTGGTAAGCAGGTTTCTTGCGCTCTAGAGCCTATATGTGGGGCTGATATAGTTACCGCGTTGGGATGGGCCGAGGAGTTGCGGATATCACGGGCGCTCCTCCTTTGAGGGGGTTGGGGTTTGGGGGGCGCGGATGGGAGGAGGGTGTACTTGGGTAGGATGAAAGATCGGGTAGAGGCTCGGATTATGTGGTTTGGGGTTGCGGGTTGTGCTTTCTTCTTTGTTCTTTGGGTCTGGAAAGCTATCATTCAGATCGCACTGCCACATTCCCAGTGGAGGATCTGAGACACGACTGACCCACGTGGCGTTTTGTGAGGATGTAATTCACTGGCCTTGAAAAACTTCACTGGCTGTGCTCGGTTGAATTGTGACCGCGCTTTTCCTCGAACTTTGGTGGCCTGCGCTACTAGGTTCAGGGAGTTGCTGAAAAAATGGATCAAGGGGTGCGGCTCTGCTGTAGATGTGAAAGTTGGCTATGTAGTTTCAGGTCATCATTTCTGGTCTTGGTCCTCGCGAGACTTGGGATCAAACATCTAACATGGAAAAGCTTCACCCATAGGTTTTCTAGTCACATCGACGGCTCAAGCAATAGAGTGGCTGGGTACGACAGAAAGACTAACCAGCGGATGGAAGTCGGATTTACTGTAACTGCCGGTTTGAAGTTGGATGTTCTTATGTTGGTATCACCAAGATTGGGATATGTTGCACGGAATTATGTATGAGAGCATGATATGCATTGGTCATAATCAAGTAGAATGTACCTCAGGCAGTGCCCATGGCATGCTGTCATGATGGTCTAGGGTTAAACTTCATGATTGCTGTGACATACATCCTTACCGACCGTCGCTAGCAAAATTGTCCTTTTATCAGATGGTTTCGGAGCAGCAAGAGGGTGTTTTGGTCGTTGAATAGTTGTATGAAAAACGATTTTCGATATTGGCAAGGTCCTCGCAAGCGACTTTGAAGAAAGTATATCGATGTTGTCTGCGTGTAGACTTTGATGATGATATCTACCAAGGTTCTTGGTCACAGGAGTCAACAATCCTACTCATCTATATCGTCATCTTTTTTCTTGCGAAATGGGAATAAGATTCGAGGCACTGCGCGCGTAGGTTCGCACGTCGGTTCAGCTTCCGGTATACGACTATTGGTTTTGGATATTGCGAAAGGGTGTGCGGAAAAAAGGACGTCACATCACCGTCTCGCTGGGCTCGTTTGTATTCATGTCCACAGCAATCACAGCACTGCTGATCTGGCATAACATGCGGACTCGTGCAGCGGCATATCCGATTCAACTGTTTAATTATGCAGACAAGTCTGACTAAAGGCTTAAGTATTACGTACCTTACCTCAAGTTCTGTAGTATAAAGATATAGGGCTCTTCCGTTTCTCACAGACCATGCACATGCCCATGAAGTTTGAGTTGGATAAATGGACCAAGTTACTGACATTTATGTGCCCTTTTCACGTCAATTTGGCGAGCCACGAGCTCTTGACAGGCAGATCCTGCCTGAAACAGTCTTTTCGAGGACTAAATAAATCAATTTCCCCGTTCCTTTTTTTCGCTCTCGTGTCTTCATGCTCGTCATGTGGGAGTCCTGGGGTCGTGGAAGACAATAGGGAGGCGCCCGCGAGGAGGAGGGAGTGTTAGGGTGATTAGTAGGGTGAGTCACGTGTAACCGTGGCTCTAGGATTATTGTCGTCTCAACTATCTCAACACCTCAACCACCATGGAACAGGACAAACACAAGGGCCAACAGAGCAAGACGAGTCACAGACGTAGTCATGCTCGTCATCTTTGTGATTTGTTGTGATATCCTCGGTGCTTGGAGTACATTGAGCTAGAGTTCGGGTGTGAAACTGGAATAGAAGTAACAGCGTCTATTGAACTCGTGTATTAATTTCCGCGTTGCAACTCTTCGCAGGGCAAGACAAGTTAATAGACCCTACGAACTCAAAACTCACTTTTGAGTTGTTTCTCAACCTTAAAGAATCGAGTGAGCGTGTACTAGCTGGAATGACGAGCTTATGGTTCTCGCGGCTTGTTGGCAAGAATCAATGCCTGCATACAGCCGTATGCTTAACAGAAAATCCCAGAATTAATCGTAAGCAGCGAGACCGAAGATACGCTATGCTAGAAGTTAAGCACATGTGCCACGCTAAACCAATGTAGTTACGCTAATTACGCGTTCTGATATTCTAAAACTCAACGCGCGTCCTTTGACCCCATACTTTGTATGCAACATCACGACTCGCGTCCTCGATCTGTTTTCAGATCCACGACAAACCAGTCAAGCATCTTCTTCTCTCAAAGATACGTGATCGGCATTCCGCCTGGCAGCTCAGTCAGCCACCCGTCAATGTTCTCTTCGACCTTTTTCTCCACCGTGCATTTATTCGCCGATTGCGTTGACTGCATTTTGAGGGTAGGGCAATTGACTTGACAGTTTTGATCCATCGCCCGCTGCAGCGCATCACCCTTCCAGCCGAAGACGTCTATCATGTATCAGCACACATGAGCTGAAGATGTCACGGAAGGTAATTCGCACAATCACCGTGTGTGCCATAACCAGTATGGTCACCGGTTGAAAAGACAAAGGGCTGAGAGCCATCTTCTGGCCACTCGTTCGGGTCATTGAACTGCCGGGTATCCCATGCGACTTCGTATAGAATCTGTGGGATCTTGATCGGATGAGACTCTGGACATGGGCCACCGGACTCAAAGGAGCCGTTTTTCGGATATGCGACATGGGACTTGTGATCCTAGAAGCGCGAACAACAAGTCAGCGTAATCCAGAGAGCAGGCATAAGTACCTGGGATCTATGTCTGAGACATCCATTTCACACGCGTACCGGTGAATCCAGGTTCTTTCCGTCCCAACAGCTGTGACGTACTGTTAGCTGGAGAATTCAAGAGCTTGGTCTGGACTGACGTCGGAAAGAAGTGGTTTGCGCGAATCCCACCCTTGCACGGCTGTTTCGGAAAGTATCGCGTGTCTTGGTTTGTTCCTGGAGCCCCAACGCTGTTGGTGAAGTTTTCGCCCCAGCAGCGGAAGCTGAGTCCTCGAGCGTCATGGTCCTGCATATCCGTGCGTCTAATGGGATCACCAACAATCATTCGGAAACCCTGCATCTGTTCAGCACTCTGCTCCTGTTCAATACAGTACCAGGACAAAAATTGTGTACAATCGGCCTCCATATTGTTTACTGTGGTAACACACTGTACCCGGACTTTCGCCCTGGAACTGTAGCAATCATCTACAGGGTTCGAGGAATGCATGTTTCGGGCCTGCGTCAACTGACCTTTTGGAAAGCCTTGACTTTCGTCTTTCCGTCATACGGAGCGATATAGTATACGGTAATCCCCCCGTTCGCTGGCTCCAGATATTCATTCGCAAAGGTCGGCACGCGCTTGAATGTGCCGTTGCGAGCTCTGAAGAACAATACGGCGGTCCAATAGTTGCTACGGCCATTAACCCACCGTTTGGTGACATTCGAGCTTGGAGTCACCACCTACCTAAAGTCCTCAGTGAACTGACACGATGTGCATGTCGAAATATCAGGAAGCTCATTGCTCGGATCCATGGTCGTGTTGAGCGCGTTGCCTCCTACCAATTGGTGTAGATGAGGGCTCGGAGCCTCTCCTGGATTCACAAGACTGCAACTGTCAGTCCTCTGTTCAACATTCAGACGCTTTACGTATGTATTTTGCCACAGGGCCATAATTTGAATCAAGCTCTGCTCATTGTGATGGACACTCACGGATCAATTCGATCGGTCACCAGCGTCGAACAGGAGAAGCGTAGCATGGCACTGACGGGCGCGCTGAGCGCGAATGCCGTAATTAGCTTCATGGTCTATGAGTCCGACGATCACAACAGAAGCAGGTAAAGGCCGTAGTACTGTGACGGATGTTCTGATCACAGAAAATGGTGTCGCTCCATGGCCATACGCACACCATGTCGACCAACGCAGTTGCATCAGCCTAGAGCGTTATCGGTACCCAACAATACTTCCTTGGGAACCGGTTGATACGACGACCGCCCATCTCTGGTGTTGATGATCATTTACGACGCCAAGTTATTCGAAAGTAGCCGTTCGACCTACGGCCCCTGCTGCCAATCGGATGAATGTAGCAATGTTACGCAGCACTAGTACAGAGGCCCATTCACGAAAGAAGCACATGAGTTTGATAAAGCTCAATATGCGTCCCAATCAACAAAGCGGGGCCATAGGGGTACTATTGTGGGATCTTTATGACCAAGAGGGCCCCACGGTTGCTACTCTGAAGTTACATGTGCGTGGCCCCACGAATTTCTATCAGTAATTTAATGAACGAGCTGAGATACCTTTCGAGAACTGGGCTGTATATGTACCTGCGCTTTGTCTCCATTATTAAGCTCTGCAAAAAAAGGCTCTGCGAGTTAAGATAACGCACCACCACGGCCGCGGGTATCTGAACCCCATATTTGATTCCGCACATCACGGCAGTTTGAGAACACGTGATAAGATGCATTATACGTAGGAATCCATTACATTCGCGGCCTATAGCGACATCTGTCTATGCGCTAACATGAATCCTCGCACTGCTTAAGAGCAGTGCACCACGCCGTCAGCATGAGTGTGGCACTCCTACTATCTGTTAGCAATGATCAACCTTCAAAAGCACTTCAATCACATACCGCTGGCGCAGCCGAAGTTGCCGAAGGTTCTTCGCTTAGAGTGGGCGAAGGTGTGTCGGTCGCGCTCGCAGCTTCCGCACTGCTTAGGCTGGCAGCCGCACTGGTTGCACTTGCAACATCGGAGCTTGTAGCAGTCCACTTTCCAGCACAGCCCTCGCCCGGAATCGAAATATCGTGAGCGTAAGCTTCAAGCGCGAACAATTGAAGCGTATCGCTGTCCCTCACAGATAGGCTGGACTCTGTCTGCGCAAGCTCGATGACCTCGGCGTAGTCTTCGGCATAGTGCTCGACGATACCTTCTCCGACCGTGGGGACGTGGAGGAGACGGTGTAGCAGATCGGACGCCCAGTAAAAGTTGGTCTTGCCATTCGCGACATCCCAGCCAAAGCCGCAAAGCGCCTCGAGAGGCTTGCGGACTTCATACGATAGGGGGCAGATGACTGTTTCTGAAGTAGCGTTTTCACCGCGCCAGTGGCCAGCCCAGCCTGGAGCACGTCAACAATCAGTCCCATTTGCAGTCTGGTATCTAATCACCTTCTTGGCCACAGTTCGAATCGGGGTCGTCGCATCTAAACAACAGATCTGCTTTGTTGCCGTCTGCAATCTTGGTGTACCATCCAATTGGCTCGCCCGTGCTGGCGTTGCCAAAGTACTTTTGATAGATCTCGCTCGAGTTGCCAAATCGCAGGATGTGATCACGCGCGTGTCGCACAAGGATCAGCGTCTCTCCAAGGCCCTTCTTGATTTGAGCAGCTTCCGTGTTGTTGCAAGAAGAGTGGATGGTAAATTCGTCAACGGCCCCAGAGTTCCATGCAGTAGCCGTAGGAGCTGGTGCAGATGCGACCTGGGTAACAGTCACAGTGCTGGCTTGACGGGGAAGCAGAGCCGGGGAGGCAACAGCCGAGGCAGCGAAGAGGAGGACAGCGGATCGAAGAACATCCATTGTGAATGACGATTGTCAGGAGGTCTGAGATGGCGAATGAATCCGGTGCTGATTGATGCTTGCTGCAGGTACAACACCTTTTATACTTTTCCACGTGGATCTACGCTACTCTGCCTGTTGGGATGCCAGGTCACGTAGCTTTCGCGCCGAGACTGATAGCCCACCGGAAGTCTCCCCAAGTCCTACTTTGATCCACCATGATGGCCTTTCCCTGCCACCCAAGCCGATTGTTGGGAAGCCATGGAGCCGCGTGTGGCATTTGCTAAGCTCATCATGATCAGCCAAGACCGAAACTTCAAGAAAGACTTGGTCGATGTCGAAGGTGGCGGTACAAAAGTACCTTGATGTCCTGAGCGAACGGAGGTGGTTCTCCTGTCTAGCAGATGGACCCCGCAAACCCTGCTAATCGACTGACAGTGTGGGCAGTAGTCAACCTAGGACAGATACAGCGCTATTGCATACTACCAGGTGTTTCCCTAGAACATACCATATACTTGAATATACTTATGTAGTTATCTGGTATTCGAATCTTTGCTTTCCATGCTTTGAATGTCTCTTCCACCCACCTTGAACTTGCCCACTAACTCCGTTCCACATTACCATCCCACCCATCTCTCTTTTCTTTTCCCACAATTGATTGATGACACACAGCTAGCTCTACTAGAACATCTGAATTCTCATCCGAGTATCCACCCAAGCGCATCTCACTCGGTCCACACTGAAGTAACACCTGCGCCCATTCACCGCCAAGCACAGCCCCAAGCCCAATGGCGGACGCTACTTCCCGTGTGGGAAGGCATCGCCAAAATTCGGAATGCCCAAGAGAGAACACAGCAATCCGGCCGAATGAAGCTCCTTCCGCCAAGTTCTTGGAAGGCCATCAAGGTATGCGCTGAGCTTGGCGTAGGCAACTTGGCGTGGGCGGAAACGGCATTTCTCCATTAGTGTACTCAGTAGCGGAAACTTATATTCGTGGGTTTCGGGACAGGGTGCTGCTTGCTTGTAACTTGTTCGTTGCTGCCACAATCGACACGCGGTTACGGGAACGACTCGAGCGTTGCACACCTACATAATGCGCCCCAACATGAAGACTGCGGCTTCAGCCGCGCTAGTCCTACTTTCTGCGAGTGGTTTTGCGCAGACTACGACTCCGGCTCCGACGACAGCTTCCGCGGCAGCGCCTTCGATTACTGCTGTCTCGGAGTGCCATGCCCATTCTACCGTGCAGTGAGTTCCATGCCATGACGAAGAGATCGCCAATCTCACAACAACAGATATTGCGTCGCTGGCACAGCAGAGTACGAAGTTGTAGGGCCTACAGCGACCGAGGAGTTCGAGGCACAGTATACTGGCTGCCATGCGCACGGCAGCAGCACGTGAGTCGTCGACCTGGCAGATACTCAGATCACTCCTAATCAGCACAGATACTGCGTCAACTCAACAGGCGATGATGTCCAGATCCTCGTCGAAGGTGCAGAGAGCACAGAAAGCGAGGAAGAGCATGCCCATGAAGGCGGATCCGAGGTGGGCGGTGCAAATGAAGGAGTGCACTGTCACGAGCATGCAGGTGTCCCGTGAGTACTATCCTCAACTGTTAATTACTATCATGGATACTGATATCTTTAGACACTGCACCGGTGGTGGTGGATCAGAAGCAGCGCCTACCTGCCAACGAATAGACCGTGAATACAACAAGCCGCTCCGGATTGGACTGCTCTTTGTCATCCTCGTGACCAGCGGTCTCGGAGCCTTTTTGCCAGTTATCATGACGCGATTTACGCGCATGTCCCAGCGCAGTCTCGTCTTCGTGGCGGCGAAGCAGTTCGGTACCGGTGTCATCATTTCGACTGCCTTTGTACATGTACGGTTCCATCCACTCGACCCAGAGAAACGTCGCATGCTAATCCGAAGCAGCTATTCACGCATGCCTACCTTATGTTCGGCAACGAATGCTTGGGCGAATTGCCTTACGAAGGCACTACAGCGGCCATCTTCATGGCGGGACTGTTCGTGTCTTTCCTGATCGACTACATCAGCAAGCGGTTTCTCCTCTGGCGCCAGAGCAAACGAAGCGGACAAGACGCCGAAGCCGCTGCTCCTCCCACTGACGACGCAAAGACCACCAGCCCAGCTACCAGCGCCGTCATCCCGGCCCACGGACACAGCGAGCACGTAGATCTGCACAGCGACGCGGACGCAAAGATCAACGTGCTGGTACTGGAGGCAGGCATCATCTTCCACTCACTGCGTAAGTCTCGCCTTCTCGATTTCCAGTGCGCAAAACTGATCTTGGACAGTCATCGGCATCACCCTCGTCGTCTCCAGCGACGCCTTCTTCATAACCCTTTTCATCGTCATCCTCTTCCACCAGATGTTCGAAGGCCTCGCGCTCGGCACCTGCATCGCGGGCCTCCCGCCGCAAGCCGCGTCGATGCTGTCCAGGTGCCTCATGGCGGGCGGCTTCATGCTGGTCACGCCCATCGGGATGGCCATCGGGATCGGCGTGCTCGACCGGTTCAACGGGAGCGACGCGTCGACGCTGATCGCCATCGGCACGCTGGATGCGCTGAGCGCGGGGATCCTCGCGTGGGTCGGCATCCACGAGATGCTGGCGCGGGACTGGCTGCAGGGCGGGCTTGTGGGCGCGGGCGCGCTGAGGACGGGGGTGGCCATGTTTTTCTTGGTTGCGGGCATGGCGCTGATGAGTTTGCTAGGAAAATGGGCTTAGTGTTAGCGAAATGGGCGTGAAGGGGGAGATGACGACGTTGATGGAGATGAAGCAGCTTGTGGTGGTGGACGTTGAGATGGCCGGCGTGAATGATACCATATCCACACCGAGCACCCAGCGATGGCCTACGACCACGATCTAATCAGCTAAAATCAACAAAGTACACACAGCCCTACCCTTGCCAAGCCTGAAAACCGTCACTATCCCAGTTCACCATCGCCAGCGTCTCTCGCGCACACAGACGGACCGAACGTAGTATCCAACACCAATCCCTCCAGATCTCCAAGGAATAGTAAACATCTATCACCGCAACAAAACATCACCACCACCCAAAACACCGCACCACCGCTCCAGGGTAGTCCACCAACCCCAACATTCCCCATCCGGTAATCCCCAACCCCATCGAAAACAGGCCTATCAACCCTCGGTTACACAGCGCTTGTCGCCCCACCCCCCCCCCCCCCCCCCGCCCCGCCCCACCCGCCACTAGCTTGCCCCTCCATCTTCCTCTTCCGCCCTCTCCAGCCCGGGTTATAATTGCAGATATATATTCAAAACGTAGGGGTTTTATCATCAAATCAATACCGCGGCGGTAGCTCAGTGGTAGAGCAGCGGGCTGCAGTCACCAAGCTCGTGGTTCCTGAAGGTCACCAGTTCAATTCTGGTTCGCCGCTTCCTTCGAACATGTTTTTTGCCTTTTCTCTCGCCTCAACCCACCACTAATTCGTACTTTTTTTTTTTTTTTTTTTTCTTCTTCTTCCTTATCCTAAACTGCGCTGAATGGAAGCGGTTACAATGAAGACTAGCCGGGATCATTCGTGTTTATCACATCCTGTAGTTCGTTCCATCCAGGCACGCGTGCTTCTTCCCACCGGCGATGAATAAAACGGGATAAACATAACAGTACGAGGCGCAGCTATTCCGACAGCCAAAACAGCACGAAGAGAGGGTAAGCGGGCAGACGTGCGATTCTTATACGACACGCGCGCCGTCCCGTCAAAGTTTGCGCCTTCGTCGCTGCATATTGCGCCATGTTGAGCATCACGCAATCGACGTCGTGCCACACGGGTGCGGCTTCTCGCATGCATCTACAAAAGACAAACATCGAGAGTCAAGAAAAGAAAATTTCTCATTTCGTCGCGCTGCAACACAGCTCGCTGATCTACTCACTGTGTTGCTGCGTCACATCCACGCCTTCACACCTCGAGGATCAAACATCTTCGGCTCGCGAGCGATAGCGCGCCAGAAACACTAGGTGGGTATATAATGTACTCTCGACGCCAAATCTCAATAGCACCCAAAATCCCAGACTCCAGGTTCACGCACATACAAATATACAGATAACATCTTCCTCGGCCTACATGACAACGCAATTGATTTTCCTCTTCGGACTGCTCGTCGTCTTCTCCCCCGGATTGCCTCCTCTGAGGTTAAACCTTGATGGCCCCCTCGCATGTCCTGCGCCCACGCCCGGTGGCGCAGAGAGCGGCACACCGTTCGGTTGTAGTATTGCGTCGCCACGTGTCGTCAGCCGCGGGAGGAGACTGCGTCTGGCGTTTGGTGGAGGCATGCTCGCGCGGTTTGGTGATGCACCTGCGGGTACAGGTCTGCCCTGGATGCCTACAAGTGGTTCGGAGCCTCTGCGACCATTGAAAGGATTGATGATGGGCGGAAGGCGTAGATCGACTGTGCTTTCGACGGCCCTGCGCGCTCGAAAGTCGGGGCGGATGTTCGGCCTGGTCGGATTGCTGTAATTCGACGCTGTAGCTTGATAAGCAGATCGGTGCTGCGACGGTACCCTGGGCATTTGTGGAGGTATTTGAGGCAGAGGGTTTCGGCTCGCAGTAGAACTACGTCTTCGACCTGGATTGAAGCTTTCTGGGCTCGGGAACGTAGTAGGGTGCAAGAGAGATGGGCGACGTTGTTGTGGAAGTGTGACAAATGTTGGCGAGACTGCCCGCGTTGATGGGAGGTCGGTCGATGACTGCGATTGCATGGCTCCGCGAGACTGGTAAGGATGAGTCGGTGCCATGGGAGGGATGAACTGCGCCAGGTTCGTCGGTAGTGCAGGAACCGGAGGTATTGCGGATTCGGCGTTACTAGCCGAAGGGCCTGAAACAGGTGGTGCTCCACTGGGATGACTTAGGCTGACACTTTGGGCGGCTTCTGCGGTGGCAGTGTATGCCGGGGGAGGTGGAACCCAGTTGTCAGCGTCACTCTCATGTGGCATTTCCCGCATGCCATCTGCCCGTCTGTACTCCAAGGGTCGAAAAGGCAATGCTCTGAGATGGCGCCTGTTGGCGGGAGAAACTGCAGCGACTGTAGCGGCTCTTGCTAGTGACATTTGGGATCGTGGCTGCTGGTTATCATAGGGCATTTCGAAAGCAGCTTGGGCTTCTTCAGCGGTCAGTTCATCCTCATCGGTGGGTCGGCGAATGGACGCAGGACGTTCTCGGTTGGCCGAAGTTCGCGCACGAACGGGCGCAGAGTCGATTCTGGAGTTTCGGCGGCTACCGCTGCTATTGGCATCCTGAGCTCTTCGCTGGGCTAATGTTCTCGTCCTCACTAGCTCCACTTCACGCTCAAAGTCAATTGACCCTTCTGGCAGCATCTCTCCTGGGCAGAGTGGATCCAAGTCGTACTCGGTTTTCGTAGGGCGTGGTACAGCACTGCCAGCAGGCTTTGACTTGTCAAAATCCAGAACGATCACGACACCCTTTGATCCAGCTGAAGCACCTGGCACCTGGTCGGCGGACGCGGTGCTGGAGTTCCCGACAGCGATCAGACGCTGTACATGCGAATTGATGGTCACCCATCGCAGAATGCAGATTTCCTGATAGATGTTGGGACTATCGGTTAATATCGGAATGCAGAAGCATGGCTGAATCGGGGAGAGGTCAGATTTGGTGGTAGACTGGAAATCCCACTCGGGCACTTGGTAAATCCAGATGCTGGTCGTGCCTCGCATCCTGAGTGAGACTGCAGCCAAGTCGGCGTTCGGAGAAACGGCGGGCATTGCATCGTCGACAAATTCGGAGCGTGTCCATCGCTGTTGATCAGGCAGGAACATCTTTCGCTGGGTAAATCGCTGGGTTGCAATGTCGTATACACCCCACGTATCTTCCTGCGAGTTGAAGGCGAATAGCTCGCTGACGTGGCCTGTGTCTGCATCCGGAAGGAGGGTGGCTTGCCGAGCTATCTTTGCGGTTTCGGGAAAGAGCATCGACCTTGTCCAGAGGGTATCTGGCGATTCGGGGATCGGTACGCCCTCCTCGTTGAGCGGGCCATCGAAGAGGCCAGGTAGTATGTACAGGGAGGAGTGGGCGGATTTACGTGCGTAACTGGTGATGAGCAGGGTGCGGCCGTCGTCTGAGAATTCGAGCGTGTCACCCACTGGCCCTGTGAGCGTGCGGCGCGCCGTCTCAGGAGCATCGGTGCCAATCGCCACGACCTCGATTCCGAACTTGTTTCCTGTGATGATGATGAGGCCGTCGGGTGATATGGCAAGGGTTTCAGCCTCGTGCACCAGCGAGACGGTCCGCCTCTTCTTGATCTGGCGGTCCTGCTCGCCGTGTATCTCGTACAAGTCGACCTGCGAGGGCCGCGACAGGACGGCCAGCAAGAAGCCATCCTCTGTTATGTCAATGGCCACGGGCTTGCGCTTGACCTGCAGGGTGCGGGCCCACAGGCGCGGCAGCTGGGTGGTTTTGACCAGCCAGATGTTGGACGAGGAGTAGACGGCGACGAAGTTGCCCTTGCGCGAGACATTGAAGTAGAAGGCATCGGGCAGGGCCGACGAGGAGGCGGTGTTTGAGACGAGCTCGAGGAGGGTGAGTGCGGGGTGGGCGTGCGGCGAGGGGCTCGTCCTTGTGGCAGCGGCGAGCCGGTCGTCGTCGGTCATGGTCGAGGTGCGGGCCGTCGAGTTGCCGGACATGCCACTCGACGACGAGATGTCCGTGTGGGCGGCGGACGAGGCCGACAGGTGCGTGTGGATCTGCTCGTCGTCGTCCCCGTTGTCGTTGTCGTTGTCGTTGTCGGCAGAGCTCAGCGACGCGGTGCGCGAGCGTCCGTAGACGTCGCGCGCAGGCTGGCGGCTGGCATCAGGCGCCTTTCCCCTGTAGTCGGTCTGGAGAGCGAGCGTCGGTCCGTGGTCGGGCGGTGCTCTCCTCGCCACCATCTTCTGGGCGACGGGACGGGGCGGTGGTTCAGGGCGGCGGTGGTGACACTACGACGACGCAGAGCATTCCGGCGTGCTGTTTTCTTAGCAACCCATGGAGGGAGAGGGCAGAGAGGGCAGAGAGGGCAGACAGGCCAGCGATGGCGATGGCGATGGCGTTCACTCCGAGGCAAGGCAAGTAGCGTCAGACCGTGACCGTGGCCGTGACCGTGGCCGTGGCCGTGGCCGCAACATCGCCCACTGCATCGGCAGGTCATTCTTTGCCGTCCGCTGGATCCACCCACCCCGGGGCGCTGATCCATGGCGCCCAAAGAAGCAGCTACGTCTTAGCACGGCCTAATTATAGAGCGCCCGTCACGTGCAGCATGAAGTGAGGTCCACTTGGAGTCCCCGGAGCCCCGTGCTTCTGCCCCCGTCGCGCTCGAAATGCAACGTCGGGCGGGCCGACCTCTGTCTGCTTTCGTAACCACGTACACGCTACGCTCCCGCACGCCTCGAGGCTGGGAACACTTCAACACGTCGCCAGCACAAAAAGCTCCATGGCGAACCAAGGCCCGCCAAGAACGCGGGTCCCATTGCACTAGAACGGCCCTGGAACGACGCCCCCTGCAGTGCCTGCACCCTCGAAACGCTATCCAGTACCACCTGAGGCTTCGTCCATGGTCGCATTGCACTGCTGTCAGGCCTCCGCCGTGGCCATCAGCAAAAACCACCACCCATTGGCCAAGTGTTCCGGTGTCCGGCCTGGATACGGACGCCCCCCATCTGCTTGCAGCCAGCCTTTATTGCAAAACAGCCTAGCTACAGCGCTGCACCGCGAGAGGCCCACTATTGTGAAAACAAACAAAAATTCCCGCACACTTCTTCGTGTTTTGCCACACCAGCTGTCCCGCCAAAGCCTGCATCTGCGATCTGTGCCCAATTCCAACTACCGCCGATCCTTCATATCCGCCTGCATGCAGGTGCAGCCGTTTCGTCGAATCGCTTATGCCGTTTTCGACTGCCTATTTTTGTCGCTTCTGGCGAACCATCAGACATCTGGCTAGTGCGGAATTGTATCAACCTGACTCCGCCGCACCCTTTGCAGGTTCGTAGACGGAAAAGTTGATGAAGGCTGGTACGCCGTTCATGGTCTCTGCTACGCCAGATGTCGCCGGGTTGATATCCGAGTCAAGGTCAATCAAACGACGGTCTTGGGCATATTTGATTTGGTAGTGAAAGTGTAGAGTTGGTGCCGATGCGCCGCACGTTGCCACAATGGCACGCTGCACCTTTTCCGCACATAGTCGCTGCATATCGTGCAACTCTTCTTGCGGATCTGAAAAATCTGCTCGACGATGCGTTGCATCTTCTTCCCGTCGCAGCGGCGAGAAGAAGGCTTCGATGGCACGGTCGCGTACATGGTTCGTCGTCTCGGGCGCTTCTGATGGCAAAGACCACCACTGCTCCCAGAATAGTCCCGGACCTTGGTGCAGAATGAACCACGTCACCCAAGACTCTCCTTTACGAATCATTCTCGGGGCATCGATACCGCGTCCGAAGTCGAATGGCCATGTAGGTTCATCCTTTGAAACAAGGCTATCGGATTTCCTGACCCTCCACACGCCTGAAAGTAGCGTGAACATCATGACGTAGTCCTCCGCTTCGTGGAAAGACATTGTGTCGATAAATTGCAGTCGCCGTTGCAATACCAGCTCCTCTCGGAGCCGGACAATCTCGGCTTCGTAGCGTGATGTGTGTGCCAGCAGCCACGTGGCTTTCTTGTTCAACATCGAGAAGATTTTCTTCGCATCCAATCTGTATATCTCCTTCGAGATATTGGATAAACGACCTAAGACCCGCCAGCCGTTGGCCACTCTATTGCGAAACACTGAACCAAGTGCATCTTCAGCTGGTATTCCAATTTGAGATCGCACAGGCTGCTCTTCAAAGATGAACCGATATCTGTCGATCAAGATGGCCGCCAGTTGAAGAGGGATACGTTCTTTCAGCCACGCAAAGGTGTAACCGGTGGGAGCAGTGGGTGGCTCCAAAAGTAGCTTACCCCCGGGGAAAGTGCATCGGGCGACCCAGGGAATGATGTGGGCTGAATAGGTCGAGAAAACATTGCGGAAGGTGGAGCATGTACCACGTAAGGCAAAGATCTCGTCAACGCGACACTGGGAGAGTATAAGTATGAGAATGTCATCGGGCAGATCGTTCAAGCGCAACGGTTGCCGGCCACGCGTGACACCGCTCTGACGCTTGAATCCAGGTATGCTGTCGAGAAGTCGGTGCCACTTCACCTCGGTACCCATAGCAGCTGTGCTGAGGGTCAGCGCGTGCGACGATGCCGTATACGAGAGGGGCAGTCGAACTTTGTTACGTGTAGAGAGCGTGATCGCCAGTCGGATATCGAATAGTTAATCATGGAGTGACTCAGGCTACTATACGAGTTCTGACTCTAGACGTGATACTGTGTCGCCGGTGTTCACCTTCCCGTGGGACTGCTGTAGCTCATGGTCCGTGCTCTCGCTAGTCTCCTCTTCTTGGGCCGGCGGCCGGCTTTTGTTCGAGCCGTGCTCTCCAACTCGAATGTCCACATCGCACCCCGCGATGTAAGATATTGATCATCTTCTGGATGGACCTTGACGCTTGCGTACCAATCTCTCTTCTTTTCCTGCCGTCAGAGAGATGGGGGCGGCCGAGGTGGGGATGCTCGCTCCTATCTCCGGATGTTGCACACTAGAGAACAGCTGAATCATCGCAGGTCAACTGTGAACCAAGTACAATCGTACAGGCTTCGAATCGGCTCTTACGCGATACGCTCTCTCCTGGGTGCACTTGCATACCCGGAGCCCTCACGAGCTGTACTGACCAACACGAGGCCCGGAGGTCAACAGGCCGCCCTATTCCCATCCACGTCCCGCAAACCTCGTATTCTCGCCTACCTTTTCCTAAAGGGGTTGAGCGTCCCTCGAACACGTTGATTAGCATCAACACGGGTGAATTCTAGCCACGCATCCCAATGAAATATCGATGAGTTCACGAGCTGTGCACGATCTCACGAACAAGGTCGCTCCAGGAGGGCTGGCAAGATCTTGTAGAGTCCCTTCGCTGTTTAATTGCTTCTTTTCAACTCTCGCATCTCCAAGTGGTGCAGGCAAGCCAAGGCGCGCTAGCACGCCGCAGCCTCAGACATCGCCTACCCTGGTTATCACTACGCCCAAAAGGTACTTTCTGATTCGAATCTGTTCACCGGTTTCGGACACGAACGCTCGTCACTGGTTGCGATGGGAGTGCCCAGCTGTCATTCGAACGGCCGAAGGAGGCGTGGGTGGAGCCGCACCAAGTACTGAGCGGTGGCTTCGCTGTGGGACAGTCCGTGTAAGTCATTATATAGTCCTCGTGTCAGCCAGACCCTCAAAACTTTCGAGTCCGTTCAGTATTTTGGTGCTCAAGTACTATCACGCGCAACTATGATTCTTCAATTACCCGTCACTTTACTGTCGGCCATCGTCTGTGTGGCTCTGGCGAACGTTATACCAGCTGATCCGACAATCACGCCCCCTGCGATACTGCCGAGGCAACTGGATGCGGCTTGGATTGGTTGGGTACAAGACAACGGAACTTGTATGCACGCGTTATTGCAAACGGTCGTGAATCTGACAGATCAAAGGGACTTCAGAGTCGTGCGCTCCTGGCCTCACATGGTATCAGGCTGGTGAGAATAGACCTAGGTGCTTCGCGGTACATGTTGCTGACAACCATCCAGGTGATTACGCACAATGCTGTGCGGAAACCTTGACAGCGTGTCCTGCCCCGACTGCGTGCGTACGAGGCAGTCAAATATATCCATTCAGTGGCACAACGATCACGACTGCCTGGTAAGATCGATATAAGAGACTGTTCAGACCATTCATGCTGATCTATGGCAGCACCGAAAACTACAACAACGCAACCTATAGTATCTGTAATACCGCGTTCATCTACGAAAGCTTCGGAGATTCCAAACCTAAGACCGACATCATCTGTGGAGATAAGTCGCAAGTCTGGAGCTACTATCGATCAGTCCCAGCCTCTGTCACAGAGTCTCGTAAGTAAATTTCGATGCATACACAACATCCAGGCACATTTTTACAATGTGTATCATCCCAGAAAAGGGCGATGTATAAGCCTACGAAGCCTAATTCTATACGCCAGCAGTAGGCCTTCCAGCTAACAATCTGTTTAGCCTCTGCGAGCAGCAGCGGATCCCCCAGTTCCGGAAAAAAGAGCTCATCTGGATCCAAGGCTTGGATCGCCGGTGCCGTCGTAGGACCCATCGTTGGTATCGCACTCATCGCCCTCATCGTGTTTCTCCTCATGCGCCGTAGCAAGAAAAACAAGCAGGCCAATATGCCACCAACTGGGGCCGCAGCCGTTGGCCCTCCTGGGGTACAGCAGCACTATAACGAGGCAAAACCACAGCTCACAACCCCTTCGTACGGTCAATCGCCCCCAGGTGTCAACGACACTTACAACCAACAAGCCTACACTCAGCAAGGATACACGCAACAGCCCACTTCGCCGGCACCACAGTACCAGCAACAGTATGCTGCACCGAACTCTCCGCCGCCGCAACAGCAGCCTTACGGTGCGCCGGTTTCACCAGTGCAACACCAGCAGACTGCATACGCCGCGCAAGATGCGAAGTTTGGGTATACCGCGCCGCAGCCGCAACACCCCAACGCAGCGGAGTTGGGAGGCGTCAGCAGCCCGATGGGTGGGCAGCATACGGCGGAGCTTCCCTCCGGTGCCAGGGGGACGTAGAACGTGTTTTTATGAGCAGTAGCTGTACTGCAGCCTGGTATAACTCGAGAAATCTACAATGAAGGAGTGGACAGTACCAATTCTTATTGGAATGACCGGCTTGAACTGGACTACTTACTATGCGACACGCAGTCGCAGGCCCTGTATACCATCATGACGCAATGTACCCGTTACACCCGATGCGCACGCAAATTTAAACCCTCCATTCACCGAGATCATACCCCAGCCCTAGGCACCCACGCACGTGACCTCCCCTGCTGCCTGCTTAGCGCCGCCCACCCACCTATATAAACCCTCCCACCCCCGCACCCTCTTCCCCTTCCCCATCCAAGTGCAAGGGCATTAACCGCAGCAGTGAAGATTCGTCTGAGCTCGGTTTTTTGCTAGTTGAAAACTACAACTACGACCGCTCCTGTTGGCCCGCTGGGTCGGCGGGGAATTTTTGGATAGTGGCCTGAGAGGGTCCTCTTCACTTTGTTGCTTGGCGGTGCTGGGTGCGAGGGGAAGAGTGGATTGCTTGGGGGAGGGGAGGGGAGGGGAGGGGCGCGTGGCGCATTTTTTTTTGAAGTATATATTAAGATGGATTCTTAAAGAAAAGGTCAAGGATGCTATTAGGAATATGGACTCTCTATCATGTATAAGGCCTTGTCTATGGCTAATAGCTTCCTGATAGAGATTTGAAGGATCTCTACAGAGGGGTGAGGAATACTCCTGATGACAAGCCTTTAGCTTGATGTTAACCTGCTCTTATGATCCTTCAGATCCGGGCCTATTCATGGCAGGTTCCCAGCGACAGCTTTCCTTTAGCTATATCTATTGCCAAACATCCATCCGACCACCTAGCCCACTAATGGCCCGAACCCTCCCTCCGATCTCAAGCGGACTCCCCTCCCATACAACCCACTCCTCGCTATTACTCACATCTGCTTTGTGAATCCCCAGCGCCTTGTGCACATTCTTGCCCACAAGATCAAGACTTTGGTTCAACTCCAGCCGTCCCTCACTGTTCGCATACGCAATGCCTGCCAGCAACCCCAAGTCCCTTGTCTCCCACGTCTCCTCAACACTGATTCCTACCAAAACACCCGCATCAAGGAGCCAGTTGATGGTCGTACCGTTCGTGAGTGGGGCACCTGTCAGACACCGCTTCTGATCCCATGAGCCCTGGTGTGGCTGCAGTGGGGCAAGGATGACGGCGATTTTGGCTGCTGCGAGCTCTGTTGCTACGAGATGCGCCTCCGCGGCACCAATAACAACAAGACGAAGATTTGGCTCGTCAGGCGAGGAGGTGGCCTTCGAGATTGCGTGTTCGATCGTGGATTTCAAGCGGATGATGGAAGCGATCGTATCAGCGCTGTGAGCGGCAAGGACTAGTGGGAGGGTACCGTTAACCACGCGTTTGAGGTATGTCTTCTCTGCGTAGACATCCTTGGTTGGCACATCGGTAACAGTGCTGTTGTCATTGACTGCGTCGAGAAGCTTCCCGCGCAGGTTTGCGATGGCAGCAGATATGCTGACCGTTGTTTTACCCTTCGCCGCAAGCGTCAACACATAATGCAAGGCCACCTCGTCGGCCCATACCGCATTCTCCTCTAGCACATGTTTAGCGCCAGTACGAAACCCAACACTAACGCCCTTGGCCTCGAAACCGTTCTCGTTAGGGGCGGATATGGCGCGTGTGACGCCATGCGCATAGGCATGTGCAAGTTGCTTGCCACCAAAGAGAAGACCATCGGTCGCGCGCGTGATGCCATCATTGGGGGGTGGACCATCATGAGTATCAGGTTCCGAGTCGATCTCTGCAAGGCCCAGTGTGGTGCTGAAGGCGGTGAGAGGAGGCGTCAAATGGCCGTTCTCAAGCTGTACAACAGGTGCATTTGTGGACCTTGCAGCTTCAATCTCGCCAGTGCAGGTGCCCAAGCATATAAGTTTTCCATTGTGGAAGACCGCGGAGGTGTTGTCAACATGCTGCTCCTTGTGAGATTTACCCCTAGAGATTCCAGGATACGCGTACGAGATGCCTGCGAATACGACAGATCCAGGGACCGAGGTCATCTCAAGTTCGCTTGCAAGGTTCGTGTTTGGTGTGATCGGCTCTGGGTCCGACTTATTCAGCTCATAAGGATCCTTGAACTGTGCAGCACCATCAATCCATACTTGCACAGGCGCTGCGCCAGCGGTCAGCGGGTCGGAATCCCAGACAACGATGTCTGCATCGAAGCCCGTCTTGATCTTTCCAATGCGATCTCCTAAGCCTAAGAGGTCGGCAGGAGCCGATGTTACACCGGCAAGAGCAGCGTGGTAAGGGAGTCCGTTCCCGTAGGCTTTTGCAGCTTCAAAGACGACGTGTTGGGAGTTCAGAACTGGATTGTCGGAGACGTAGGTCGGGGTGATGTTGTGAGCGTAAAGATGGGCTCCTGCGCGCTCAGAGGCAGTATAGGCTTCCACTTTGTAGTACACTGCATGCAATCAGCGGTATGCCCAGGTGGTAAACGGTGGGGCTGAATGACTCACTATTGTCAGCGAATAGTGCTGCAGCAGGTGTTCCCCCATAGGCTCGCTTCAACACTTCGGGTACCAGAAAGGTTTGATGAGCGTGATGGAACGCATATACACGGAACTTGAACTCATTCGTGTGCCGCACGAAAGCCTCCAGATCGGGAATTGTGTAGCAGTGAGTGTTGATCCGGACCTGACCTCTCAACACTGCCCCCAGGGACTCCCACTGCAAGTCTTGTTTTAAGTACGTAGCCATGTTCTCAGCACCCATAGCATCGGCAGAGGTACACCAATCATCTTGCTCCCTGACATACTTCTGCGCCTGCTCAAGCGCATGTCGAAACTCCCACGCTTCTCCTAATCGACTGACTGGCCCATGCTCGCCCACTTTTCCATATACACGCTTCGGATTTTCACCGCAAGCCATCTTCATGTAGCGCCAGTTTCTGTCTGGGTCCGCGTAAAGATCTTGCTGGCTAATCTCCTCTCTTCCGTTCTTCTCGCCCACGGCAAATTTCAGAACGTAGGCTTCGCCACCCATGTTGTTTCCGCTTCCAGGAAGGAACAGGCTTGTCGTTACACCACCGCTCTTGATATACTCCATTTCCGGCTGCAAAGGGTCCACGCCGTCGATTGACCGTACATAAGGAGTGATGTCGGCCGACATTTCGTTGGTGTCATCTTGTAAGCCACCTTCACTCGATAAACCAGCATGGCTGTGCATGTCGACGATGCCCGCCGTCAACAGGCGGCCATGGGCCTCGAAAATACTGGTATCAGACGGCAGAGACCTCGGAGAAATGCTAGGGCGTAGGTCGACGATCAGGCCCTTGTCAACAAAAACATCGGACAATATCCACGACCAGCCTTTGCCAGTCCTTGCATCTGACTCAGACGTACCTGCTGCAGGCTCGCCAGTCCAGACGGTGGCATTGCGAATGAGCAAAGGTTTGGTGCCCTTGACCCAGCGTTTGTTGTGATCCCGTGCTGCACTGACTTGGGCTGGCTTCCTGCGTAAAGCAGCACATACGGCGTGGTCTTGGTGCAGCCGTTGAATCGAAAGGGTGCTAGTAGGCTTCCGCGTGTTGTTGGCAATCTGGTACGCAGAGAACGCGAGAAATACTAGACAAGCTGTAGCAAGGACGCGGAAGCCTCTTCTCCTTCGTCTGCGGTTTATCCATGTCGGAAGTGGCACGGAAGAAGGGGTGGTCGCATCGCGGTACGTGGGGAGGTCATCGGGAAGTCGCTTCTCCATGTTGGCTGCGGCAACCCAGGTTTATGAGATGCTCTGGGTCCGGTTGCAAAAGGATAGAATCCTGGCGTACCCAAGCCTAGATATAAAGAAGTTGCTCCGTTCCCCTGGGATGGAATAGGAAGGTCATTGACGCTGTCGATGTCAAGATAAGACGTTTGAGGTTGTCCCCGCTAACGTGACGCCATCCCAGCCTCCGCATTGCGCGAGGATCGATGCTCCACCTGGACTATATGAACCTAGCTTCGGCCTCGTGACAATGTGCAAAGCGATGTACGTACTTCTGGATTAATTTTGCAATCGGGACCGTAAGGGTGAGCGAAAAAAGAGCATTTGCACACAACGTATGGCTGGGTCTCGGTCGTGGCTTCCGGAGACTTTGCGCTAAGCCTTTTGGGAAGCTTGCGTGACTAAGGCGCCGCACCTACGCCACCAACGCCGCGTGCTTTCCCCCTGCGTGTCCGCTCCATCACCACCAGGCCGTCTATTTGCAACCCGTGAAACCATCGCGATCATCAGCTTTGTGCGCTATTGCGAGGAAGGCGAACAGGCGACGGTCGACGGTCGTCTTGGTGCAGAGCCCCCGAGAATGTAGAGCAACGTCCTGGGTTGCAAAACAACTGCATGGCGCCTTGTGACTCCGGGACTCCATCTTGCCGGCGGCTTGTAAAGCACTGATCAAATGTCGTTTTAGGTCCACGAAGCAATGTCGTTGCGCCTCCCGCGTTGTTGTCAGTCTCAGAATTGCATCACACCTCGACCACGGCAGCTTTCGTCGGCCACACATCCCCGATACCTGTATCCCGCAGCGTCAGCTTTCGCCCGAATGGCCATTTCGCCATCATCCCATTCGCCCACGTACTCGCTTCAAGCCGATTTGTCGCTGGCCACATGGGGTTTCCTGGAGCAGCGCTGCAGACAATTATCTTGCATCCGAGTAAAGTGCAATTGGGCCGAGGGAACCTGGGCGCACGTGTGCGCATCTATCTATAACTCCCCAGCTTTGATATTCGGGACTGCGGGGTGGCGTCGTTCCTGCAAATGCAGACATGATTGCGCGAGAGCGTGACGAGATCAGTGTCGTGCTCTTGTCATGACCGCAGCAATGATTCACCCTAAAATGCTACTATCTTGTTCCGCCAACTTCAGCAATGTTGAAGCTTCTATATCCAGTTTCCCTGCCAGGCATAAACCTTTTCGCGGTGGGCCATGCCGAGCAGGGCGTTACGACCCGTTGGCAGATCCTGAATGTGTGCTCTTGCCTCAGTACCGCAATTTCCATATCATCTATATTCACTAACGCTGGAAAATCTTATTCGCTCGCACCTCAATCCTCTCATTCTCCAAGCTTCTCCAACATCCCCTCACCGCGTCTCCAACTACCGACGTTGCCAGATCTTCGTTCGCCATAGGCCCGGCTAATCTTCCGATCGTGCTTCGCCATTGCACAACATTTACCCAACCAAGCTTTCCCTAGTACTGCCATGTACCCCAGATGCCAAGGTCTCACAGATCCCTCTTGTTGATGATCACAATCAAGCAGAAGCACGTGGGACTCGGCACTCATCTACACAACCTATCACGACGTTGGTGATTATGAATAGCAATCTGAGAAGAAACGCAACGCCGCGCACTTTGGCGAAGCTGTGGTGTGTGATGTGGGCAGAAAACGAGCCGTCTTGCACAGTATCCCTGTGTTGTTGTTTGCGGCATTCAGCTCCCGTCATCCAATATCACAATTCAAATGCTGGGAGTATAATAGCCCAAGAGACACCCTGTGCCCGGACTGCAGAGCATTCTCCTTCCTATACACGAGGTTCTGCTACAGCGACTCAAGATGGTTCAACTTTCCCAAGCTGTGACTGCCGCTATTCTGGCAACTGGGATTCTTGCTCATCCAGGTGGCAACGTCAACAAGGAGATTCTGAGGCGTCAGGCTCATCTCGATCATCCTGAACGCCGTACTGTCCAATCATGCAAGAGAGATCTTGTCGAAAGCGGCTGGGTAAGGGAGCAACACCGGAGGCGCGAGGCCAGGCTACACGAACTCCGAGTTGCTGCTGGCTTTGCTAAGCCGGGAGATCTTGTTCGTCGAGATGTTGGCGAGGTTGAGGAAGATTACGGTGTTGAGGCTTCTTGCACTCTTGACCCCGAGGCGACTGAGGGCCCATACTGTAAGCCAGTCATTCATCTGCAAACTACGGCAACCACTGAAATGAACAGGGGTTGTGGGTGAGCTGGTCCGCCAGGACTTACTGACCGGCGAGAAGGGTGCAATAACGCACCTGGACATTAATGTCGTTGACACTTCGACCTGCAAGCCTGTCACCGACGCATATCTGGAGATGTGGGGCTCTAACTCGACTGTAAGCAGACGTGTCTTTCTTTTCACTTGAGCTGACAATATAGGGTGTCTATACTGGCGTTCAAGCCCGTGGTAATGGCGACGGAGGTCCATCGTCTCTAGTAAGCAATGCGCTTCGCGGCTTGCAGCCGACTAGTGCGAACGGAACCGCGACCTTCATCACTATCATTCCAGGCCACTACGTTGGCCGCACGAACCACTTACATAGTGAGACCCTGCGTTCCATCGATTCTGAACACTGTATGGTCTAATCCTTTCTAGCCATCGTTCACCACGGCGCCACCCTTCTCCCAAACAATACAATCTCTGGCGGCACCATCTCTCATGTCGGTCAGTTCTACATCGAGCAAAACTTCCTCAATCAAGTCGAGAAGACTGCACCATACAACACCAACACCCAGAAGCAGACTACCAATGCTCAGGACTTCCTCTTCAACATGGGCAAGCAGGGAGGCGATGATCCAGTCATGAAGATCTCGCTCATCGGTAGTAAAATCGAAGACGGTCTTTATGCAACGATTGACGTTGGCGTGAACCCCAAGGCTAGGCGAAACCCGGCGCCCGTCAATATGTGGACAACGTCTGGTGGCAAGCCATACCCAAACAGCCCTTGGACTGGATATCCCGACACGTAAGTTTTCACTCTTCTAATGCACGGGACCACAGACTGACAGGTTGTAGCTGCAAGAACTGCGGATTTGGCGGAAAGCCCCCAACTGCGTGAAGAGTAAACGGTGCGTGAGGAAGGGAACCGTGGTTAAAGACGGAATCAGTGGTTGAGGAAGGAGCTAGCGAAATAAAGTATCATCGCGCGTAGAGTTATTGGTCAACTCAAAACATTGTTAGCATATACTTCCTCTCTCGCACAAACTGCCGTATTCGACTCTGTCTCTGCAGCCTGCTCACACTAACACAACCATTGGCCGCGAATAGGAACGATCACGTCAACTACCGAAGCTCAAATATTCAAGCTCGCCGGTGCGCAACGCCCTTGCCGTGGTATCCCGTCCGACTTGTTTCTGCAAACCAGGCTTCATGACAACGATTACGACCGCATCGCGCGGTCTGCACGAACTCCCCTCATTAATGAAGGTTGTCAAATTGCCGGCTAATGCATGGCTTTCGAGTATGTCGGGCGCAAGATGCAAACGCGTCTGAAGGAGAGCTTATTTAGATTGCGGTCCGGAGATGCCGGCAGGTCCGAAGCTTCAACCACTAGTGGTGCTGGTGTCGCTGGAATGTTCGACGCCATTGCAAGTACGTGCCTGACCTAGTGTCATGATCGCGAGGTGGTCCCGTTTTTGTTTGAGCCTCGGAGGAAATACACGATCCTTCCATCGTTATTGCGCAACAGGGAATGAGCTTCCGCTTGAGGATATAAGTCGGTGGATGTCCCTTTCCACTGGCCTTTTTGCAGGCGAGGGATAGCGAGAACGCCGGATTCCGTGGCCCCCATTATGTCCTATGGCATTGCCGCTGGTTGTTTACTCGGAACGATGACAACAGTATTACATAAAGAATATATACACAGTTCAAAGGGCAGCTCAATCCGCACTGGGCTAGGTGTTCGCAACTGGATATCTACATGCCGCGGCATCATTATGCAATACATCAAAGAAGGAGGTATGAATGGGGCTAGCGCATTGTGCGGTTGCATAGTGAGTCAACAGTGCATCTGTTCTTCTTTTAAATACAGAGCTGTTGCCGTAATATTTATCCCCTTATCTCTATGTATATACTTATCTAGCAAGACATCCTGGACCAAGGCACAACCTTGGATAACGAGACATCAAGACCAAAATGTCTTTTCTGGGCATCATTCAACAGGTCTGGGGAAACGGTACCAGCATAATCTACGCTTTAGTAAAAGCATGGCTTCGGCCGCCGGCGCTCAGCAGGACTGATAACGCAAACACCATTCTCTTGACCGAGAGCGAGAAGTACGCTGACCTTCTGGTAGCAAACTCGCCGGTACTCTCTCACGGTAGATCACGTCCTGAATGGATGACCCACGGCATTGACACCTCCCACAAATATGAGGATCATACAGAGCCTTTCCCCACCTTCGATGTGGTAGAGTGTGAAGAGGCGGCTATGCGCGTGGCGCATGCTCAAGCTGGTCTTTTGCCGCCCGCACACCCGCTCTTTGCACCCGATCTGACACCTATTGACGGAATGAGTGCAGTTAGGGCGGATGTCAGGCAATATGACGATGTATTCATACATGTGGCCGAGGCGCGCGATGCATTGCGCACTGCACTGCACTTCGCTTCCGGCAAGGCAAGGTCGCGATATCAGCACTCGCACCCAGCCTTCGCAAGTCCAAAAACCCCATGGCGTTTGAACTCTTCTCCTCTTGCTGACGAGATGACGAGGTGCCTTACGAAGACATATCAAGGATGTCGCCATTCAGTTCGCGTTGCACCGCCGTCCCAGATCCGTCTTGAGCTTGAGACATGTCTCATTCTTGCTTTTGCATCTTACGTGCTTTCTGATGCTTTCATGGACGCTGGTGGGAAGAACACGATTGTGCCGGAGTTTTTCGCGTTCGTGGTAGAGGAGGGGGCAAGGTGGAACCCTCACGCAACGCGTGAGGTCATCTATCTCTGTGAAGAGGGCCTTGTTGAGGACGGAGAAGATTTCTTGAAGCTCTGGGAGGCGTGGCGGTGGGTGGTGAAAATATACATAGGGATTCTTGTGCTGCGGCATAGGCATCGTCCGAGGGAGGATATTATCTGGGCTTGAATAAGCTAGTTGAATATCTATGCCGCTGGCCGGCATGGAAAGTTGGTTTCAAGTTGCATACTAATGCGTTGTTTTTGAGAATGCTTTTATTACATCATACATAAACCTATCTTCAAATAATTGATTGTGACGCGAGAAAAGTGTGACGTACATTGCATCAATATTCTAAAGTATTATTTTGGCTACTTCATGTTGTGGCATATAAATCATCACTATTACAGCACGACTTGAAGGACTCCAGGTGGAGGATTGCAACTCACAGATTATGTCGTAGCCACGGGATATATCCCGGAAAGCAACTGTAATTCAAAATACTAAGAATGAAATGAGGATTCCAATGAATATACCACCTAATTCCAACTAACTAAGACTTCTTACCTGCAGGCGTGGGCGTGGGCGCGCGGCGCGGACCCCTGCCAGCATACCGCAACCATGGAGGTAAGGATTGACTCGGTGCCCGCACCAAGTGCAGCGGCCTCAAGCCATGGCGCGATCGTAACAGTTCCCTGCAAGTACGCGGGTGTGGGCAAGAGGGCACTAAATCACCTTGGCTTTTGTCCCTGATGCGCTTGCAAACTCTGTGCTGGCAATGCAACATGCATGTGCAATGCGCTTCACCTAGGCTGCCAGCAACCCCGGTTGAATCACCAAAGTCAGGGAATGGTTCTGTGCTGCCTTTCGAACGACCGACACTGTAGCCCTTGTCATTGAATGCGACGGTGATAAGGTATGCCCTTTCAGCATTCTTGGTCGTCAATGCGGTTGCTGCAGTTGGCTTTCGGATTTTGGAAGAAGTCACGGATCCACCCAACTCCTTGTGTCTACTGCTGAGGGTGCCAGGAGCCATTGCGCGGGAGCGTTGAGTGTTTGTGTTGAATCTTAAAAGGTATATTTTATGCCAAAGAGGACTTTTATAAAGCATGGGGAGATGTTTGTGTTTGTAACTCACATTGTGAAGCGTTCCTGTACAACGCTGTGGCTCATAATGACACAAGTAAGTGTGATGCACACGATAAGCCCCAGGACATCGACCACAGGTACACTGACATTTTCTGTGCTTTACGCAACCGAACGACTTTTGCTATCGACGCGATAGGATCCACGAGATAGCAGTGAATATCAAGACCGAGCAACATCAATGAAAACTGGATCGGACTGCGTGGGAAAATCCCCTGGCTGAACGGAACTCCACATGCTTTGGCATGTAGCGCTTTTCAGGAGCTGATAACGATAGTGAAGGCCATGGTCATCGTCCAGTGTTCAACATCATCTGTCATGTATCTGTCGACGCGTGGTATATGTGGGCTTGCCTAGGTATCAGCATTCTGCTTCGCGACCTAATCAACATACTCCACATACTCGAAAACGGTCGCCCCCCGCCCTTGAAACTTCAGAGCAACCAGGCTAACAATAACCACATGCCGTATACAAGCTTTGCGGAGCTCCGACAAGGTCTTGACGGCTATATCGATGAGATTTGCCCCTATGCTGTCGACAGCTCGCAAACCCTCCTCCCCAACCTTCCTCTTGAGCTCAGGGAAGAGATCTATTCCAATATTATTCCCGTACATATTCGCTCGATCAATCCGCACGAAAATGACGTAGGAGACATGTTGTACGACTGCCATTACAACATATTTCATGTGAACCATGCCACCAGTCTCGACGTCGGGTTGTGGTACCTTCGTACACACGAGTTTGAGCTAGGCAACGAAGAGTCATGTGCCGTTTTTTCCAAATTTCTTGAATGGTTCCCAGGCGAGCAAGGCTTCCGGCGTGTACGGCACTTGGAGGTGCGTAAGTGTTGGACGAAGCCTAGCATGGATTTGATTCTTCGGTGCGAAAACACAATGACGATGAAACTATGGTTCTATGCATCGACTTTTACGCTTCTTCCGCAGAATCATCGGCGACTTTACGCTGCTCGAGATCTGATGACGGCACAAGAGGCTGCACACCACTACTCGCTGGGGCGCCTGTTTTGTATGAAGCACCTGGAGCGAATCGAGCTAAAATGGTTTCGGCCATGGATGGACGAGCAGGATTACGAGCATGGTGTATGGGTCGCGTGGCGTGAAGAGCATAGACGCGGAGAAGGGGAGTTTCTCGGGCGCATGGAGGAGCTCAAGAACTGGCTCGTCGGCGGATTCGCGGTGGCGGGGCGGAAAGTCTTGGTCGAACTGGCTCCTGTTTGAATAATGAAGGAGGATGGGATGAGATGGGCGGTCACAAGATAGTACGTCAGCCAATGGAAGAGCTGGTATATCGCTTACACAGTACCCTGCACTCAGCCAATCAAGGATCAGATGAGTGCGCTGACTGGAAGCGGCGCTATGACATCACGCTCGTTCCTTCCCCGGTCAATTTGAGGTCTACAAATGGCCAAAGGCAGTCGCGACGGGGCGACGAGCTAACAACTGGTCCACTGCATCCTCACGTTATTAGCAGCCCACTTTCCTGCCCCCTCACCGCTTCCAGCAAACACAAAGAGAATCCACTTGCACACACACACCCGTACACCCAACTCCTTCTCCAGAGATCAACATGGCTACCGCCGCCGCTTGCCCAGGTATGTCGAGACAGCCAGGAACTCGGTCACTGGGAGCTCTCTACGCATTTCTTGTCGCTAACCTCTGCGCAGTCATCGGCTCGACCAACGATGTCCTCCCGCCTAACCACCCCGAAGTCGACCTCACCCAGGACGGCCAGGTAGGAGAACTCAACATGTTCCTACCTTTGATTTGTGCTAACGCCCTCACCTAGACGTGCCCAGTTGTAGGCGCCACCACCGACCACCACCACAACCTCCACAAGCACCCCTCGGTCCCCATCTCCGAGCCCAAGTCGCCCCTCGCGACCCAGTGCCCAGCACTCAAGAGCGCAGTCCAGGAGCCCAAGAGCCAGGCCATGGACGATGCCATCTGCCCCGTCGTGGGAACCGCTACCACGATCCTGCCCCCCGACCACCCCGACACAACCCAGGCTCAGGAGGGCGACGTGTGCCCCGTGACAAAGGCGTCGGTCGGACACCACAGGGATACGGTACACACACACCCCAGCCTGCAGGCAGCAAGCGACGTGGCCGTCTGCCCGGTTACAGGCCAGCATGGCCCCGCGCATGCCTAGACGTGTACGGTGGCTCCATTATACTTGAATAACATGGACGGACGGATAGGAGCGTTGGGTCGCCGCTTTGGCTCGCTGCGTATGTTATGATTATGACACTGAAGGCCTCCAAAAAAATCCCCGAATGCATTCATGAAAACAGTGCAACGCTCTACACGCGACATAGTGAGCTGAACAGTGATCGTTGTATTGAAGTAAATACATTTGTCTGCTGCTCTCACTCTACATTTCACTGGACATTACACTCTGTCTATGCTTGCATCCGAAGCATACTGCCAGGTAATTGCTAGGAGGATGTGCACGAATAGACCGTCGGCGCCCTTCAAGCCGAGGGAGTTGCTACCGTTCTTTGCCATTGTTGTCAAAGCCGGCTTCGGGATCGAGCGATACTGGCGACCGGATACTGGTAAGCAACCGTCCTGTAGAAATGGTCACCGCCATGGTCGACGATGACAAGATCTTTTTTTTTAGGAGCGGACCAAATCGTCGGTCTTTGCCCCGCAGGCATGCTGTTGTTCAGTAACACCGTAATTTCAGCGAGGGGCCGACTTTTAGTGTCGTCATAAGTAGCCATAATTGCAAGGTAATCGTCAAAGAATGCTGGAGGAGCAGACGGAAACAATTGCAAGAAATCCTCAAGCTCCAAGCTCACTATCCTCCGTCCCGGTTCTTGCTGGGAGGAGGCGTGAATCATCCATTGTGTGGTCTTTGGATCGTTAGGGACATTGTTTATCATGTTGACGAATGCCTTTCGAAAAGCAGGAATCTCGTCCGGGGTATATTTTCGACTTCTTCCCCACATAAGATTTTGCGTGAAAGTTTCGAGCTTGAAGTTTTTGACGATGCCAAACTTTGGGCCACCTCCACGCAGAGCATAGACGCGGGATAACAAATTTAGCGCGAGGCAACAAAGTAGGATGAGGTAGTGAACTTGTGCTTGAGGTACATCGACCTTGTGAGGGCTACGTACCCAGTACAAGTCGGGATACGGTTTCTGGGTTACATGCAAGATTTTACCTAAAGCAGTGACAATCTTGTACTCGGCGACATTGTCGCAAGAGAACCCGCGGATGTTTCGTGTGATGAGAAATCCCAACTCCCGACATCGATCCGCTAACACCGACTGATGATGCACGGCCGCCTGCCAGAACCAGATTGGACTTCTCGAGCGTTGTGTAAACATCATACCATCGAGCACCGGCACCCGGTGTCTTAGCAATGGCACTTCCCATCCGCCTCGTATAGAATCTTCAGATGGCACCAGTTAAGAAATTCGGTATAATGGGCCTGTTTACTACCGGTACAGTTTATGCCGTGGTTGGTGGCCACAGTCAGATCACAAAAAACGTATACAAATACGGCCAAGGTATCGACGAAACAGGGTTGGCGATTTGTGGTATGGTCGGTTTTGTCCCCGCATTCATTCTCTTTACTATTCCTTCTCGCACACGAGAAGAACCCTTCGATATCACACATGGTCACCAAAAACAACAAGAGGTTGGATCTGGTAGGGAAGGTAAGCCAGATATTAATATGGGTATTATCAGGATTCGCGCCGCGCGCTGAGACAGAGGAATTACTGACATGCACGCGGATGGTCATTGGTCGATCGGGGAATCTCACAGTCACGGTAGTGGCAGACCCGTGGTAATGTATCTTTATAGCCTTCTCAGGGGCACAGGGTGGTGTGGAAGTTAAGGCTCACGGCGCGATCAGTGTAGATGTTTGTCACCCTAGAACACTAAACATGGATACATTTGAATGTGACTAGCTTCTGAGCAAGCAAGCAATATTTACGTACGTTGTAGAACACTATATGTATGAAAACTGCAGAAGACAAGCTCTGTTGTATCTAAGCAGCGGTTGGATAAAATTTAAGAATACAGTGTTTATTCATGGCAACAGAAGTGAACTCGATGATCGCATGTGACTTTAGATAACGCGGACAGTACTGAGCTCTCCGCTTCTACTTGCTATCCCGAAGTGTGTGAAGTTGTCGAGGAGTCTGGAGAGTCCATACTCACATCGCATGTTCGCGTCGTGAATATCGAACCGAGTATCCACAAACATTCTCCGAAGCCTCGGAGCGATCAATGGAAGTTAGAAATTCCAGGAAAGTGGGAGACTTCACTTCAAATTGCATTGGTCCTTAAATATTTCGCTAAGGTCTTTAGGCTCAAGCCTGGGTCAGTGGTGAATGAAACACGTCAGGGGTTGATTCTTCCTTCACTAGCGGCGGAGACAACTACTACTCCAGCTTCTATTTCTTTGCTCAGAAATACCCAAGTCCGAGTATGACCCACCCTACGCCTCTATACCAACGACACGCGCTTGCTACAGGGTCCTTCTCTCGGCCAGGCCGCTTGCTCAAATTGCAGCCCGCAGCATGTCTTGCGGCTTACATTTGCCGCATTTACATCTGCATCACAGCAAAAACTGGTATTGCGATTTCTCCAGCGCACAAACTCATCAATCCGGCGGAAGCGTGTCCACACCAATCAACCCAGCGGACGACTTCCCGCATCAACACAAACGAGGCAAGTTTATTGGATCGGGAGCAGAATCCAACGTGGAAACACGGCAGCATAAATCGTCACGCTCTATAATAGCCGTGAAGATCTACAAGAAGCCAAAAAAAGGACGTTCCTGACGAGGTCGAGATTCTGAAGTCGCTACCACAACATGACTCTATTATCAGCATCCTCGCCTACCTGCCCAAGCCGTCAACGCTACATGGGGACGCGGTCATCTTTGAGTACTGCCCTTTCGGAGACCTTTTCGAGCTGGGGAAGGACATGTGGCAGAAGAGCCGGGAAACCTCCAGCGAGGCCTGCTTGTGGTCGATTTTTAGGCAACTCTCAGCGGCTATAGCCTTTCTCCACGAAGGCATCGGATGGTAAGTTTATCCGCACAGTGTTAGGACAGCAGTCTGAATACATTGTGTTGCCCCAAGATAGTCAACACGCAGGCCCATATGTGCTCAGAGTTTCGTCTTGTATAAGTTCTTCTGAGCATCGTGCTAAGATACCGCTAGTCGCGACCCGAAGGATAACGCCAATTGGCACCCGATAGTACATCGCGACATCAAGGTGGAGAATGTCTTTGTCATATCGCTCGGAGAGAAACAGGACCTCTCCCACATAATCATCAAGCTGGGCGACTTTGGTTTGGCGGCATTTTACGATCCGTCCAAAGCACGGATGCCGGGCTGGTTCGGAACAGTGATAGCGTGGCCGCCGGAACAGACTTGGGAAGGACGTGAGGCCAGGCCGGCCGGCGATATATGGGCCACCGGGAGTGTTATTCACGAACTCGCACACGGCTTCCCACCAGTCGTGAACCCCCAGCTTACGAAGGCGCTACTGAAGGACAAGACGGGGTACATGTACTGGACATGGGAACAGAGTTTTCAAACCCAGTTTTGGGCCGCCAAATCGGAGCGAAAACCCTTACCGATCAACCTTGACTCTCATGAGTATGATCCGAGGAGGAGACGGCCAACACCCAAGTATTCCGACAAGCTCAACGGATGCATGATGGCTGCGTTGGATATGAGCATGGAGAAGCGACCGACAGCCGGGGAGCTAACGACAATGATTGAGGAAGAGCATGCGGCGTTTCTGTGCCACGAGATGAAATTTGAGAGTGATAGACTAATAGCTGAGAGCGAATCTCTTCTTCTGGAAGAGATGGGGGTTGGAAGCATCGACGGTGAGTATGATGAGTACCTCTGACGGCTTGTTGAGATAGAAGGATCTGATACAGAGGCTTTGGGAGATGATGCACGAGTCCTGTAATTCTGTATGATTTAGCAAAGCTTAATAGCACACGTATAGATAGAGATGGACATTTGCTCGGGTGCTGATGGGTGTTGGAGGTTGAGGAACTAGGTACCTTCGAAGTTAGGCATCACGCTAATGACTAATCAAACATCGGGTGCACCTGCCTTGTTCGCCGGGTTCTTCCTCGTTACTTGTTCAACCTTTACCTTTCGCTCCCCACTTGCTGCGCCTGTCGCAGCTCCATGAAACAGACCTACGACTTCATGCCTTGCACTGTTTCTCTTTCAGTTCCACTCTGTACCCATTGATATGCGGCGCGATTCTTTTGCGGGCCCTGGCTTGCGACTGCCCGAGTCTCAAGCCGTTCCCGTAGTCTGCAACACCGTTAGCTAGCAATGCGTAAGTCAGTCTTGCCATCAGCGACACATTTCGCAAAGATGTCATCCCCAGGATACTACCCCGCGTACTGCGGTCTGGGTGTCGGACGGAACCCTTCTAAAAGTGGATCCGATAGAAGACGCACTCAACAACTGAAAAGATCTGATTTACGGCTTGGAACAGTGTCGACCTTGCATATCGCACGACTGACCTGGTGCTGATCTGTCGCAGGTAGCCGATCTAACAACGGCTGCGCGATCGTTTGAGGACGGCAAAGGTACGTCACTACCCATACAGCACATACCCTCCTGCCTAGGTGATGACTGGAGGTGACTCCATACACTTGAACTGCAGAAACTGCAGCTTGACTTCGTTTCTGACGCTGCGGTTGGCTTATGCTAGCCCGCGATGGGAACGATGAGAAGCTGCAGGTTCATCGACGACACTAAGAAAGCTCTGATAAGCGCGAAAAGGACACCCGAGACGATCTTAAGAAACATGTTGTACGATTGTTGACTTTGTTCAGGCCAGCAAGAACGGATGACCTTACGCGCGAGCATGTAGCGACTTTCGTCTTTCCAACGCCCTGGCGTACTGCGCCGCGCTGCAATGCCCGGCTGCAATTTCTCGACCACACCGGTAAACGACTTACTGTGCGCGCCACCAAGATGCGGACGAGGTGGCCACGAAGTGGTCAATACGGCGGTCGACCAGTGTCTAGGTGTTGGCTTCTCAAGTCCGCCGCGTCGGACTCCAGCTCGCTAACCTGCACATATTTCCTATTCGGGGGTCACGTTGGCACAGCTCACCTGTTTCCGACTGAACGCCTGGAAAACGCCAACTTGCCATCAAAGCTTCTATGGATGTCGTGCGGTCGTGTGCGAATTAGGCTTTTGGCCAGACTCCCCCCAGACCTTTTCGACCCCACGGTCGGTCTTCGCAGATATAGGAGGCCTTTTGGGGTCATTGGTTTCTTCCGAATCTGGTTCCAAGCTCCCGCCAAGTGCTGCCACAAGTATGTAGGCCGAGCTTTCGTCGCTTCGCACAGGGTATCGCCTGTGGAGAAAACGTGCTCTTCAATCGTCGGTAGAACGAAAGCCACAGCGGTGTTCCGGGAGCGTTGGCCGTCACGCAGCCTCAGCGCGCTCGGCGATTTACAGGCCAGTGCTCATTCAGTCGTTCGAATATGCGATAGCGATCGACAGGATTACATCATATTCTCTTCTCCCTCGAGATCTTCAGGCGCTTGTGAAGGATATTCGCTTGGGCACTGTGCAAGAGAGAGTCTCCTGTCGCATCGAAATCCCGGCAAAGAACTGCCGTCCAACTTGCTCGACCAACGACCAGCGACCAGCAACCAGCAACCAGCGACCAACGACGAGGGTGCACGTGATGTTAGCTGGCTTCTCCATGCACAGCCTCCCGCAGGGCTGCGCAGGGCGGCGCAGGTGTGGAATGTGAAATACAGGGCCTGGGTGGCTTCCCACCGGCCGTCCTCAAACGCAGCGGCTGCCGGAGACAGCTGCCAGTGTCAGGGGCGCTGTCGCACCTGATAGGCCCAGCGTGGGGCGGCAAGCTTTCTGATGCCGCTAGTCCCCACAACTGTTTCATGAAACACCAAATGGAGTGAGCGAAGACCGCGCGCGCCCACTCAAGTCCGTCAAGCCTTCGAAACAGGAGCCTCCATGCGCGGCCCTGAGTGGCCGCACGCGATCGACCGCCTGTCCTCATCAACCATGGCTTTGGACGGAAATTGCGTACTTGCGGACTAGGCGCTTTTTATAGAGGCGCACGTTCGCAGGATTTCGGACTGTCACTTCAGCTGACGGCCGGACACAGTCCTCACATCACCTTCCTTTCTGTCTTTGCGTGCTCTTTTTTAAAACCAGACACTCCTTCCATACATTCACTTCGCAGGACGATCTTCGTACTGGTACATTCTTTGTGTTTACTTGTCATTTTCGAGGCAAGAGCTCTTTTCTAGAGCGTTCATTCATTCACCCATTCACTCCTTGCCCTCCGCCTTTGTTTTACGCGAGACTCGACGTCACCGAACAAACGGAATTCTCTGCGAGGACTACCTTCACCCGAACAGGCAAAAGCCAACCCCTTTCTACCTCGGTCACACGTTTCCATATACCCACATTACAATCCCATTTCCACAACCATTATGCGTTACATCCTGACGGCGAGCGCCTTCGCGGCAATCGCAAACGCCCAGACATGGTCGCTGTGCAACCCCATGGAGAAGGACTGCGATAACAATCCCGCTATCGCAAAGTCCTTCGAGAGCAACTTCAAGGACGGAGAGGGCGCGCTCAAGGGATGGCAGCAGACCGCAAAGGGCGCCGAATTCACCGACGAGGGTATCTTGTTCAGCGTCAAGAAGACTGGTGACGCACCCACCATCCAGAGCGACGGATACCTCCACTTCGGTTACGTCGAGGTCACCATGAAGGCGGCCCCCGGCGCGGGCATCGTTTCCTCCATCGTCTTGGAGTCTGACGATCTTGATGAGGTGGACTGGGAGTTCATTGGCAGCGACGCCACCCACGCCCAGATGAACTACTTCGGCAAGGGCAACACGACCGTCTACGACCGCATGATCATGGCCGACGTCCCTAGCATCGAGGAAGTGCACCGATATGCGATTAACTGGACCTCCGATGCGCTGACCTGGCTCATCGACGACGCCCCCGTGCGCACCCTCAACTACGCCGATGCCAACGGCGGTAAGAACTTCCCCCAGACGCCTTGCAACGTCCGCATCGGTATCTGGGCTGGCGGCGACTCCAAGGATCAGGGCACTCGGGACTGGGCTGGCGGCAAGGTCGATTATTCCCAGGCTCCTTTCAACCAGGTTGTCGAGAAGGTCAAGATCACCAACTACTCTCCCGGCAAGGAGTACGAGTGGACCGACAAGTCTGGCTCGTGGGAGTCGATCAAGGTCATCGACGGCGAGGGTGTTTCCAGCGGTGGCTCCAAGGATAAGCCCTCGACCACCGAGAAGCCTAGCAAGGACGGCGCTGCGGCCACCAGCACTCCTTGCACCGAAGAAGCTACCATCAGCACCCCGCCCCCAGAGGAGACACCCTGCGACTGCGAGGTCGAGACCGTTACCGTGACTGGCCCTCCCCCAACCACCGAGACCTCCGATGTGCCGCAGCCTCCTCAGAGCACTCCTCCCCCGCCGGAGACCAGCGACAGCCCGCCCCCACCGGAGTCGACCACTTGCACCGATTCTACTACCGAGTCTGTTCCCCCACCACCTGCCACCTCTGACTCCCCGCCCCCACCGGAGTCGACCAGTGAAGTGCCCCCGCCGCCTTCCAGCTCTGAAGTGTAAGTGGAACATTGAGGAACGATCACCTATGTACTTTGCTAACTTTTCCCCCAGACCGCCGCCATCCACCTCTGACGTGCCCCCGGAGTCTACTCCCCCACCAAGCCCGCCCACCGAGAGCACTAGCGAAGTCCCGCCCCCGCCCCCAGAGACAACCGAGGAATCCAGCACCGTCCCTCCCTCGCCTCCCCAGACCACACCTCCCACTGAGGAAAGTAGCTCTGCCCCGCCGCCAGAGTCGACTCCCTGCACTGAGTCCACCGAGTCTGTCCCCACCCCTCCTGCCACCTCCGACTCGCCGCCGCCCCCAGAGACAACTGAGGAGTCTAGCACCGTCCCCCCTTCGCCTCCCCAGACCACACCGCCCACTGAAGAGAGCAGCTCTGCCCCGCCGCCAGAGTCAACTCCCTGCACTGAGTCCACCGAGTCTGTCCCTACTCCGCCAGCCACTTCCGACTCTCCCCCGCCACCAGCAACCGAGACCACCCCGGCTCCCGAGACCTCATCTTCGGTCCCGCCGCCTGAGGAGACCCCTTGCACCACCACCACTGAGGTCCTTCCCCCACCGCCGGCGTCCTCTGACAACTGCACCACGCTCGTGAGCGTCACTGTGCCGCCCTACCCGGTCACCCCCACGGGCGGCATCATTGTCGACACCAGCGCGCCTCCCAGCGTCCCCTACCCGACCAACCCCACAGGCGCTATCCCCAACCCGCCCAACGGCACCAGCCCTCCTATCCAGGAGTTCCCCGGCGCGGCGTCCACCAGCACTGTGAGCTACCTGCTCGCCGTAGCTGCTGGTGTCATGGTCTTCGCTTTGTAAGGCTTCGTATAGGAGAGAGATTTGGAGCTTCACTTCTCAACTGATGAATGTTTAATGGTGCTGGCTTGGGGTAGAAACGTAACTATAGACATGGATGAGATATGGCCTGGACAGACACTTGTGTGTAATGTTTGGGTATGAAACGCGAGTAGAGCTTCTTGGCTGTGTATATACCTATATACCTTACTTTTCCTCTGTTCAATTTCAATGTTCCGGCTAGGCCGGTTCATAAACCTTCAAACTTCGGCTTCAACTCTGGGCGCTCCACACATGTAATACACAGAAGAGCCATGCGTTGCATACATTCAATACAGGTGTTTGCCCCGTGGAGCCGAGACAAGACCAGGACAACGCAGCTTCCCAGCATAGCAGGTCGCATTTCTCTTGGTGTTTGATTTTTCGAGCTACAGCAGTGCCATACCTTTTCATCTCCAGCTGTCGTCCATGCTAAGCCTATGGACACCAATCCGGTGTCGGCGAGGATTGAGCGCTGTTTTACTCCTTGAACTGTAGTTGTGAAGCAGCCATTACTTCCTCTCCTTTCAAACTGTTAGCACAGAAAATCACAGGGATGGGATACTTGCCTCCTAAGAGATCTACAAAGACACCGCCGTCTTCCGCGATCAATAAGCCACCTCCAAACTTGAGCTTGTGCTCTCCGCCCTCTTCAAAGGCAATCACCGAATGTAGTCTGTTTGCGGGTTCCGTGCCCGCCTTGAACCAAGAAATCTTCTTCGGCGCCATGCTCCGATTCTCGGTGAGATTCCGGCCCAAGACCCAATCACCAGACACCAGTCGGCCGTTCTTTAGTTCGAAGGTCGCCGCCTCGGAGCCGAGTTGCGCCTGGACAACGTCGTCGGCTTTGGGATCGACAGGGGCCACGGGCTTGCCGTTGATCTGGATGGTGAACGGTTTGCTGAGGCTCTCCATATCCAACTGTCGGCGGACGAAGATAGGCGATGACAACGGCAGGGAATATATGAGTATGCCCACGAAGAGTAAGCACCCGAGCAGAATAGGTCCGCTTCTAGGCAGAGCGAGCATGGGTCAAGCGCGTCGAGTGTTGAAGAGGAAGGATTCTGGGAATGGAGTGTGCGAATAGTGCAGAGATCCCAAGGCAAGCAAATGAGAGTGCTCGTTGATGCATGCGACAGCGATGGGGTTAGAGAGTTGGGCCTCGCCACTAGCGCCGTGGCTCGTTATAGTAGAAACCCTCTCACCTTCCTGACGCGTCCTCACCCCCGCCACCTTCCCGACGCGTCCGCCATCGCTCAATTTCCGTCCACTTGAAAACCCACCTCACGATCCAGGCATACCGTTCCGCGACTATGTAAGGGCCTGGCGCCTGGGCATTGTTTCCTTTGGTTTCGATATGGTGGTCGCATAGCAACTTCATTGGAGCCAAGCCTTACCACTCAAAGCTTCCACGGTGGCAAGCGAGATGGGCATCATGCGCCAGGTATACACAAGGCTGCAATTCGCTCGTGTCTCGCGTCGCCCGATGTCATGATCCGGTTACGCAAAACGTCGCATAATTCTACGCCGCACTCAAAGACTTCATGACTACACGCTGGACAGCAGAAGAAGCACATCTGATAAACCAGGCCAAGAATAAGCTCACTTGGCCATCTGTCGAACTACCTATTCCGGACTAGTTTCTGTCGCAGTAGTCGCCCAAGCACTGCAGTGTATACACTATCCCAGCTCGTGTCCGCAGATCCCTCCTGTTACCTGCCATGGGCAGCAGTATCGTGGGCTATCTCCCGCTCGGTTGCCTCCTTGACTGGCATAGAATCTCGGTTTGTACGCCTAGTCATGCATGCGTTCGGGAATCTAACTGGCAGCATGATGATAGACGGAATTTACCTTCCACTTCGGCTTCACTGCCGACGTGTGATCACGCAAGCATTCAGGTACCCTCCATAACCAATGATAGCTCCATACTAGCTTAAACGCCCCTGGATCGGCCCCATAGTCGACAAGCTGCGTAGAACATGTTTGGCAGGACCTTCACCTCCACCGCTTGGTACGGGCTCGGCCGATGTGTGAGTGTTGTGGGCAACAACAGCCATTGTGTCAGTCTATACGATCAGACTGACAGCCGTCACTGATATAAATTGCACCGAGTTCCTCTCCAGTCTGTTCTTCATCCAGTCGCCCCATTCGCTTCCGAACCAGTCCCATCGTTCTTCAGACCCTCCGGAAAGACCTTCGACATGCAGCTCAAGAACCTCTTCCTCGCGCTCCCCGCGCTCGTGGCTGCTGCCCCTGCTGCTCAGCCTCAGGATCTCTCTGTGCAAATCGTCGGTGGCTCTGCTGCTACCGCCGGGCAGTTCCCGTACATCGTCAGCATTCTAGTCAACGGTTACCACGATTGCGGAGGCTCTCTGCTGAACGCCAACACTGTCATCACGGCTGCCCACTGTGCCACTCACTCCGCCTCGACGTACACCGTCCGTGCCGGAAGCCTGGTAAATCTTCAACGCGAACACTAAACCTCGAAAATCTCGACCTAACATGACCACAGACCTGGGCTTCCGGAGGCGTCACCTCCAAGGTTTCCCGAGTCATTAGCAACCCCGCCTACTCGGGCAACAACAACGACATTGCCATCTTCAAGCTCACCACCCCGATCCCCACGAGCTCGTCCATCAGCTACGTCAGCCTCCCGGCCTCCGGCTCCGACCCGGCTGCGGGCTCTTCCTCCACCGTCGCTGGATGGTACGACCCCATCTTTCCCCGTCTCCAAACAAAACTAACACACTGCACAGGGGATTAACCAGCTCCAGCGGCAGCGGCGCCCCCGCGGCCCTCCGCTACGTCACCGTCCCTATCGTCGCCCGCTCCACCTGCCAGTCGCAGTACGGCGCCTCCGCCATCACCGCCAACATGGTCTGCGCCGCCGAGGCCGCCGGTGGAAAGGACTCGTGCCAGGGCGACTCCGGAGGCCCTCTCGTCACCACCGGCACCAAGACCCTCATCGGTGTCGTGTCCTTTGGTGAAGGCTGTGCTCTCCAAGGTTGGGCTGGTGTCTACACTCGCGTCGCTACTCAGCTCGCTTTCATCAACCAGAACGCCGCATAGATGGGTGCTAGGTTAGAAAAAAAAGTGCGGGATCCGGCCTTGTAGAGCTTTAGGGTAACACTTAGAGCCTGCAGTGGATATGGCGATGGGGCATGGTTACGAGCTATGAAGGTTGGGGGGATCGATGGGACTGGCGTCTTTCAGCCGACTTATCACTTTCGCTGTGGATCTTTTTGTGAATCAAAGCTTTTTTCATCGAGTTTGGACTTGCTGTAATGCTGTCGTGGTCTTGGGTTCTATCGATCGAAGACTATCCGATCCATGCCACTTTATCCGGATTTTCTTTGGTGCTGCTCCTCGCCACACGTCTGCACGTCTAAACTCTTTGGTATTGATGTCCATGTAAGTAGGATGTCGTGTTCGATGTCCAATTTTTCGGTATCCCTGCTAAAGCGTAACAGCAATCAATGCATGGAAGGTTGCGAAAGTCTAACTTATACTAGTATCTTCTCGGATGAGCTCTATAGCCCTCGTGAGGGCGTTGCGTAGATGTTGAAAATGCGATGCGTCCAAGCAAGCGGCAACCCGTTCCAACATTTCTCCAGACAAATGTCGAATGCACGCGAGAGCCAGCAGAGGTCAAAATGGCGAGTGTCCTAACGGGCTACCAGAGCGTCCTCCAGCCCTCGACAAGCCACTGTATACGCCCCCCTTCCATTCCATCCCATTACCCTCCCAGTCTCTCTTAGCATGCAGCAAACACCCCTCAACCTTCCACCCACTTCCGTAAATACCTCCTCCTTCACCACACTCTTCCTTGCCCCCTCGCCCCCCACTGCGCCACCATCTCGCTCTCGCATCCAAGCCCGCTCCACCATCTATGAAATCTGCAGCGCTAGGAGGCGTCTACGGTAGGGGCGCTGTTGATGGTGTGGGAGGGTGACTTTGCACACGGGATGCAGAGTGGATTCGATGAGGCGTGCGGTTTTCTTGGGCTTGGGGAGGAGCTCGAGCTCCGAAGGCGCGTGTGGGGGTGTGGGTTTGAGGAGCGCGGATGTGTGGCGGGTTATGAAGCGCCAGAAGCAAGAGCAAGAGAGAGAGGGGGGGGCCATTGCGGTTGTAGGTTGGGGGGTTGGTAGGGTGGACTGGTAGGGCTTGGGACATGAGATGCTGCTGGTTTTTGTAGGGGATGGTATATCCTGGTATAACTTGGTTGGCAATCTGCTATTGGAGTACAGCTATGTGGCGTATGCAAAACGTGTCTGGTCGTTAAGATAGGTGGATGTGACTTGGTTGGTAATACACTGCAGAAGATGTTGATTTGAGATAGAAGGCAGTAGAAAACATTGTGGGCGATGTTTGTAGAAACGGTGAATTGGTTTTTTGGCGAACTACGGTACAGTGCTGAAGGGTCCCAGGCTTTACCATCTCTTGGACCACAGACACTCACCAGTTTCCAACACCAACCCAATACTTCAGCTTACATATAGGCCTACATGCGATAGAACATCTCTGCGGCCCGAACGCGGCCCAGTTCTAGTGTATATGAGCTCTGCTGCCGCTGTGCTTTCGATTTTCGCGTGACGCTCGTCTTGGGGTTCGTCTCCGTTCGCATTGGTCGTACTTGGTCTTCCGTTTCGTGGTTGGCGTCTTCAGATGCGCTGGGAGGCTGCGCCGCTGTCTGGTATTAGTGCAGTTCATAGAGTTCTGTAGTCGCGAATCGTCCTGTTTCTTGTGCTCTAGGGGTATGAGTGCAGACGGGAAGTAATCCGTGACGTTGACTGCAGGGCCAAGGGACGTGTGTGAAGAAGGCCCTTGACTCTTTGACTTGGACCATTGCTGCTTACAGGCTTTGTGAGTGCGCCTGTCGGTGAAGTAGGCGTCGAGGCGAGAGAAGAAGGCGCGGACTGCGCGGTAGATCATGGCGGCGGTAGTATGGTCGTGCATGAAAGCTGGGAGTGTCGTGTCGTCTATGCGACCAGGATGATCTGGTGGTTGGGGGGTTCAGTGATCCGGAGGCTGTGCAAGGCGGTTGAAGAGCTTTGGGCCTTGTATATTGTTGGGATGGTAGAGAGGGGCGGGCCCAAAAGGCTGGAACCAGGCATAGCTCGTGACCTCGCAACTCGCAGTAATTGAAACATGCTGGGTGTGAATAGCCAGAGCCGGGTCTCTCCATATCGCGCGTCCCCAGGTCAACTCGGGGAAGGTGATGGTTGTGACCAGGTCACGAGGAAGTCACATTCGGCACTCACGTATCCAAGGTAGTCACGCAATATGTGAGATAACAAGACAATGGCAAATAAGAAAGACGATTATTTGATGTTAATAGAAGGTAATGGTGAACGGGGTTGAGGGCAAGGGCGAGTGCGTAGGCGTGCCTTTTACAGTCCGAAGTGCTCCGTCCACAAGAGCGACAAGAGGCTGGTCGGCTGGTCCAGGCAGCTAGACGGGAGGCGATGCTTCAGAAGGACATATGAGAGTGCAGACGACGGTGAATAGCTTGAATGCCATAGGCGGTGATAAATGTTAGGCGTGTGAATGGCTCGGAAGCGGGTGATGGGAGACGACTCGACGCACAAGGCCACTCTGGCTCGGATCGGACCATATGATGATGCCAAAGGTCTAAATGCATGCATTGTCTGCCTCGAGAGAACACGGTGCACTCAGGCTCGACGCGTTCAGTCCAGGATGACGCGCGCAGCATCGCGGCGGGGGGTTTCTCCGTGTGGGGCTTGGCAAATCGCGGGTCAGCCAGTGTCGCGTCGTCGCGTCTTGCTTGCTAGTCGTGCTGGCGCATTCGCATTCACGACGCCTGCACGGCCATGTCCTGACCGCCCACCCACGCCCACAGAAACACGTCTCGCGTGCGCACAAACGAATTGACGCATAGCGCCCGCCCGCGCAGCCGCCACCATGGGCCATATCAAGCACATCACCATCCAGGGCTTCAAGACGTACAAGAACCAGGTCAAGACCGAGTCCTTCTCGCCCAAGAGCAACGTCATTGTCGGCCGCAATGGCGCGGGCAAGACCAACTTCTTTTCGGCGGTGCGCTTTGTGCTGGGCGACGAGTACGAGAACATGAGCAAGGAGGAGCGCCAGGCGCTGCTGCACGTACGACGGCCTGTTCACCCACTTCGTACCAGGTGCTGACGGACACAGGAAGGGTCGGGCGCCCCCGTGCAGTCGGCCTACGTCGAGGTCGTCTTCGATAACAGCGACGGGCGCTTCCACAACAACAAGGACGAGTTCACCCTCCGCCGCACCATCGGCCTGAAGAAGGACGAGTTCTCCATGGACCGCAAGAACGCCACGCGCCGCGAGGTCAACGAGATGCTCGAAGCCGCCGGCCTGTCGCGCTCCAACCCCTTCTACATTGTGCCCCAGGGCCGCGTCGCCACGCTCACCAACATGAAGGACGAGGAGCGACTGAGCTTGCTCAAGGAGATCTCGGGCTCCAGCGTCTACGAGAAGCGCCGTGCCGACAGTCTGAAGCTGATGAACGACACGGACAAGTCGTGCGAGCGCATCGACACCCTCGTCGCCGACATCAACACCCGCCTGGACGAGCTCGAGGGCGAGAAGTCGGAGCTCGAGGCCTACAACAAGAACGACCGCGAGCGCCGCGCCATCCTTCATACCCTGAACACGCGCATCGAGGAGCGCCTGGAGTCGGACCTCAACCGGATAGAGGCCCGGAGACACAACGGCGCAGCCGACGTGGACAACCAAAAGGCCGTGTTTGTGCAAAACGAGCTGGACATGGGTCGCATCACCGACCAGATCGCTGAGCTGCAGAGCGAGGTCGACTTGCTGACAGCCGAGCGCGCACGTCTGGAGGACGACCGGCGGAAAGCTTCGCGGCAAAAGGCAGCCATCGAGCTCGAGCTCAACGACCTCACCGACGGCCAGTCAGCTGCGAAGCAGTCTCAGAAACAACGCGACAAAGACCTCACGCTGGTGCGGCACGACATAGCTGCTCGCGAGACCGAGTTCGCACAGCTGCTGCCCACATACAATGCGAAGAAGGACGAAGAGGATATCGTCAACTCCCAGCTGGCTGAGGCAAAGGCACAGCAGAAGCGCCTCTACGATAAGCAGGGCCGTGGTGCCTCATACACCAGCAAGAGACAACGCGACGATGCGCTCCGCGCGGAAATCGACGCCATCACGATGCAACTGGCAACTAGAAAGTCTGTGCAGATGCAGACCGACGACGACATAAATGAGCTCCGAGGGGACATTGGAACGCTCGAGACGGAAATCTCCGATTTGGAAGCTAATCTCTCCAACGAGGGCGACAACACTGTCGGTCATGGAGAAGCCGTGCAGAAAGCCAGGGACGCTCAGCAAGCGCTCAACGACAAGCAATCAACGCTGAACCGTGAGCAGTACAGACTGCAGTCGCAGGTCAAGAACGCAGACACGCAGTTGCGACAGGCCCAGAACAGCCTGAACCACTTGTTGGACCATGCGACCAGCCGCGGTCTGGAGACTTTGGAGCGTCTGAAGGAAAAGCACAACCTCACCGGCATCTACGGTACGGTTGCAGATCTGATACAGGTTCCCGCGCCCTACAAGATCGCTACCGAAATAGCCGCGCAGGCGTCCTTGTTCCACGTAGTATGCGACACCGACGAGACTGCAGCCAAGGTCATCTCTCTCCTCAACAAAGAGAAGGGAGGTCGACTTACTTTCATGGCGATGAACCGCGTTAGCCCACGCCATACACATATTCCTCAGACGGCCGACGCGCAGCCATTGCTACCAAAACTTCGATACGATCCGCAGTTCGAGAAAGCTATCAGGCACGTCTTCGGCAGAGTCGTCGTTTGTCCAGAGCTTAGCATCTGCCAGAGCCTTGTAAGGACTCACGAAGGAGTCTTGGCGCTCACCCCGGACGGCGACCGAGCACATAGGAAGGGCGGATACCATGGTGGATACTTCGATCCCAGCAAGTCGAAGATAGACGCATACAACAAAGTCGCCGACCTCCGAGCGCAACTTGAGGATCTGAAGACCCGCGAGCGCGAGACTGATGATGAGCTAGCCAGGCTTCGACAACAGGTCACCGCTGCAGCAACCGAGGTACGCAAGGCCGAGTATCAGAAAAAACACGCCGAGAGCAGCTATATCCCGATGAGGCAGCAAATGCGCGACAAGCAAGCCGAGCTGCAGCAGAAGCAAGATCGAATCGACCGTTTCCAGCGAGACGCAGTGTCGATTCGACAGCACATCAACACACTCGCCACTCAGCAGAGTGAGCTGGAGGCGGAGCTTGCATCAGACTTCAAGAAGGCGCTAAATAAGGATGAGGAACAACAACTGCAATCTCTGGGTAGCACCATAAGAGAGGTGAACAAACAACTCTCTGAAATTACCTCGCAACGAGTCGATTTAGAGACTCGAAAGGCAGAGATTGAGCTCGAGCTTCGCGAGCTCCTGCGACCAAGGCTTGATCGACTGCTGGCTCAACAGAGTGGCTCAGGCGATGGCGGAAACCAGTCGACACGGTTGAAGGACGTTCAGCGACAACTCAAGGCCATCGACAAGACGATTTCAGATCTCGACCAGCAGATAAAAGAGCGTGAGAGTTCACGCGACGAAGCCAACACGCAGCTTATAGAGCTAGAAGCCTCCAGGGCCGAGAAAGAGCAAGTGAACCGCAAGATCGCAAAAGCGATAGAGAACCACCAAGGCAACCTAGATAAAAATATGCAGAAGCGCGCCGAGCTCAAGAAGCAACTGGACGAGGTGCAGCGAGATCTTCGGGATCTTGGCACACTGCCGGAAGATATCTACCGCCGTTATACGAAGTGGTCTGAAGATAAAGTAAGTTGCAGTAAATGAGCACTGATTTGCCCAAGCTAACATGATGCAGCTCGCCAGCGAACTCGAAAAGGTCAACAAGGCCCTGCGGAAATTCAAAAACGTCAACAAGAAAGCCTTCCAGCAATACGAAGACTTCACCAAACGCCGCGAACAACTGATCCATCGCCGCGGCGAGCTCAGCACCTCGCGCGAATCCATCGAGAACCTCATCGAAGTGCTCGATCAGCGCAAAGACGAAGCCATTGCCCGCACGTTCAAGCAAGTCTCAAAATACTTCTCCGAAGTCTTCGTGCAGCTCGTGCCCGCAGGCAAAGGCCGACTCATCATCCAGCGGCGCTCCGACCGCGAAGCGCGCCGCGGTGAAGACGACGACGAAGACCACCGCCGAGCCAAGGGCGCCTCGGTGGAGAACTACACGGGCGTCGGCATCGCCGTGTCCTTCAACTCCAAGCACGACGAGCAGCAGCGCATCCAGCAGCTTTCGGGCGGCCAAAAGGCGCTATGCGCGCTCGCTCTCGTCTTCGCGATCCAGCAGTGCGACCCCGCGCCGTTCTACCTCTTCGACGAGATCGACGCCAACCTCGACGCGCAGTACCGCACTGCGGTCGCGGAGATGCTGCGGAAGCTGTCGGGCAAGGGCGGAGAGAGCGGCGAGGGCGGCGGCCAGTTCATCTGCACGACGTTCAGGCCCGAGATGGTGCTGGTCGCGGACAAGTGCTATGCCGTCAGCTTTGTGAACGCAAGTAGCAAGATTGACGTGTTTGATCGGGAGGGGGCGTTGGATTTTGTGGAGACGAGTCAGAGGCCCGGGGCGTAGAGAGAGGAGGTTTCTCTCCTGTAAGTTACTTTTCCTGTGGCCATGTTCATGGCACGGATGCTACTATGTGTATGACACGGGATTGGGCGTGCTATACCAATGAGTCAATGGAGTCGTTGCGTCGTTTCCAACGCCTGCTTGTTCAGCTGTGACATTGCTGCTGTACGTTATTCATCACGCAAAGCAGTACTGATGAAGCAAGCATGACTGACATTGCGACAAAGAAGCAGAAACGCGGCATGTTGCTCATAAACGTCGTTCTCTGCCGTGACATTAACCTGGGACGCTATTCGCCGTACGAGCTGGGACTGACAGAGAGGGTAGATGGTTGCGACGAAGTAGAAACACAGGATGTTGCCTCGTTCTGCCGCGCATCCTCGGACTTCGGTCGCTGTGGTGTCTCTGTTCATGCGATGCCCCATAATCTTGTTTGATGGTTATGCGTGCTGATGGCAGCCTTGGTGGGTGTGGTGAACGCGCGGATGGGGCTTTGGAATCACTTCTTCTATTGTTCAGGTCTCACGCAAGGTGATGCTGACCTTGGTGGAAGAAGGTGTTGTGGCGAATGCATGCGTGAGGCTCTGGAGTTGTTTTTCTGGCGTAGTGGCGAACGCACGGGTGAGGCGTTCCTGGATTTGTGCTTGCTTTTCATGCTGCTACGTTATATGGTAACCGCGGGTTGGTGGCGACGAATAGACTTTCTGGAAGATTGTGGATCAGCGAGCATGTACATTGGCTGAATAAGAGTTTGATTGAATACACTATGTTACTCCACGAGGAGCACTGCAGTACATGACCCTTTGGCCTAGTACTGCAGCTGCTGATTTTGAGTCGTCCTTGGACTGAGTTCTATTCCCATGAGATACTTTCCTTGCTATGTGTAGTGTTATCCGATTCAGGTAGTAGGCGGCCTAGAGACGCATGCAGGCTGTGGCTTTTGCATCCCAGTGTAGCTACGTAAGAGTATCCAATCGGGATCGGAAGCATGCAGCCAAACGATGGCGTACTACTCATGGCTGCAACTACAGTGTCGTTGGTCACTGTACCGCGGCACCATCGCCTATCCCGGCAGATCTTGTCGTTGCGGTATACATCGTCTGGTTTGTTTCATGTAGCGAGCAGGAGGCTTGGAACAAGGCAAACTGCGTCCAAGTACCGTGAACGACAAGGTCCAAACCCCCGTGTATGTATGCAGCTGACAGGTCACGCCTGCAATTTAGAGGGGGGAAAGCACATGGCCGTCGGCAAGAGGGTTGTCGTTGTTGCCGTGTTGCACCTATCAATCCCTTGCGGAGTGTCGATCAGAACGGGTGGATCTGTTTCCGCGAGGCGGGGATAAGTGAGGCTTCATGGGATCCTTTCAGTTCGAGCCAGCCATGATCGACATCGAATCGGGCTATATGGAGTCTTTGCATAGCGGCGTACAGAAAGATTTTTTTTTTCATCCTTGCCATACAATCAAGGAATTGTTGATGCCCCACAGAGAGCGTTGATGATGCAAGCCTAGGGGAAGCGAGTGGGATGAGCCGGACGTTGACGCTTGTGCGTTCTCAGCTGTGCACGCGCCGCCGCAACTCTGCCGATTCCGCAATCCTACGGCCCCCATCCCATCAACCAAACACACCGTGTGCACTGCCCTGAACTCCGACGGCGGCTTTCGACGTTGCTAGGGATCTGCTGATGTACGACATGCGTGCTTCTCGCTTCTCTGCATTGGCAGAAAAGGTTGGGATGCGCGTCGAGGCCGCAGTCGGCCGTTGAGCCCGCGAGTCATACACAGTCGAGCGGCCCCTGCTCCCGCCTTTGGGTCTCTGCTTGCATGTTGCTCGGCGCGTGGTTTTAAGTACGACCGTTGAGCCAGTGGGCTGGGTCGTTCCATTCCATCGTACGATGCCTACATCTCGAGATCTGTACTGAATCACGCGTGCACGCGCTTCTACACTGTTTGTCATTCTCGATACTACTCACGCCTCTTATATTTCCACGATTTGTACAGGTCCTATCCGCACAGCGGAGATACCTGAAAAGCGAGGTGAACCGACGAGGCTGGGGATTGCTAGCGAAGAAGAGCAGAGCACCGCAAGAGCAAGGATTGACTGCAAGAAGTGTTTTCGTCGCATGCATGATCGTTCGGTCGGCGTTTCGTCACATCACAAGAGTCCGAGTCTCAGCCTTACAAGGTCTCTTACGCTGATTCCTTCCGCGACGACGATTGAGCCTCACAGTCCGGAAAAAAAAAATTAGGTTGCGACATCACGACTCAATGCACAGCCCGACCTATCACAATTGAAGCAGCGAATCCAGAAGTCATCGGACTGACAACCAATAACTCGAGAACTGCAGTCTCTCCAATACACGCAATCGAGGAATATTTAGGCCCATGTTGAGCCAGCATCAAGTGTCAAGAGCAACTCCCAGCACATGTACATTATAGTCTTGCACATACCTACTGCAGCAGACAGACACCCCCTACTTCCAGCATGCCACGCAGAACTAAAGCATGTGCGACATGCCGCCAAAAGCGTATAAAATGTGACGCTACGATGCCACACTGCACCATGTGCACACGGTTCAACAGACAATGTCCGGGTCCCACCGATGCACCCCTTCTTTTCGTGGACACGTCTTCTTATCCATCTGGAAAGAAGCCCCGAACCAAGAAACCCTCCCCTCAAGCCACCTCTCTGGAAGTCGCTCGACGATTTGAGGACGGCAGAGGCATAGCGGTTGGCGTTGGGTCCCTCCCCGATGAGATGGTACGATACTCCCCAGTACAATGTCGCCATGTCTCAGACATGAACAGTTTGTACATAACCCCATTTTTGTAACTCGGCTGACTTTGTTCCCACGAGTATAGGCATACGTTTTGCAAGTGGACGTCAGCCCCAGATACGTTTTGGGCGAGGCGTTCTTTCAAAACTTAACCGCGTTCATGTGTGCTGAAGGAAGACATATGCCAGGTGCAGTTCGGCGTACACCAAGCTGGTTGCATGCGCTGCCGCGGATGGCTGCTGCACTCCCTCCATCTACATCACAAAGTTCATCGGCTACCCACAGGAACGAAGCGCTGAGTCTAGCCCTGCGAGCCACAACTGCAGCCTTTAGTAGCTTAGAGTTGAGGGACGCTGCCCTACTGCATCATGCGTACGGACTGTACGGTGGTAGCTTGCGTTGTCAGGGAAGAGTACTACAAGAGAAAGGAGATAAAGGCGGAGACCTGTACATGGTCATGACAAGTCTGATGTTGACCTTGTTCGAGTCGGTAGTAGCGAGTGCTGGGGAGGGGTTCGCATTGCACAACGTTGCCTGTGCAAAAATGATTGACAATGCACTGGAGCAGGCATCGAAAGCACAGAGAGACAAGAAAGCAAAAGGACCTGGAGGAAATGGACCTGGACCTATGCTCATCAACATCTTCTTCCATGTAAGGCTACAGCTATGTTTCGTGTACCTCACTACGTCCAATCCTCGAATCCGCGACGATCCAGTCATGAAACGCGTGCTTCTAGAAGCTTGCGGTTGGACGCAGGAAAGGCTGCCACTCAGCATGCAGATCATTACGCCCTTGGCCAGACTAATGGAGCTCCAGTCGAATTCAAGCGCGGTGATGTCACCCGTGGATTTCGAGCGCAAGAGGAAAGAATACATGAAAGCAAGAGAAGAGGTCAACCAATTATGGAACGGTTATGCACAACAAAGCAAAGGACAACGACTGTGTTGGACCAGTCCCGGGACAGGCCACACCGACTTCAGAGATCCTTTCACGAGCCTGACATACGCGTACTTCAGCGCCTGCCACATACTCCTCGATCTGCTGGCGCCCACCTATGATGCACTTGCCGCGCATTCAACGGCATCACTTCCCTTCATGCCGTCTCAGAGATCGAAATCGACATCACCCACCTCCTCCTCTTCCAGTAACGTGAGCCCGACATGGCACTCGCCTGATACACCACCGAGCTCATCTCCACCTTCCACGCATCTCGATCCCTCATTTCTACCACCTTCTATGACTGACCACTACGCGCTCATACTTTCAGTATCTTGGTACTTGAGGCTCCGCGATACTGGCTTTGCGTATCTTCGGCTCCATTCGCCGCTGTTTCTTGTCGCTATGTATGCGCCGACTTTGGAACAAAGGAGTCTTGCTAGAATGGTGTTTGAGGATTGGAAAGTCGGTTCGTTGAGAGGCATTGGGTGGTTAGCTATTGCAAAGCTGGACCAAGAGCATCGCGCCATGGAGAGCTTTGGACCGTAGCCTGTGTACTATGACGAAGCGTTGAAGACGTGTCTACATTCCCTGCTGTATTCTGTCCGAGCTTTAGTTGGCCTATAGAGGTTTAGCGAGCATTCAACAGTGCAAACTGTGTGCGCCTGGGTTGTCTAGGGTGTCACACAGGATAGTTCACGAAGCATGCTTGGATTTGGAAGTACCAAACGTATACGGACACACCATGTGCGCGTGAGGCTACTTCATAGTTCAAACCGGGTTTACCAGTAGGTATGTACGTACCATGCGTTGCGGACGCCTTCCAAAGCAGCAAGGGAACGGGCCTACGATTGGAATCACCGCTGCATTTGCTTTTTTGTGGATTTTTTACCACGTTCATCTTTGACCTGTCAGCTAGGCATGTTTTTGTGACATATGAACCCACTTTTAGGATAAAATAACAGCCCCATAGGCGGTCATCGGTGCTACCATCTTCGGAAGCGGAGTGAGTGGTGAAAGGTTTCACATCGAGTTCAACAGGTCCCGCTTATGCCTAGCTCACACCGGAACGGCGACCCGGCTACCATCCGAGCCGATTTCCTGGATCATTAATAACCACGGATTCAAATGTAGTTCGCAAAGAAATACAAGACAGAAAACCAATCTCCGTCGCGTAGCCCTGACTGCATTCATACCCTGCAATGGCACCCGCACTCAACGTCGGCGTGTTCATCTACGCAGGCGCCGACATCATGGACTTCAGCGGGCCCGTAGAAGTCTACTCCACGCGCCCACCCCCAGGCACACCGCAGGTCTTCTCCGTCAAAACCTTCGCACACACAAACCCCGTCGGCGGCGAGAAAAGCGTCCTGGTCTACGTCCCCGGCGCCTCGTTTGCGGACGTCGAACAGCAGCTCCAAAACTACGACATCCTCGTCGTCCCCGGCGCGCACCCGGAAATCGTTGCGGAGTTCGTGGCCAGCGAGCATGGACAGAAGACGCTGGCGCTTTTGCAGAGGTTCGCGGAGTTGCCGCCGAGGAAAGAGACCGGGTATCGGATCTTGCAGTCTGTGTGCTCCGGGTCTATTATCTTGGGTGCGGCGGGTGTGTTGGCTGGGCGGACGGCGACGACGCATCATATCTGCTATGATATGCTCAAGAAGTATGCGGATAAAGCTGCAGGCGGGGATTCTAGAATTAACATTGTGAAGAAGAGGTGGGTGGATGGCGGGGAGACGGAGGCTGGTGTGAGGATTGTAAACGCTGGGGGGGTTAGTTCGGGGATCGATGCGAGTCTTTGGATCACTGAATTGGTTGGTGGTAAGGAGCTGTTCAAATTCACCGAAGATATCTTGGAGTTTGAACGGCGAGGGGAAGGTCAGGCATGGGGGGTAGCACAGGCTTGAGATATATGTGAATGTTGAGTACACCTCTGTTGGTTATGCTGATGATTCACATAGGATATTGCAATAAATACTCTATACCCCAAGACAACGTGAAAGCCTTCTGTATATACTCTTCGACACATCCATGTTGTGAGTGTACCCTCGATATCGTACTTGAGAGTGCAGCAACCTCGAACTGGAGAATCCGCTCTACTATCATTACATTATGGTTGCCAATATATTCTCTCGTCGACGTACCAATCTTACGACCGAGTCTTCCACAACACTGTCTATCAAGCCTCGCATCGAGCGCCAGAAAGGCATAATGCGAGTTAGTGCCATGAGCCTCCAGTGCAACATGCAGCGCATCCAGAAAAAAGTCCTACCCGAACCCCCAAGACCACGAGCCGTGTTCCAGTTCCTTAACCTACCACGGAAGATCCGAGTACGTAAATCCGGTTTTGCATATCGCGCTAAACTCACACGCAACGCAGCACACCATCTACGCTTACTACCTCGCCCTCACAGTCCCACCCCAGCTCCACGTCGACTCCCTCCAACCCACCAGCCTCGTCTCGCTCCCCGGCCCCCTCCCAAGCCTCTGCTACGCAAACCGCAAGATCCACGCAGAATGCACGCCCCGCGTCTTCCTCGACACCGAGCTCGTCCTCCCCAACGTCCTGGCCGTGCAACGCCTCACGCACTACCTCAGCCCTCCCACCCGCGTCCTCTCCCTGCCCACCGTCCACACCCTTGTCTTCTCCCCCGCCATATCCTGGCGCCCGCACCTCACACACACCACCAAGGCGCTGCTCGCTGCGTGCCCCGCCCTGCGCCACGTGAAGATCGGGGTCCCTCCTACCGTGTGCGTGAGGACGGAGTGGGCTATGGATGAGGAGAAAGGGTCCGGGTACACGGACATGTGCGTTCCCCGGATGCGTTTGAAGAAGGAGGTCGTTGAGGAGATGGATTTGTGTTGCTTGATTGACTGCGAGGCGTTGGAGAGCGTCACGCTGGTGTGTTGGGAGGGGGAGGCGGTGGCGAGGTCCATGGGGAGTCGGAGGGAGGTGGTGTTCATGCCGTTGATTGTGTGGGTGAGGAAGAACGTCTGTGCCAGGGGGAGGTTGAGGTTGGTTGTTGAGTATGTGGGTTGAGTGGAGCTGTAAGATTTTGGGGATAGGTCTTCTTGTGCGGGTACTTGTTTCTGCACTTGGTACTTTCACAAGGGATGCAGTTGGTTTACATACCTAATACACATTCGATATCTAGTTCGCCTGGAGGACTCTAGTGCATAATCATAGGTGGGTGCCTCATTAACATTTCTCTTCGTCATGCCACTAACACCAGCGAGCTGTACTATCAGATCCTTCCTCGAGATAATCGTGCGAGCATAGTTCCTAGCTTCCTCTCTTCAACCCATAACTCCATCTAAAGCTACCTCAACTGCACCCTATCAGACTACTTTGAAAACAAATGTAAGCACCTGCAGCTCGCTACGTGTCGGACTAAGCCAGATCTTGCAAGTTAGTCATTCGGATCGTCTAATGGATGATGCTATTAGCCGCAAAGTATATGGTGATTGGACACGCGTTCCCCGTTTGCATTCCACCATCTGCTTCTTCAGCTATACGTGTCATGTCGGTGCGAGTCGACAGGTATGATTGATTAAATTCATGTTGATTGTTATTGTGAACTTGCTATACTAATTCATAGCATAAGGTGTTAAATTCCGCTTCTTATAATGGAGCGTTTATTACCCGTTTTGATATTAGCTCTAGCACTCACATTATCTCATCAAAAACCCCGAGGTATACTCCTGATCGACTGGTGATGTTCTCCAGCTGGGAATCCAGGTCGTAGCAAATCACTGCGGCTGAGGTGGGTCATCCGATGGGTTTTCATCCATCATGTACGGGTAGTTTGGATGACCGACGTCATGCTGCTCGGCGGCGAGGCCTCCATCCCCTGAAGCCCCAGGTCTCGGCCACAGATCCTCCGGAATCATCCCAAACGGTGCGTCCTGATCGTAGCTGGTCATGAACGGGTTCGAGAACATGAAATTGTTGTTGTAAGGGGTTTCAAGATATTGATACTGCTCGGCCTGAGATGGCATCTGGTTCAGAAGCTGCTGCTGTGCCTGGGATTGTCCTAGGCCTGCGAGCAGTTGAGAATCCGTTGCCGCCGGGTTGAAGTCTCCACTCTTGCGTTGGGTATTGGCTGCGAAGGGGCCACCATACCACTCAGTCGGCGGCATTTGAGGCAAGCTTCCGCTGGGCGGGTAAGCGGTTGGTTCCGGGTGAGAATGCCCGTAATTGAATGCACCATGGTGAATCAGTTCATGTGCAAGATTGTCTTCGGCCAAAAGCTCGCTGAATATGGCCTTGAATTTTGGTTGCTGCAGGATCCTGATGACGACTTTGTGTGCTCGCTCCACAACGGCATCAGTGTGACGCATCGCACCGAGCCAATGCATCATCTTTCTCACGCTGCCTTTGACATCTGATCGATCACCTTGCATATTATCCATCTCATAGGATAGTTCTAAGAGCAAGACTGCCATCGCTTGCATAACTATTTGTTTGGTCAGCACAGTACTAGGCTAGATATTTTATTACTGCATTGCTCCTCGTGAGGTAACACAGTATACTCAAACTTCTATTCCAGGCATTGTAACCCAGAGCAATTCACAAGAGAACTAATACTCACTGATGTGAACGATCGACCACCAAGGACCATTCTCGTACAAGGATTGGGGGTCAGAAACGGGCAGCAATCCAGCCAGGCCAAGTGCGGCTTTCACGCAAGTTTCTGCTGTTTGTTGATCGAATATCACGGAAGCATCACCCTGATCTTTGGTCTTTCGTCCAGAACGACACAGACACGGTCGCGTCATCAGAATCTTGGCGCTGAAGTAGTAGAAGCGAAGCAAGAGGCTTTCGCGCGGGCTCTCGGGTTGTGCAAACGATTGTGAATGAAGAAGATCTTTGTCCGGTAACGCGCCTTGTTTCCAGTCGTCCAACTCCTGGAGTAACTTGGGTATGGTAATCTGAACGTGCGCCCACGTGTACGGAGCGGTACGGGGAGAGTATAGCGCAGATAACAGCTTCTGTATGATGAGGCCGATGTTCAGATGCGCGTCCAAGTACGATCGTGGAGTTTGTAGTCTGCGGTCGTTCTCCAACTTACTACCACTGGCCGGCGTGGGCGAAGTTTCCTTGTCCCAAGTAGGTAGAGTGGAGTCGATAGATCTGTTAGGGCCAGGTGTTTCTTCAGACAAAGCCATGGGCAGTGCGACCGTGCAGTCTTCATGGCTAAGAACGCAAGGTCGCCCTGTGATAGCACTTAGTTGGCACTCGATGGCATGGAGGGTCCACCAAGTACGTAGGATGGTTTCCTTCTTGCTAGGTGGTATATTCGGATCCTCGTTGCGCAGGTGGAGACCGAGAGCCAGAGCTAGGCGAATAGAAATACCGATCATCACCCACCCTCTGCTGACATGCCCGATAACCTGATAGTAGAAAGCTAACAAGCCAGACTGTTTATCGTTAGCAATGAATGTCCGAATTGATGTCATTGAAGAGTGCGACTCTTGTGGAGAGCCTACTGATGACTGTCGAACCTACCACCTGTATCAAGGCCAAATCTGGCGCAGCAGCGAATGGCCAAGAGCCCAACAAACGAACGCTCCTCGTCATGTAGATTAGGTGATCCCGGTCCTCTCCTTGCCACTCGGCGTTGATCAAGTGCGAATATCGCGCGCCTATGGCGAAAACGATGTTCAAGATGGCCAACCATCTTTCCGGAACCGTGAACGGACGTTCTGGCTTTACGGTTTCAAAGTAGCGTCGAAATTGGTCTTCGAATTGAGGTGGCAGGACAGGGAATGACGTGTGGACAGTTTGCCTGTAACACTCGAAGAGTTTGAAAGCGGTTTCCTTCGGAGGTAGCTCGTAAGGATCAACATCCACGTCCAACTCGGCGCTGTCGGCATCAAGGTAAAAGGAGGCGTCTGTGACTGAAGAAGATAAACCAGAATTTTGTGCAGAAGACCACTCGTCCACATCGCTGTTGCCCGAGACAGTCTGTTGGTCAGGCCCCTCCGTTTTGAGTGTATCCTGTAGGGAGCGTAACCATTGAACCCCAGCGCCCTGACCCACGTAGCCAGTTGACCGTGATTTGCGGCTGCGCAGAAGGTCTTCGTCCAAGATAGCCAATCCTTCGTCTGACCCGATTGAAGGAGGTCCGTCGTCCTCTTCCTCCAGCTCCTCATGTACCGATAGTTTCCTTCTCTTCATAGATATGACAGAGACAGCTGACATGGAATCCTCTTCGAATGTTTCGAGAGCATCCTGAATACGGGCTCTATCGTCGGCGTCGAGACTTGGTCGCAGACTGAGTTCCTTCAGCAGCAAAACAAGATCCTTATTCTTGCTCGTAGCTGATTTAAGCTTGTCACGACGGGCTTGGTCGTACACACATTGCAACTTGTTTGCGATACAATTAGCGCAGCTTGGCGTGTCACCAGTGCATTTGACCTCTGTAATCGTTCAGAACTGTCAGCGTGGTTGAGTATCCTCAGGCAACGACTTACTCCGCCTCCTGCAGCCAAGGCACTGTAAAGGTTAGCACAGAAACGTCGCCACGGATAGTAATAGTACACAGCACTTACAGCTCGCCTCACGCGCGACGTCCGCTGATCATCTTTTTCACCGGGTGGTTCTCGGGACGATATTCGGGGTATTGCGACCTTTGGCGCACCCGCGGTGGCAAGCTTCTCCATCGAAGCCCGTACTCAGCTATCCGAATCAACGGAGGAATGACCGACTAGGCCGCGCGGGCTCACTAGTAAGACCTGAGGTTGAGACCTGGAGCGTGGGATCTCCGCCAGACTGTTAGGCTGAACGGGCTTGAGCGGTGCGCGCGTTGGGCGTTGGGTCTGCAAACACCGGGCGAGGTGCGAGTGTGAAGCAACGTCGCAGAGCTCCAGCTCCCTTTCCAATTCTTCTGTTGCGGTTGCACAGAGCGCGGCTAGAATTTTTAGTAGAGTAAAGGATCGAGCGTCTCTGCGCTGATTGCGACATGAATTTTGGACAAGATTCGTACTGCGACTGCCCTCGAGTAGCGATATGATACAGTCTCACTTGAGGTTGCGGCTTCGCTATCAGAGGCAGGGCCCACGTCAGTGGGCGGCAAAGTACCCCAGCCTATGAGAAGGCGCGGACTACTCGCCATTGCCGCTAGGGCCGAAGAGGCATACATGTGATCTCCAGCGACCTGTACTCGCGACCCTAGATTCGCCACCTAGTACTCGTTCCTGGAATTCATGCTCGAATCTGTCCATGTTGCCGCTTTTTTGAGTCCGTTACTTCAGCTCCATTCTAAAAGTGGACGTGGAGACAACCTAGCAACCATCGTCGGCGTCCAGACGCGTTTCGCCCCAGCTTGGGCCTCGCAGTGTTGGATGGTTCAGTGGCAGTGACTCTGGTCATTGGTATCTCGTGTCTAGACAACGCTCCGAGCTGTTGATATCGAGCAGCGAACATGTAGCCAACAATCGACGCGAGAGGAAAAGAGCTACCATGAGTTTACTGTGGTTGCAGCCGTAAGTCAACGCAGTGGGGCTTTCTTAGCCCGAATATAGAAGCTACCTAGCGAGATTTAATACTTACTTAAGAAGATCTAAATCTACTTAAAAGAGCTAGGCGCTTTCTTAAAAAAACTAAGCTTCTTTTCAAAAAAGCTAAGCCCTTTCTTCTTTAAATAATTTTTTTAAAATTAATATATTACATATCCTTGCTCTGGAAGACCCACTGCGTTGACTTATGGCTGCAACCACAGTAGTATCCTGACGTCATCGCGCATACGACACGATCGTTCAAACCTTCACACTCCCCAGCATTTGTCAAACTGTGCTGTGGAGCACGGGTGCCTTGTATTTGAGTTCTCTTGCCGCGCCGTTCTCCGTCACACCCAGCAACCGCTGCGCCTGTACCGTCCGCGTTCCCTGTGGGCCATGTTCGCCACCGAAGCCCCATCGACCCGCACACAGCACCGTACAACTGGCAACTGCCGAGGGACTGAACGCGTACTCTGCTTAACAATCATGTACAGGGCGCTCCCGCATCGGCTTGCGCAGCAGCGTACCATTTCGAAGCGTGGTGGATGTGGTGGACTAGGTAGTTACTTGTCAAAAAGAGTACGGTACCCTATCTCGCCGAACCTGAGCGAAGGACCTAGTTGTTGTACTATGGACCGACGGTTATTCCCACCCAATGATTTCTAAAAAGACGCACGACGCTGCCCAAAGATATCTCGGAGGCCGACGTGCCCGATTCGTATGCGCTCCAACCCGACACACAAGGAGCGAACTGTATCTTTCCCTAACGCCTCTACGCATCTCGCCGCAACCGCATCCTTGGTGGCAGAAGTTTCGCCCACCCCATGCAGCACTTCTTCCGACCGTTTTTCTATCGGTTGCGGCTCGATGTCTCCCCCCTCGACGTTCACGATGCATACCTAGGTACTCTTCTCGACGTGGCGCAGGAGTATGAGTGGATGCAGAATTTTGAGCAGCATGCATGCCTGCCGTTTGCGACGTTCTGTGGGATCTTGGATAACGTCAACCGCATACGGATGGCCTATTACGTTTAGTCGAGGCGGGGAAGCGCTACAGTACCCGCCGCCACGGATGTTCATCTCGTACTGTATAGGGGCAACACCATCTCGGAACAATGGTTGTCAAGAGTCACTGTTGGAATTTGGGCGTTGTGAATTGATTCTTGTGGATGTGAAAGCAATCGACAGTGACAATGATTAGACGCACCAACTTTTGCGGACATCGGATAAGCATGCTTGCAAAGTTTGCAACATCACTACAGCGACAATGGGTATCTAGAGCGCGGAGGTTGCGAAGTCAACTTGTTCGATTTGGCAACTCGAGTAACCTGACTCTGCGAGACAGTGGGCAGACGGCTGATGTATCTTCTTTCTTGAGTTTGAATGTTTTTTTCCATGGCCAAATCAACCACATCCTCCTTAGCCGCGACGTTCCGCGTGGATTCTGCGACAGTGGCTTGTACAAGCGTGCTCCATGAGCAAACGAATCCTCCGAGCTAACAGCACCATAATGAAGTAATACAAGATGAGAGAACTTGTACAGGGTAGAAGAAACTTTTGAACAAGTGTTCGGGTATCATAATTCGTGAAGACGTGGACGGGCAAAGCAGCATGTTTCGCTGAAGAAGAACGGCAAGAAGCAGGCACAAAAGCCTCCCTCACATGGATACTTCCGCTTCGTCCTCGTCGATGTCGTGGAGGAAGTCGAGACCGCTATAGTCGTCGTCGATGTCTGGCGAAGAAATGGCACTGAGTATCGAGCCGGAGCTGGACGGGCGACGGTGCACATCGTCCAGATGGAGTGACGAGGAGCTGGTCATGGGGCTAGGCTTTGGCCTGTTCGCGTGCTGGTCTCCCATTCTGGATGCGTCGACGCCCAAGAGGTCGCCGGCACATCGCGCGAGGTACTCGTCGACGGCCCAGAAACCACAGCCAGCGTGTCGCAAAACTTCGTTCTTGAGCGACAGGACTTCCTCGCGAAGCATGGCGACGTTTTCCTTGAGCGCCTTGTTCTTGGAAGAAAACTCGCGGGCACGCGCCTCGAGACCGTTGATGTATTCCTTCTTGCGTTGCCTGCACTTGTGGGCGGCTACGCGGTTCTTCTCGAGATGCGATTGGCGTGCCGACGAAACCTGGAATGGAAAGCCGTCGGCAGTATAGTGCTCCACCATCTGCGGGGTCGACTTCGGCCTTCCTCGCTTGCGCTTCGGTGGCTGGCCGTCTTGTTGGGGCAGCTGGTTCTTGGCTGAAGAGTGGCGCGAGGTACGACGGCGCTTCGGAGCGGGTTCGTCTTGTGCTGGTTGGGGCTGGAAATCCTGCAGTGCTTGCATCTGATGACCCGGGAAGAGAGCCTCGTTCTGAAGCTCCTCGAGTGGAATGGAGGCGTCACGAAGCGGCTCGCGTGGTGGCTCCGCGGGAGACAGGTCTTCGGGGGGAGTGACTTGGCCATAGCGCTCAACAGCAGCAGCGGTAAGCAGAGAGGGGGGGATGGTGAAGGCGGACTGCGAGAAGGAGGGTGGGTTGCTGAGAGCAGCGGTCCACTTGTCGGACGACGAGGCGCCGGCGTTGTCGAGCGCAAGGTAGGCGTCATTGGCCCACGAGGGCTCGCCGAAGCCGTGGTGCATGGTCGCTTCGACCTGCATTGCGGTGGTGATAGCTGGTGGTAGGTAGGTTGACAGTGAGACAGGCGTAGGGGTAAGGTGCGTGTCAATGTGGAATGCGGATGCTGCCAGGGTAGGGAGCAGTTATAGCAGGCGGCGGCCAAGTGTACCGAAGCATGCGCCGCTGGAATGGGTGGCAAGCAGACGAAAACGGTAGCGAGGACGTGGAGGAGAATCAAAGCGGCAGAGAGCGGAGGAGGGACACGGTGGGCAGAGGAGCTATAAAAGGCGTTGGGAGGGGGGACCGACCGGGCGGGAGATGGCAATCGGCTGGCAATGGGAGAAAATCCATCATGGCCAACTTGAAATGCCATCTGCTGGCAAGATCAGCAACGCCGCGAGCGATCGGTGATGCGAGGACGCGCCAGACCGACCCGCCGGCCGAAGCGACTTTACGATCGCGATGGCGCGCATGCCCCGAAGCTCTCTACTCTACTGCTACCGCCCGCCCGCTTGTAGTGCCAGCGCCGCCAACACGCTCGCTCTCGCTCTCGCTCTCGCCACCGCCCTCGTCGCCCTCGCTGCCACACCCGTCCTGCGCGGTCGCGTCGCCGGTGCTGCTGGACGGCCTCGTCGCCGCTTTGCGCTGCTGCTAGGGCTGTCGCAAGTCACACCACCATGCAGCGCGCGTCTCGCATCACAGCAACATCCAGGCACGCCAACCCCACACGCCTCGGCACTACCGCCTAGGTCGCCCTCTAACACGCTGCGGTCGGCGTCCATGGTTTTATCGTTTGGCCGTGCCAAACCAGGCGACCCAAACGGGCCGGTGCGGCGCGCGCGCGAGGTCACGTTGCCCGCCTCTCCAAAGCGTCTCTCCAAAGCGCCTCTCGCCTCTCCTCCACCGAGCCCCTGCGCACCTTGGCTTCACGGCAGTCGGCGCCGGGCCTCTTTGCGTCTCGAGCTTGCACCGATGCAAGCCCCAATGACCCTTACAACCGCCCTCGTCGCGTCGCCCTGAACGCAGCCACCCCAAGCCCGTCTCCTAAACAACGCTACCCGTGCAAGTGGCGCTTCAGACGTCTGTATGCATGGCGACCATCGCCAGCTGAGCACGTTCCGGACCTTCTGGAGCCCCGACTGACGGCCTTCGCGACTTGCCTGCATCCACTTTTACGAAGACAGTAGCCCGAGTGCCCTTAGCCCAGGAACCCAACAAAGCGTCCATCTGCGCCATGACGTCGCCCGTAGAGCAGCTCCGAGCCATATCCCCGAAAATCTGGGGTGGTCCCTATTCCCCCCTCACAAACACCTGGGCCACGCCGCGGTTAACCACATCTCAGCATTGCTTTTCCGTTTCCGTCCAACTCGAGCCTACTTGTTCCCACAACATGTCTTCTGCGAACACGGACCCAGCTTTAGCCTCGAAAGAATTCGTCCGCAGAATGGTTGATTCCCGCCCATGCGTCTCCCAATTGCGCGAGCTCTGTCAGCGTGCGCGAAATTCCTTCTTTTGCCGGTTGCCGGGATCTGGTCTGATAATCAGGTACCTATCACGAAGCGCTTAGTTTTCATCGGTGAAAGCATCCTTCCACATGTAACGGACCCACCGTGCCGGAAATGCGCCATGCTCATGCCGGTTGACGTTGTGGGATGATGGAATTGACAATTTGCCCATGACGATCACTCGGTCGCGAAGCAGGCTTTCCCATGAGCAACCGTGCACACCTTCGTCGTGACGTCACCTTTCCAAGGCCACACGACGAACTGAAGGCGGATAGCTTCCGAACCCCAACCATACTGTGGTTCAGGACCTTGTGGTTGCGCTTAGGCGGAAGCGGGCGGCTGCGTTACAGACCCTGAGGCGGTTGGGCATTTCTAAGCTGGCCGCATTCTGGCCTCATGGGCAGACAGCAGGACATGTGCAACATTGTGTACACAACCGCACTTACTGCGACTACACAGCGTTCAGCACAATGACTCAAAAAAACCTCTGATGGATCTATTCAGAGTAAATGCCCTCCTCCGCCGCCGTGTCTCTCGAGCTACCAGCAAAAACGCCCAGGTTGTTTTCTTGGCTGACCCTGTTCGCAGCTGTGCAGCCACCCAGAAGGTTCGGGAGGCTAGCACGTCTAGGTTTATGAAGCCTTCGAGTAGCCTTTTATTACAAGTAGATGGTTCCTTGCAAAGAGGGGCGAACCAGTCTCCTGAACCTCCCGGGTGCCTGTAACCATGGGTCCACGTTTCGCGGGGCATGTCACCGCATGCATAATTGAGTTTGGTAAACGTCTTTTCGCATGTGGAAACTAACGTTATTGAAACACCACCGTCTAGACGACAGCACGGGACGACATGGTGAACAAGATACTATTTAGCTTTGGAAATGCGTGTGCAGAGCGTTTCTGCCTTCTTCGCAGACGAGACGCAGACCTCGCTCTGATGACGCTCAGCCTTCTTTGCCGTGCCTGTGCCGCAGGATGAGTACACGGTACCTGCAACTTTGCAAGGCCGTCCTATCAGCTTGTCGGGACATTTGTAAGCTTACCCCGCTGCTGATCACTGCGAAACGCAGACGCGTATCGTTGGCTGGGCATGTTCTCCGCGAAGGCTGTTTGGGCCAAACTCTGGAGATGGACGCAGGGTCCTACCCGCTATGTCACCCGTGGGACCCGTCAAGGGCCGTTCTAGAGCTGATCGACTTCAGAATCCTATGCGCTCCAAGGTGGAGCTTTGGGCCTGCATTTCTGACGAGGCCAACCCCAGCGCATGATTGGCTGCGCTTCCTGAAGCCGACAACCATTGCTTGGTTGCTCGAATGTCATGGCACCTCATCCTTCCCCGCTCGCTGGAGTGTTGCCCACTGTCACTCCAGCTCAACCCATGTTCGAACTTGTCAGTCTAGATGCTTCGGCCTGAGGGGCATGCCACTGCCAAATCGACCATAATCGCATTCGTTAACATCACCTTTGGCTCTCTAACAAGCACCAGGCGAGACGATGGACAGCTCGTACAGGACTAAGAAATCCACAACAATTAGACCCACATTGCACGCTGATAGATGAAATCGGATCGAATTAAGGGTACGAGGGGTGAAGACTACGACAACAGCACAATCACGTCGAGCAAAAAGCATCGAAGAAGGGTACTGTGAGCTCTCTGTACCGCCATATTACCGGCCGTCAGCCCATGTGTCCGCATCCACGCTCGCGAATACAGTTAGTCGGACGATGCCGGCGATGCCGGTACTTTGTAGAAGCTGCAGTCCACGTGAGAACCTACCTGTTAAAGCGTCCCCCAATCCGAGGCCGCATGGGCCGTTGTAACAAAGAACAGCACCTTCTCGATCGAGTTTAGCTATAGCACTGGTCCCCGAGCTCGGTTTATCACATGCGACCACCTCAGCGAAAGCCACCTACTGACGCGGTGTATCTGCTGTTAGCCTGTCGTTGATTGTTAGACGCCATCGTCCTCTGGTACGTCTGTCTCTTACCACTGATGCCCCGCAGCTACGCAGGAGTAATCGAAATGCTATGCTATGCATGACCTACCGAATATGGCACAGAGCATTGCAACACAGAAGGCCCCTTCGTGCCATTGTCACTGCACCGCACGTTCATTCTCTATTCTATCCTGCGCCGCTGTTGCACTTCAAGACAGAATCTTCTTAAACACCTCGACAAGCTCCCGTATCTCGTCCTCGGTGTTGTAGTGCACCATACTCACGCGCACCACACCCTCGGGCGCCAGCCCCAACACCTCATCGCACAGTCTCTTGGAGTAAAAGTGGCCCCACCTGATTCCAAAATTGCTGATCTTGTCCGCCTGCTCCACAACCTCCTTGGAGTTCCTGCCGTCTACCACAAACGAGATGGTCGGCACCCTGACAGCCGAGTCTGCCGATGTAGACCCAAGGACAGTGATGTCGTCTCGCGAGTTGAGAAAGTCGAGCAGGATGGTTTGCAGTTTGCCCTCGTGCGCGGCGATGACATCGCTCTTGTCTGCTAGGTAGTCGACGACCCTGGGGATCGACTGCACGTTCTCGTAGTTGGAAGCGGCGAAGGCGAGTTTGTCTTCCAGGGTTTTGGTGGGGTTGAAGTAGTGCGGGAGGGGCTTGACGTGTTCTTGGGCGGTGTTGCTAGCGTACAGGACCGCGATGTGGGGGCCGTAGACCTGGGCCGGGTCAGCTTGCATGCAGAGAGAATACGGCCTGTGTAGAAGGTTGGCTCACCTTGTACCACGAGAACGCGTAGAAGTCGACGCCGAATGCTTTTACGTCGACCTTCCGGTGAGGTGCAAAGCTCACCCCGTCCACGCAGAACAACGCCCCAGCTTCATGCACCGCGTCCGCAATCGCCTTGACTATCCTCGCGGGTACAAAGTCAGTTGAGTCACAAAAGTGGGGTTATGTACGAAGTGTCCATGTCTAAGACATAGCGATTTTGTACCGGGGAGTATCGTACCATCGTGGATCCCCCCGAGAATATTGCTCACGTGAGTGCAGGCGACGAACTTCACCTTCGGGGAGAGCAGGGGCTTGAGGTTTTCGGGCGTGAGCTTCAGCTCCGGCTTCGGCGACTCCCACCACTTGACGGTAAGCTTCAGGCGGTCCGCCATGACTAGCCAGGGCTTGACGTTCGTCTCGTGTTCCATCTTCGATAGGATGATCTCCGAGCCTTCGGGGATCTTCATCGCCGAGGAAAGATTCATGAAGAGCTGCGTGGTGGAGCCGCCGAGCACGATCTCGTCGCGCCCGGCGTTGATGTACTTTGCGGCGGCTTGGTAGCCCTCTTCGTATTTGGTGTTGGAGATCTTGCCTGCGCTATCCTATCAGTTGTATTTCTCCTACTATGTCTATGCAACTTCTACTTGCCTGTGTGGTACGAAGCACCCAACTGCACATTGGTCTTGGACAGATACTGCGTTATGGAATCAATTACACTGTCCAGTGTCTGACTTCCGCCCGCATTGTCAAGGAACACCTGGTCCTGCTTCAGTGCGGGGAAGCGCTCGCGGGCAGCGGCAACGTCGAATGATTTGGACATCTTGAGTGTTGCTGGAAACAAGTTCAGATGGGCTAAAGGTACATGAGACGACAACGCGGAGCTTTATACACACATGCGATGATGTTGATGGTGGACGGCATTGTCAAATAGATGCACGACACATGCGGGTAGTGAGGGGTAGCCGAATTAGGAAGGCGCTACATATCTACTGCAATGACGCACGCCCTCAATCTTCCTCAAATGCCTTCGCGGTGTATACACTGCCCTGAACGAGCAAGCTCGATCTGCGTGGAAACGAAAAAGCCTCTGCAAACAAGAACAATCAGATGTGCCATGTACATTGACACGTCAGATGAGGGAGGATGCACATGGCGGGTGGCATGTACTCCTGTAGCGACGGGTAGTGGCGGAGGTGCGAGCAGTTGTGCGTGGGTACACGCCACTTGACGACAGTGCCGATGTGGAGCGCTGTTTCGCAGTCGCCCATTACTAAGTTCCCCACAAATTTTGTTTGAAATATATCACCAGGAGCCTCCAGGTCAACCACAGCGAAGTTGACATTGAGTGAATCGGCTTGAGGATGTTATACAATTGGGCAAGATATGTCCGAGGTTGAAGATACAGAATCCAATATTACAAGCAAGGATTGAGTACAATACTAACACAAAGGTCTGAGTATAATTGACTTACATATTGCCTCCGGGTAATACCCTGTACTCAAACTTCTGTCCTGGCGCTGTGATTCAAGTCTGCGTGTACGCCTTCCACACCGCGGCCTCGAACTCTTTGATCAACGCTTGGCTCTTCTCGTCACCCCAAGGGATAACCTGCGTTGCAAAGAAGTACGCTAGGCCCTTCTCGCGATTCGCGTTCCAGGCAAGGTTCGCCATCCCATGCCACCCAAGAGTACCTTTGGGCTTATAGAAATCCTCTCGGTCGATGTCATGAGTGGTCAAGAACCCACCAAGTCCTTGATTGGGAGATACGCCCTCCATACTGAGTCCTACCACGGGTGCGCACGCGATGTCCCACATCGACTTCTGCAGCTTGCTGCCTTCCTCGAACTGTGGCGTGAACATCAGGTCCATGGCCTCTTTCTTGAGAGTCACGGGAGACTCCTTGAGTGTGTCCGCTAAGATGCGCATGTAGTCATCGATGGTGGAGTACATTCCAGCGCCGCCGCGCTCAGCTTCGGGCTCTTCCCATATAGGCGTCTTGCTTGGAGCGAGTGAACCATCTGGTTTCCGCTCGCTCATCTGCATCAGCTTCTCCGCTACCTCGGGTTTGCGGGAAAGGTGCCACGTCCAAGACCTGATGCCCAGCGGCTCAGCAATGTTTCGAGTGACGTAGTCTTCGAATGGAGTTTTTGCCAGTCGTTCGACGAGCAAGCTCGCCCAGTCGAGATTCGTGCCTGAGTAGAGTCAGGGTCAATGAAAACATCTTTGTAAAATTTACGTGTTGATTTCAACCTACCATAGTTCCACACCTCTCCAGCCTCGGCAATCCGGGGATACGAGACCTCGTCGATACGGCCTGTGCATGGGAGTTGCGCGGTTTCTCCACGTGAACTACGCCACATGGACAGCGTGGGACTAAGCCAATCGTAGACCACGCCGCTCGAATGCGTCAATAGTTGGCGAAGTGTGATGGGATTAGTGGCATTGCGCAGCTCGAAGAATTCTTTTCCTCCACTTGCGGCGATGATAGGCAGCGATGCAAGTTCTGGCAGTTGCACGCCGAGACTTTCGTCGAGCGTGATTAGGCCGCGTTCCACGCATTGCAGTGCCGCAATAGAGGCCACAAGCTTCGTGCACGACGCTATCCAATACACTTGGTCGGAGCTGAGATCGGCCGCGTCCTCCTTTGCGCCGTTGGATCCGGCTACATGCTTGTATATGATGTTGCCTGCGGCAATGGGTCAGCGTTGCGTGGTTCAGTTCTTTCAAAGCTTATCCTTCATCTTTGAAGGGACGCATGACAGTCAAACGTACCAGTCTTATCCACCACGGCCGCTGCTGCCCCAGGCACTCCGTTGGAGCCTCTCTGAGTGGCCAGCGAAAGTAACTCCTCAAATCGGTCCATATCGTGCGCCACTTCCAGAGTTCGTAGTTGGTCGATCGGAGGTGGTGTTGTGGTATTGAGCTAATGCAGCTCCGATCGCTCCTGGCTTTATACTGAGCGCAAACAAGGAAACGCCAAGAAGAAGCATAGCCAAAGCCAAAATGTGTGCGTCATACCGGGCCTGGAGATAACTTGTCTCCTGTGTGCTGAGACAAGCAAAGGGTGGATGAGGTCTCGCATGCGTCGCTCGGAAATATCATAAACGCGAACTTTTTTTTTAGACTGCGCGTGTGCAACAGCGGCAGTCACACACTGATGACATTTGTAAGCCCACCATGCTACCGATATTAGCGTGCAGGTGTGGTGTGGTGTGGTGTGGTGCCCAAGGGTTTGGATGTTTAATAGCACCAACCACCGGGAAGACGGTTGCGTGGTGTCGCGGCTATACGTGGCTCCTAGTGGTTGCTGCCGGTACATCCTGGCCTGGCAGAACGAAAAGCGCAGTGGGATTATTGATTCCCCCAGTCCCACCTGCAGCGGCGATTACATACGAAATCGTTCCAGCGAACACGCTCTTACTACCTGCGAACATATATGTCATCAACGTGGCGCTCTGGGCTGCATACCTAGTCAAGAGCACTGAGTGGAACTCTCAGGGACGGCCCGCTAGCTCGATCCAGCGCTGTTAGGCAGAATTCCGGGTACGATGAAACTCTGCTTGCCGTTCTCTGCACACCTGATAAATGCTTCGAGGCCCTGAACTAGGATAACTCATCTGGGTCGCAGAGAACGGAGTAATGAGTGTCTGGTCATTCACGGGTCCGAGGTCGAGGTCCATCGAATCTCTCTGATGTGACGGTTGCTGCACATGAGTGTTGCGCTCGGTGCTGGGGTGACCAGCGTTCTGATGTGCAGCCTGGCGACGTTCGTTCTTGACTTGCAACAATCGCAACTCAGGACCGAGACATGGGCTGTTGATTGCGGTGTCGTAAGTCGACCACAGGCGGCGGATGTGATCGGCAAGCTCGCCCTCTTCTTTCGTCACCCCTGCATCGGCAGCGGCTTGGAGCAGTGCTTCCACGTCCATGGAAAGATCGGAAAGGACTTGCAGTACATCGTCGCACCTCCTCCGCTCCGAGGCCGTGGCGCTATCTTTTCGTTTTTGATAGGCACGCTGCGCCTCTCGGACCTGAGCGCGGCGTTTCTACGCCGTTTAGTTTCTGTGCATTATACCGGAAGTCCAGTAGCTACCTCTACAGCGCTCTCATCTCGCGGTGTATTCACCCGCGGCCTGCCTCTCCCTCTTCGAGCTGGGACCACGTCCGCATCAAGGGAGGCGTTGTTATCCGAAGCCGATGAAAGACTGTCAGTCACGTTGGATGTGTCCAAGCCTGTGTTGTCCGCAATGGGATGTAGCCACTTTGTGATGTCAGTATCGCGAGTCCCATCACGTTGAGACATATGTACTTGTCCTTGGGAGCATACATTGCCATAGCCGAGGCCGTATCCCGCATGCACAATAGCCTCATCAAGGTGCGGCTTGTCCCCAAGAAACGCATACATCATTACCCTACAAGAAACAAGCTACAAAGACAACTGAGAAATTGCAAGAGACAACACTGCGGCCGCCTAGAGGGAGGCAGAGGGTGAGACGCAAAGGATCATTTAATCAAGGAAATCAGCTCCCAACATCCGTTGGCCTGTGCGGAGGGTATTTAGCGTGGGCGCTACCGCTACCTGGGCCCTGCAACGCCTGCCATCGTCTCATCTCATCATCGCAGTGATCGCACACTCCCGCTGGGCCGCCTCCAAACGGCCCGCCATGCGTGCCGGCAAAATTCCGCCGCTTGGCTTTTGGGGGCCGCAACGGGCCCATCACTGGCCTCGAGCAGAGCACGATACGAGCTAGCCCTGGTTACCTCGCGCCACCAACCCCACAAGACGCAGGGCCCCAAACAGTTATCATTTGCCTCCAATCAGTACAGAAGGGAAGATAGTCCGATCCAAGAGTAGTGTACGCCACGTTCTGGTTCTATTTTCGCGGCTGCTCCCATTGTTTTCGATTGCACTCCAGGGCTACAGTCTACCACTTGCCGACGCCCACCCTATGCCACTGCTTCACAGTTCGTACCAAGAACCCATCCACTACTGGCCTCGGTACTATACCCTATTGACCTTGATGCCAGCCAGACCCTCTCCCCGTTTCAGCTGCGTCTCCGGCCGGCCATGGCTCTCTTCGACGAACTTGTGCTGCACGCTGCCAGACTCTCGTAGTCAATACGGAAGATAGCCGAGTGACCCGATTAAGCGACGCGGAAGTCATCTCCAACGAGCACCGTCAGCGAGCATGTACGCGCTATGCAAGCCCTGCAGCTCGTGGACGAATCGTGCTTCTCTCTTCTCTAGGATACCCATACAACCTTCAAAGGTGGCATTTTCTCTTCAAAGACCAAACAGCAGCCATGAAGCATTACACCAGCCGTCTGAATTGGCTTCCTGGCAAACTTTCTTTCTTGGATCTTGCGCAATGCGACAGTCGGAGGAATTTCCGAAGCAGTGTCGGCCTCCGATTAAGGCCAGTCTTGCGAAGAGTGAGAACACCGCCTTGCCCGAGGGACAGACGTCAAATCCCGAATCCCTGAAACATGGTCCGTATGCATTGGTATCTCGATCACGTGGATTCCATCCAAAGCTTCGCCCGGAATATTTATATAGTTTCGAGGAGGGACACTTTCAACTACGGTTGTGTCGCGCGGCTTTTCCACCTGTTCGCCAGCATTAGCGAATTTACGCAGGATAATATCAACGCGTACGACATGACCAGAACCAGCGAACGCCTCAGACAATCGCGTGCGTTGTCGCCGGCGGAATATCTCCGTATCACTCTTGGCTAGTGCTGATGAGAGCAATCATGGGCACAGTGGGCCTTGCTCGCGAGGACTGCCGTCTCTGTGGCCGGGCGTGAAGAACTCGCTCATGCGCAAAGTTTGTTGTGAGAACTAAAGTCATATGCCACGTAAGCCGCCCAGGTTTCAAAGGTCGCTCAGTTCGCGTGCATATTAGTCCAGCTACACGGCGGGTTCCGATCGGGCACGTGGCGAGTTGCGCAGCCTTCGTACATTAGCAAAAATATGTCATCATCTTTTCGCGCGTAAGGGGTCTCCATACCAAGAGCCAAGCGGCGTGCTTCCGTCTTGTTACAGAATTAAGCTTTTTCCAGTATCGTTCTAGTCGCAAATTATACAACAGTCCGACGACGGAGTCTGCTCAAGAAGTCACAAGATCCGAGACGCAATGAAACAAGATGATCGGAACGAGATGCTGCTGCGCTTGCATGTTTAAATGCAGGATGCATCTCATTTTCGCTGGTTAGCGCTGGCCACGTCATGCTTAAGGCAGCAGGCGCAGTTCACTCTTCCTTATTACAAGCGGCTGTCACTTGAAAGGTGACTTTTACATCCTGCAGGGAGGATTATGCCGATCGACGCTGGTAATCCAAGCACGACATAGATGGCAACTTAAAATATTCGACCCAACGTAATTTTAATATGCTGATAAGACAGACGCAGAAGAAAAGAAAAATGTAAAAGATCAGCGCTTCTGAGAGCTGTAACACGGGCGTGAGGTTGATATGGTCCAAGAAAATTCTCCTAAATGGCAGTGCATGTCTCGTCCTATTCAATGTGGATACTACAGGGGTTCACGTTGTAAAATTGTTAGTCTAGTGGAGGGAAAGCGCTCATATTTATCCGTAATAATAAACGGCTACTTGCTCGCGGCCACGTTTGCTGGATCCGTGCCCTCGGAAAAAGAAATTGTTCAGACTCGTAGAGCCAAGGTGCCACGATCAGATCGCCAGGCCAGAGAGATAAATGTACACTCCACTTTACAAACCATACGAGGGCTAAAGTCCTGGGATTATTTATATTTTTTCCTTCTCGTAGTCTCTGAATTCGTGGAGTCTACCAGCGGTTAGCATGGGTACGTCACAAACGTTCAGCATAGGAGATCCGGCGCTCTGACGTTCCTAATCACCCTGTATCCAGGCCCTATGTGTCTGCTTTATCTATGAATCATTGATAACTTTTGTGTCGTCCTTGTGTCTAACAGGATAAAGATCGTGAAGAGACTGATCAGATTTCACTCAAATGATTGGCAGGCCCGTACGCTATTATTGCTGTCAACCACATCTTTCAGATCCTGCTCTTTTTTCTTGCCCCACACAGTTAGGAATGAGATGTCTTATTAATGCTCATATTGATGGAAACGTACTTCCCATTATAGCTAGTCTCTTGTATGTTATAGTTATTTACTGGGGTAATTGGCGAGGCGGCTTCACCTAGTGAGAGACAGAAGTCTCCGCGCAAACAGACCAGCCATACAATTACATTGACTCTCACCTTCACCAACAAGCCCATCTCCCGGTCGAGGCCGTATAAATGGACCGCCGCGTCTCTCCACACTTTCCACTTTCCACTCTCGTTTCCACCTTCCACCGCACTCCTCTCCGCGCTCACGATGCCGCCTCCCCTCGCGCCTTCCTGCGGCCACTGCAACCGCGAGCCCGCTGAAAGCGATCCGCCTCTCAAAATTTGCGGTCGTTGCAAGAAAGCATGGTATTGCTCCCCCGACTGCCAACGGCTCGCCTGGAGTTCCCACAAGACGTCATGCCAGCTTGCGGGATTGGCACCGCTCGCCAAAGCGGCCACCACGCTTACCCCCGCCAAGTGCGGCGCCTGCAAGAAGACCGCGAATCTCGTGTGCGATGGTTGTAAGAACATGACGTACTGCTCATCCAAGTGCCAGGAGAAGGACAAGCCTGTACACGACATCCTGTGCAGCAGCTTCCAGCACTTCCAGAAGCGTCCGGGTCCCGAATTCTACCGCGGCATCTACTTCCCCGAGCAAGGCGGCGTCCCTTACTTCGTCTGGCTCGAGGCCGAAGGCTCCCCCTGGTATCAAAACCTGGCGCAGAGCACGACGGATCGGCTCCTCGGCGACGGCTACTGGCGCACCCTCGACTTCGACGACGACAAACGCTTTGCCCGGACCTTCGCCCACCAGCTCTCCATCTACCACCGCGCGGACTTCCTCTTGGATGGCTCCGGCATCAACGCGTGCTTGGCGCAGTTCGTCGGACCGCAGCTTGCGCACCACTGGCGCGGTCCGTTCTTCGCTACGAGCCGGAAGTACAAAGACATGGAGCTGGATTATGGCGTCGTCGAGCCGGAGGATCAGGACTCGGATCCGGAGGACCAGGACTCGGATCCGGAGTTCGAGGAGGTTCCACTTATGATCATGGATTTGGACACTACGAGTTTGTCACCCGTCATCGCGCACCTCCAGTATGCGGCAAGGGCTGCTGAGATGATGCAGTACGACGGGTAAGTGCATGCAGGACTCGGCGTCGACGTCGACTTGGAGAAGACGTCAACCGAAGGCTCTTACGGCACTCGCCGTGAGATCCTGAGAGAGTCAGAGTGGCCAGCACCCCAGTGCTGATTAACCGATTTCTCCTCGATTTCATGGTTGTTCTTGGAAATCAAAGGCATGTCTATCACCGACAGTCTGCATGATTTCCTGGCTATCTCATTTCTGTCCGGTAGCCGAGTGTGCTCAGAGTTAAGACATGCTGGACGGGAATGGAATTCATGAAGCGTAGCAGTCGGACGACCAAACAATGAAAGAACCTCAAAACTAAAAACCCGTGACAAATTGTGTGATCGTGACTTCTCGTCTCAAACGATGTGCAGCTTTAAGAACAAGCGACCCAGGGAGTATTATTCACAAATTCGATTCAGGTCCACAGAAGGAAGACACTACACATTGGCCATCATTACTTCCGCTATGCATGATGCGTACCATTCCCAGTCTTGCCTGAAAATCTCCCATGCCAAGTCCCTTCTATTCCATACAAGAAGTGAACGTGCTGAGCGGCAAAGCCCTCAAAACACAAGAGGCCGGACAAAAGCCCATGGTGAACTCCACCAACGCCGTTACTGACAAAACTATTCCATCCATACGCCGGGGTATATCCGAGAAACACATTACCACCCCCGGAAGACTCCTAGTTACGCTCATGTGAATCCATAACGCAGTGCCTCGCAACACGAGATCCCTCTAGCAAAACAACACCCCTTGATAATACAACCCAAGAAGGACAATGGACAGCCTTCGTAGTTAGACTTTCTCGCGGTGCTCGAGGTTCTGCGAGGTGATGGCGTCGATCTTATCAGCGTCGCCATTGGCATATGAGTCGGTAGGCTGCCACTTCGCCGATTTGCGCGGCGTTGTCTCCTCGAGCATGCGATCAACTTGCTCAAGGGACAAGCCCTTGGTCTCTGGGACAAGGAAGTAGGCAAACAAGACGCACATGGTGCACGTCGCGCCCCACACGAAAAACACCTTGGCCTTCATGTCGCCTTTGTCCTCGTCGACCATATACGGTGTGATGTAGCCAATGACGAAGTTCCAGAGCCAGTTGGAGGCCGTGGAGAGAGCGACGCCCTTCGCGCGGATAGGGAGAGGGAAGATCTCGCCGATGACGACCCAAGCGGCGGGGCCCCAGGTGGTTGCGAAGCAGAATATGTATAAGCATGTGAAGACGATCAGGCAGAGGCCGGCGGCCTTGGAACCCTCGTCGACGGTGCCCACGATCGCGATGATGAACTCACACACCAACATGCCGACGGCGCCGTAGATGAGGAGCATGCGACGGCCGAGCTTCTCGATGGTCCAGAAGGAAATCGGGGTCGAGACCACATTGACAATGGTGGTAATTATGCTGATGAGGAACTCGTTCTTGATGCCAACCTGCTTGAAGAAGGTGGTGCCGTAGTAGAAGACTGTCACTGTTAGCTTGCAGTCGAATGGAGCAGATGACGTTACTTACTGAAGTTGACACCGGTCCACTGTTGCATCATTTGCAAGGCAATACCGAGGAACACGCGGCGGAAGTTGCCAGACGGCGCCCAACCACCGCGGAAGCAGTCCAACCAGCTAGACTGCATGTGCTCCGACTCGAAACGGTAGTTGGCCACCAGCTCAGCGAGCTCGTCCCGGATGTACGGCGAATCGATCGGCTGACCACGAAGCTTGCTAAGGGAAATAGCAGCATCATCGAGACGGCCTTTCTTGACATAGTGGCGCGGTGACTCAGGAAGCAGGAACAGACCTGTGCCTAGGATCAAGGCCCAGAGCCACTGAAGGCCCATAGGTATGCGGTAAGAGCCGGAGTTGTCGACAGCGTGTGTACCCTGGTCGACGACAGATGCGAGCATCAGGCCGATGGTGATGAAAAACTGATATCCAGAAACGATGGCGCCGCGGACGGCCTTGGGCGCTACCTCGGACATATAGAGGATGATGATGGCGGAGACGAACCCGACACCAAAGCCAGCAATCAGGCGGCCCGGAACGAGGACGCCAACGGAGGATGCCGCGACCTGGAGGACGACACCGACGGAGAAGATGATACATCCAGCGATGATCGTGGAGCGGCGACCGATCCAATCAGCAACGGAACCTGCGATGAGCGCACCGAAGAAGGTACCCGCAGAGAGGATAGAGACGATGAGCGACTTCTGCATGGTACTGATGGTATAGTCGGGAGCTGAACCGAACGTATGCTGGAAATTTTCCATGGCCAGCACACCGGAGATGTAACCTACAATCACAAAGTCAGCGCAACTCAAAAACGCGAGAACAAATACTCGTATATTTACCTGAATCATAGCCGAAGAGGATACCGCCAAAGGCAGCAAAGACGCAGAGAAGATAGCCCCGAAGCGTGACAGGGGCTTCGACACGCCCATTGCCGCCGCGGCTCGCAGCCGAAGGTGCCCAGCGCATGTTGACCGGACTCGTCGCTAAGTTGTTTTTCTAAGCAAGCAAGGGATGTCGAGTGTTGCGTGTGATTCGCGTGCGTTGGCGTGGGGTTTACTCGAGAGGTGTGCAATGGAATGTGGTATGGGAGAGAGCAGGCCACCGCGTTTATATCAAGGCGGGAGCAAACGCAACAAACGCACGGATAGTAAACCGCCCGGTGGATATTGCGTCCGAAAGCGGCCGCGGGGGGCGCGTGATGCGGATCGTGAGGTTGAATCTGGGGTTGAGACAAAAGCCGAGCGTTGGGTGAGCCCGACGCATTGGGCGCTCCGGAATGGAAAGCGCGTGTGCGTATATATGTCCCGATCCGTCACCTACCAAACTTGGCCGGAGGTGCTCGACCTCGAACAGCTGCCTCTTATTTTGAGTGAGCTGTTGGAAGACCTCAGACCCGTACTGTGCAGTGCGCCATCTCTAGGGCATGTGTTCCCTCGTCATCAAGGGTTGGATTGAGATGAGTTGATAAATATACCTGAACTTGATACCCTCGAAAGACGCTCCACGCATTTGGAGATGGTCATGAGACGCGCGACTGATCTTCACAGCCACACCCAAAGCGGCCCGCCGCTCATTTGTTCCAAACATTGAACAGAAACACAAAGCATTATGATGATGCATACGCTCAATGCGGCCGCAGAATGTACATACCACTTTGATTCTGAGACAGGACAAAGAGACTCGATTAATCGGATGTCACGTTACGTGACCTCTATCTCGCATCGTGCAATACCTGAATCGTTCTAATACAACCCAAAACACTCCGGAAGTTAGTAGTTAGACCATCTGGACGTCGGCTGTGTATGTCCCGATAAAGTCGGACTCAACGGAGCCCGATGTCTCCGACGGCGTGGTAGCGATGGCATCGCGTGGACATCATACCGAACATGAAAACCCCCAGGTGGTAGCCAAACGTTACCCCCACTATCATATGTCAACGTACCAGATATGTAAACCATGGTGCTGGAAAACGCCTACTAGCTTCTATCTTATGCTCATAACGATTGCCATTCGGAACAAGTATACACTTGAAGGGTATCATCGCTGTCGATAATTTATCATGACCGCCGTATCCTGACCACACTCCACTGCTCTAATCGGCCGTGGAGGTGACAAAAACCCTCACGCCCTTCGATTTGAGGCTAGTAACGGGGATAAAATAGTCATGAGCCATCTCAACGTCCGTAACGTCAGCTTCAAAGAGCTCAAACTTGAAGCGACGAAACATCATGCCGAGAGTAAGGTAGAGCTCCGTCCACGCCAAACTACGGCTCGTTAGCAAACATAAGAGATGCCAGAGGCTGTTGGAGTATACTCACGTGATTCCCAAGCAGGATCTCGTGCCACGGCCAAACGAGACCATGAACCTATCCAGCGGAATGCCGTCGCTCGTCTTCGGGTCATCCAACCACCGCTCCGGGATGAACTCCCGCGATTTAGGGAACAGTGCCTCATCATGTGACACGTCAGGTATACTTTGAGAGACACACGTGCCGGCAGGAATAATCCACTCGTTGTACCGGAGCGGCTTGTCGTGCGTTCGCGGGTTGCGCGCGCTTAGGCCGTAGCCCATGCGCACGGCTTCCATAATGCAGGCCTTTAGGTAGGGCATCTGCTCGAGCGGGTGCAGGTCAAGGGTGGCGCGGTTCGGGAAAACTTTAACAAGGTCGGCATGAAGTCGCTCATAGATCTCGGGCTTGTTGATGATGTGGAACGCAGCAATGGCAAGAGCAAAAGCGGTCGTTTCAACACCGCCTCCAATCACGATTTGTGCTTCGTCCTCCAGACGACGCTGCGTCTTGTCTTCCGGTGGAAGCTTGGAGCCCAAGATCTCCTGGAAGATGGTCTTTTGCGCATCGTTTACCTTGACATCGTCGCCTTTCAATGTACGCGCAATCACATCCCTTTGGTCCTGTACCTCTGTTTAGATCCGTCACTGGGTATGTGACTGGCTAATAACTTACGCGTTTAAACTTCAACAGCGGCTTTGCTGCAGGCTGCAAGAACTCGGTAACAAAGTCCGGAATCGAATTCATGATCTGACAGAAGTTAGCCTATTTAGAGTGCCCACACGATGAATCGAACTGGAGCCTACCGGGAAGATGGCAGGAAATTGAGTCGCCACGTGGCCGGCTAAATGGTGGGGCACAGAGTCAGTGAAATAGTCCAAGATTGAGGTAATTGGGTGGAAGTAGGTGTTTTAGCTTTAGCTTGTAACCAAAGTCTGACCATTTCAGACAGTAACGATAGCAGAAACATCCACTTTTTACCCCGGCGCTGCATACCTGAGCCAATCTTGATGAAGGCCTCGTGGAACGAGGCAAACTCCGGATCCTTGAGCTGGGCATAGTTGAACCCGAAGAAGTAATCCATGATTATGTCTCCGGTCAACGCCGGGAAGGCGTGCGTGAGGTTCAAAGGCTCCTGGCGACCCTCAAACTCTTGCATGCGCGTCGCAAACGTCTCAACATGGCGGTGGATGATATGGACGAACTGTATGATGGACCTCCGAGAGAACCTACGAAGCATTGTGAGCACAACATGATGTAGTCAAGGATACCCTGCACTCTCTCATGCAGAGACTCCCGAAAGTGGCGTGCATACATAGGACTCAGAGCTGCACGGCGCCGTTTGTGGACTCGGGCATGAGGTGTTGGGAGCAAGCCGCCCTCGCTGCCGAAGCGCTTATCCCATCCTTCTTTGTGGAGGTATACGTTTTTCGGGTAAACGCTCTCGAAGAAGCGCGAGTCTCTGATATGCAGTTCTCCCGGTGTCACCCTCAAAATCGGCCCTGAAGTGTCAGCCATCGAACACGCGAGCGCATGCGGCGATTGAAGGCGCACACACCATACTCATCGTGCAACTGCGATATCTTCTTCGAGTACTGGCCGTTCTTCACAATCTCATAATATGCTTCATACCACGGCGTTATCGCGGCCAAACGAGGTCCGGGAAACTTGGCGAGGGGGTGCAGAAACAACCGGTAGAGCACCAGGGCAGCCCAATACACCATGAAGGCGACGATGGCGACGCCCGTTAGCGAGGTTGAGGCCATGGAGACACGATCCGTAGCCACGGTTCGAGCTGTTGGTGGCTTCCCGGGAGGGAGGATGGAGGTGGCATTTTGTCAAGCAGCGGAAACTCGCAAGCGCACAGGGCGCTATTCCTGCAGCGTCGGAGTGATGCTTGGTCATGGTTTGTTGTCGCGCTTTTCGCGTGGGTGAATGGCCCTCTAACGGCCTTAGCTTCCGGGAGAATGGCGCCGCCTGCGGGAGAAGCCCCTTGCCACGTGGAGACTGCGAGTGTGGCATGTCGAGTGCCCGGGAGCCAATTCAGTGACAGGAGAGACGACGCCGCATCGAAACCGCGTTGGTGACTATTGCTTGTCTGGCACATGGGGTGTTGATGAGTAACTGAAGCGTCTCGACTGTGCCGACTTCCCCGGTGAAACACTGTACTGTACACAGTACACAGTACACAGTACACAACCCCCCTTACCTTTTCACTGCTCACGCGAGACGAGCTTGCCAGGGCTGTGAGCACCGAGGAGCCTGCGCATCCTCTAGACGCCATGTCGGCCGCCACAAGCGTGCCAGCGGCGCCAGACGCAGCGACCGCGCCAGCTCCAGCATCGTCTGCCTCTGAGCTGCCACCAGTGCCTGCGCCCGCCGATCAGGACGCGAACCAAGAAGTCACGACACTGGAGGCCGACACGGCGACACCGTCCGACAGCGATGCAGACTCGGCCTTTGACAGCGAGTCGGCGGCGAGCACCTCGCTGGCCTCGTTCGTCGTCAACTATGAGTACTCCAACGGCCGGCGGTACCATGGCTACCGCAGCGGCGCGTATGTGCTGCCCAACGACGAAGACGAGCAGGACCGCCTCGACCTGCTGCACCACATCTTCCTGATGCTGCTCGACGGGAAGCTGTTCGCGTCCCCCGTCACGCCGGCGCGGGTGCTCGACATTGGCACCGGCACCGGCATCTGGGCGTTGGACTTTGGCGACGAGAACCCGGGGTCAGAGGTCCTCGGCACCGATCTGTCGCCCATCCAGCCCAGCTGGGTGCCGCCGAACGTCAAGTTCTACCTCGACGATGCCGAGAGCGAGTGGGTGTACAGCCCGCACGAGCACTTCGATCTGATCCATGGGCGCGGGCTGTCGGGCGCCATCAACGACTGGGAAAAGCTGTGCGCGCAGTGCTATGAGAACACCAAACCGGGAGGGTGGCTGGAGTTCCAGGAGCCCATGGCGTGGGTGGAGAGCGACGACGACACCATAGAGCGTGCACATAACCTGAGAAATTGGCAGCAGCTGTGCAATGACGCTGCGCAGAACTTTGGGAGACTTATTCGCGTAGGCCATCTGCTCAAGGAGTGGCTGTTGGGCGCAGGCTTTGTCGACGTCCACGAGAAAATAGTAAAGGTCCGTATATGTATATGCAGGCCCTGTCTTGCGTCTTGTCGCAGACGCCCCACGATAAGCGAGAATGCGGGGGACTGGGGCGAGACGACTTCAGAGCGTTGCGCGCATGCAAACGATTGCTGACCACCCTGTCGCAGGTCCCCATTGGGCCATGGCCGAAGGATCCAAAGATGAAGGAGATTGGCCGCTACCAACGCGAGCACATGGCGATAGGTACGTCTCGCGAGTGCTGCATTCGTGCACCACACTGATAGCACGCCGCCAGGCATTGAGCCCTACACCCTGGGCTTTCTCGGAAAAATTCTGGGCTGGAGCGAAGCCGAGTGCAAGGTCATGACGGCAAAGGTGCGGGAAGAGGTGCGGGACAAGAGCCTGCACATGTATATCCGGTTTTACTTTGTGTACGGACGGAAGCCGGAGAGCGCAGTGCATTGAGCGTCGTCTCCGTCACCCTCTCACAGTCCCGGGATACCGTCCGGGGCATACTTGTTGTTCATGAGTGCTACGATTCTACGAAAGAGATGACAAGTCATTGCATTTTATACCCTAGCAACGAGGACTGCCATCGGAAAGCGAGCATCATACCATTCCATCCATCATGTTTTACCGAGCACCATACCATCCAGCATTCAACATAGTCAGCAAATGCACCGTCCAAACCCAACCTCTCCTTTCGAGACCCTGCCATTCTTCCAGAAACACCAACCTCCCTCGCAAAACTCCTTCCCAAGAACACCCACACTAAAAGTCCGATAACGCCAATCTCAACCCCTTCCTCCTTCCACATCCATAAGACCCTCCAGAAGCTCTTCAACCATGACGCCAGTATGAAAGGCAACACGCCATCCAAGCACTCCATCTCCATCTCCTCCCCTCCCCTCCCCTCCCCTTTCCTTTTCATCCGCGTCCCACCTCCCCTCCCCACCCATCACCCCAACCCCCCCACACCCCCACCCACCCTCTTAAACCCCATCAGAAAGTACAACTCAGCCTCCCTCGACGAACACCGCACCTCGTGCTTCTCAATGCGCACCCAGTGCGTGGCCGACGCAGCTAGCCGCGGGCGAACCAGCGGCGTTGTGAGGGCATGCGATGGGGATGAGGGAGGGGGCGAGGCCATGGTGTTGCGCGGTGGATAGTTTGGTTTGGTTTGGTATCTAGGGGAGGAGGCGGAGTTTGAGATTATGGGGAGGAGTTATGTAGGTTGCGGGTGTAGTGTACGGATTCGGCGTGATGGATGGATGGATGCAGTGCTGGAATGCTAGGCCGTGCCCACGACTTCGCTCGACTCTTTCTCTGCTCCAAAGGTAAAGCTTCTTGTTTCGGCCTCCGAGACGTATCCGTATCGTGGTATATGAGAATCCTCGCTGTTGCGTCGTCTCTCAACCGCAAGCAAGCCTCGCAGCAGCACTCGAGACGCTCTGCTCGACCGCTTCGAAGACGCCGGCTTCACACGGCCCCCTCTTCTTTGAGAAGTGCTTCGAAAATACCGCATCCACCCACCGATTAGGTGTAGACGACCCCGCGGTAAGGTGGTCTCGCTCACGTGGTTGGGCGGGTGTTGAAAATGCCTCAACTCAAACGAACACTGCCCCGGGCTAAACAGCTTACTAGCTAGGAGATCTACGGTACTTGTACGCAAGTTTCGCCAGACGGACTGCAAGGTGTGCTTTGGTCACCGAAGGAGGGGTCTGGGCAGTGTACACCGGCGATTCGCTCGACCAGAGTACACCGATGGTCTCATCGCACACCATCCCGGGGGCGTATGCGCTGTGTTGCACAGGACGCTCCTCGGCACACGAATATCTGCTTAGCTTTTTTCTTGGGAAGAATGTGGAGGATAACAGATGGTATTATACAGTCGTAAATTTGGAGTGCACACGTGCATTCCGCTATGCCGCAGCAGTAAACAGTGAAGAAGCCGATCTAGTGGCGCCCGTTTGCCAACGCCAGAATTTTCCACAGTGCTGGGACGCCGCCCACGATCGTGCCCATTAGCCCACCCAGTAAACTTGTCAAATAGTTTGACCAAAGTCGAAAATCCAGAAACACCATACTGGCAGGTATCGAACGCTAGAATCAAGGTAACAAATGCAAATGACTCGCGTTGCCTGCTCATCCCTCGCTAACGAAGCAGTGCACCCTCACGGTGCCATCTTCACTGCCACTAATCAGTCGAGAATCACTCAGACCCACACAGTTCACCGGGCCCTCGTGACCAGATAGTGTGCGTTCATGTTTACCAGTGCGAGGATCCCAAATCTTGATCAACTTGTCCTCGGCTCCAGAAACCAGACGTAGAGTATCGGCAGCGAGGCTCCAAACGCCTTCAATGTGTCCAAAGAAGCGGTGGATAGTACGTCCAGAGGGAACGTGCCAAAGACGGATCGTTCCATCGAGCGATCCGGTGAGCATGTAGGTCGGCGGAGCAGGCCTATCCCGATCATTCGGGAAGAAGGTCTCCAGGTCGGTCGTTTCAAACGAAGAGCCAGAATTTAAGTTTTCCGACGCGAGCGATGCCGTGTCGGAGTCATTATGTGCGTTAGGCAAGAAATCCGCTTCGTCAATCTCGAACTCGGCGGGCAGAGGAAGTACTTGTTGGACCTGGCCAACGTGACCTTCAAAAGTTTTGATGCAGGTCCTAGTGTCGAGATCCCAAAGCTTGACAGTCTGGTCGTCGGAAGCGGAGAAGAGTGTGCGGGAAGGCAGATCGATCTTGACAGAGTTGACCCAATCCTCGTGACCACGCAGTCTGAACTTTTGCTTCGTACCCAGATCATGGACTGCGATGGTATGATCCGCAGATCCTGACGCCAGAAGTTTGTCTGCCATGTGCAATCCGATGACTCCTCCTTCATGGGCCGGAATGGTCGTCTTGCATTCGCCAGTCTTCCAATCCCACACCTTCATGGTACCATCCAGACTCCCAGTGATCAGTCGTGCATCATCGAACTGCAGACACCGCACGGGGAGTCGATGTCCTCTGAGGGTGCGGATTTCGGTGCCCGTGTTGACATCCCAGACTTTGATGGTGTTATCGTAGGATCCAGTGATGAGGGTCCGCTCGTCAAACTGGAGGCACATGACGCCATTTGTGTGTCCCTTCAGGACCTGCGTGGAGTAGCGGCCATACTTCCAGTTGGTTCCCACCTTGAAACGGTCCTTGTAAACATCCTTCCATGGCCTCTTCTTTGGCTGGTCGAAGTATGATGCTTGCTGGTCTTGAAAAGCCACTTGCTCGGTGCAAGGGCGCTTGCATGATGACTCCGGCGATGAAGGGTCATCTTCAGCAGAGCGTTTGGACCCGGAAGGGGTTTCGGAAAGGTCGGAATTGTGAGATAGGAGAGGACCTAGTGGGGCGGGACCATCTACAGCAGGGGCGATGTCGATGTCCGGCGACCATTCATTGAGTCCTCGACCAGAAGCACGCAGCTGAATGCGCCTCTTCTCTATGCGAAGTCTCCTTTGATCTAGTAGAGGCAGACCCCATCCGCACTTTGTGCACTTCCTGTCAATGTGTTGTTCGCACATCTTGTGCCACACAACATCGTCGTCTGCGAGTTGTCTCCATCGCTGGCTGACTTGTGCGGCTTTGCAAAGGGAGGTTGTGTCGAGGTAGCAGAGAATCTTGAAGCCCAGCTCCGGTGGGAGTGCGGAGAGGAAGTCTATCTTGATGAGGTTGCGGACGTTGGAGGAGATGAAAGAAAGCTGGGGAAAGCAGCACGTCGAGAGGATGCCTTGGAGCATGAGGTTTCGTTGTCTGGAAGGGGCTGCGGAGAAGAGGGACCAAACGTTGGCGATGCTCTGCTGGTCGTTTTGCGATTCCCTTCCGAGTTCCTTTGTGCTGTTAGCGATGGCTGGCACGATTGATCGGGAACACATACCTCCTGCAGCTGCTCCATGGTCGGCTCGTCTGCTTGCTTCCTACACAGCATGTCGGGTCGGTGGCGGTAGCAGTACTTTGTGTTGGTGTGGCCTGAGACATGCTGCTCTCCTCCACCGCCGAGCGGGTTGTACTGCTGGGGGATGTGCTGGGCAAGATACGGGGCGATCATCTTTTCGATTTTCGTGGAAGTGCTCTTGTTCATAAAGGAAGTGTTCTGGTCGGTGTCTTGTTCCCCGTCCTCCCCTCTACGGTGTCGCACGCGATCGCTAAGGCCTTCGTGGTCATGGCCGAGCATCAGAGCGGTGTGGGGATCATGTACCCCGGAAGGGTGATCGCGCAAGATGTCAGAATGTTGCGACAGGGACGTGCGCCACGAGAGTCGTCGTCGCCGTGTCGGGGGGCTGTGCGAAGGCGGGAGAGAGGTCGAGTCGGTCGCGCGAGGTTCGGCGACATGAGTGGTATTTGACGCCATTCGAAGGTTTCGGAGCGATGGCGCAAGGGATAGGGTCCCTATGAAGGTCCCGGCAGCGGCTCACTCATGGAGGCTCGGGCGGGCAGCGCTGAAGGCGAGATATGTCCCAAGATGGCGTGCTGGCTTGCCCAGGGTCCTGCGGTTCCACAAGCGGTGAGCGAGACGGCGGCTGGGCAGGGTCGCGGGGTGGAAGGTCACTATATGTGGTGCTGGGCGCGCGGGCGACGATAACGACGGGTGCTGGGTATTTTCTTTTCGCGCTGTTGGCTCTGATGCTGCGCCGTGTGTGGGGGAGGGACGCGGGTGGGCAACGATGACTAGCAGGAAAGTCGCCGCCGAGCACCTCAAAGCACGCAATCAAGAAACCTCCGAACACACCATCGCCCACGCCCAACCGCCAGACGAAAAAACCAGCCGGTGCTCCCGCGCTTGCCGTGTAGCTGCTGGATGCTCCCGCGCATGCAGACACTACACGTCAGTAAATGATTGGCGCGCGTTTCCCTCGCGGAGCCCTGAGGACAGGACAGAGGCGCCGGCGCCGGCTGCTGTTCCGCGCCCCACATCCTTCGCAGCTCCACCGCCGCCGACAGCCGTGCCCGTGATGCTGCAAGCGTGCATGTGCCCTGCTGCCTGTGCCTGAGCTCTCACGACCAACAACAATGAATGAATCTCACTTGCGCGCATCGTTGGTGTTTGCGCGTTGAACGTTGTCCTGGGAAAGATGCAATCTGATCCTTGCGCTGCTGTCTACCCTACTCACTGCTGCTGACGACCAGCCGCCAGCCGCGTGCAATGGCCTCTCCACCGTCCCCAGCATCGTCCACTACCAGCGCGAGCTCGCAAAGGTCGCTGCACCAGAACAGGCCGCACACGCTCGAGGACCTCGTGACCCACTTTGTAGCTTCGAAGCGCTCCCTGCAGACGCAGACGATCCTATGGCGCGCCAACGACATCGTGACGTCTGCGCGCGAGCTGCTGGAGGAAAACGCCGTTCTCGCCGCCAAGAACACGTCCATCATAAACATAGTCGATGAGCAAGTTGACGCGCTGGAGGCTGTGCGCCGCGGGATAGACGTCGTGGAGGGCAACGTGCAGGCTGAATTCAAGGTATCTTCATCTCTCTATGCGCGAGATGAGAAGACTAACCAGCCAGCAACTGCTGCATGACCTAGATACCTCGTTTGCTACCCTGAACTCGACCCTCGCCGTGTTGCGCGAAACGCCGATAGAGTCTGCCCTCCAGCCTTCCGGCACGCCGCAGAAGCACCTCTACGATTTCATCGACAACACGACCGTGTCCGCTCTTGAGGACTCGCTCAGAGCTTGCATAGACAGATACAACGAGGCCCGATCAAGCCTCGAAGAGAGCACCGACGCTTTCGATACCTCGCTCGAGAACCTCCATTCGTCCATTGTCAATGTCCCGAAGACGCCCGTCACCAACTCAACGCCGAGCCCCATACCTACCCTGTATCATGGTCTTGAAGGACACGCGAGGGAAGCTGCACAAGCTTTCCAATCTCTCGTCAAGCATTACGATCTCTGCGTGACTGCTCTCCGGCATACCGAAGGCGGTGCTGCTGCTGTGACGCAGGCCACCGGTGATGTCTCGTTGCCAGCGGGCGATGATCACAGTCCTCCTCCGGAGCCCATCTCGGAAGAAGAGCGCCAGGAGATGCTGAGTGTGCTGGAAAGGGATGCCCAAGAAGTTGAAGATGTTGTGACCGAGATCCGCGAACACGGTTCTGAGATGTCGTATCTGCTGTCGCAGATCGACAACCACATCACTCATCTACGCAACGAGGACTCCGCCCTGGGCAGTATCCTCAAGATGATAGCGAACATTGCAAAGGAGGTCAAGGGCCACATTGCCACCTCGAGAGCCTTCCACACTTCGTGGCTGGACGACACGCGACCTACATTGCTGAACGGGATCGAGGAGTGGGAAAACCAGCGGGACTTCTATGAGCGGTTCGATCTGGCATATGCTGAGCTATTGGTGGAGATATCATCGCGCAGGCGAAGACACGAGAAGGCGAAGCGAAAGGCCGAAGAAGCGCAAAAGGAGCTGGACAGGCTGCACGCTGAGGATGAGCGCGCACGCGAGCAGTTTACTCTCGCCCAAGGAGACTTCCTACCACTGGACATATGGCCTGGCTTGAGAGACCCACCTAGACGCTACGAAGTACGAGCCGTTCCGGTCCTGCGAGAGCAGGAGCTGGAAGAGGGTGAAGAGGCTCACGACACCGATGTCGTCGCCAAAAGTATCCCGCAGCTAGGCCGAAATGTCGTGGAGCGTGCTTTGGTCAGGGTTAAGAGAAGGATGTGAGTCGCTGAATGCCGCACGAAGTCAGTTTGTCTGTGCCCACCACTGCGCATCCCGTCGCACGTTACCGATGAAAGAAAGAGTCCCATCGCGCTACCACGTTATGCTACAGGCTCTTGATCCGCTCGAGCCATCAGTTTACTACCTGCTCCTACCCATAGTTGAGGTTACAGATGACTAGCGTGAGTGTGCGTAGAACAGGTATCAGCTATCTGAAGCTGCAATTAGTCGAAACTCTAGCCATTCGAACAAAGTTCGACTGTTAGGGAATATGACATTCTGCGATGAAAGAATGATAGCTTTTGAAGTCTTTACAGGAGCAAGTACATGGTCGCGTCTGGGTTAGAGGGCCGGACTAAGGCTATCGGAGCGATTGACGGACAGAAGGCAGTTGTTAGCGGACACTGCTAGAAGTAAGACAGAGCCTATGAAAGCATACTTAAGGTCCATTTGTTGCGTACATACTCCATTGCAATAGATTGGCTACAGCAACAGGCCGGAAACTGGGCGGTGGAACAATGGATGAGTCGCTCCAAGCTTCATCTTTGGTGAACGAATCCAACATTGATATCTTTGGGCTACACTGTCTGATGTTGATAAGCAATGCAAAAGATCGAGAACTTGGCTACCGTAGACTGCTTACTCAATACCCCTCCAGCGGGTGCGGCGCTAGGTCGTACTGCTAGTCCGGTGGGTAACTGACAGCGTGGAGACGCATCATGCGGACTACGTTGGCATCTAGACAGGTAATGATGAAGGCAGCTGGGATGAGTCAAAGCATGTGTGGCGATGGAACTGTGTGAAGGTCGCGGCGGCTAGCTGGAAGCTTAGCAGTCAGAGGGAGAAAGAGCATATTTATCGACTCATGATTGATCATTCTGATCGTCCAGGCACCAGAGGGGCGAGGCTCGAGGGGCAGGCAGACCGCCTCTGTAAGGCTGATCAACCCCGCTATACTGCCAACTAGTGGCGTATTATCGATACGCTCGCCGAACTTTTTATGCCCCTCGCGCCTCGGAGTCACTCATTATTGCATACCGCCGCCGCCATATATCATTGCCACGTCTGCGCCTCTCAGTGGTGCCAGCAGGACTTCAAGAACAGCTGCTTCCAACATTCATCATCTTTCGCAGCATTCGCACATATACTTTCGCCACACGCCACTCCATCATCACTGCGCGCAACCATGGCGAGCACCGAGCCCACCGTCCCCACCACGACCGAGCCGATCGTTGACGACGAAGGCGAGAGCGACATCGAAGACCTTTTCTACCCGTCTGACGACGATGAGGTACCCGAACTCGTGGCTGGTCCGAACGCGCAGAAACAGTCGAAACCTTCCGCGAACACCAGCGCCTCTCTAGACGACCAAGTGGCGTCGCTATCGAAACATGCAGGCCGAATACGTCTCGACAACAAAATGGCGGGTATGGGTGGAGGTCCATCGAGAGACAAGGACAAGGCCGACCGCGCAACGAGCGAGCAGGTGCTGGACCCGAGGACGCGCATGATCCTGCTGCAACTCCTCAACCGCAACATTGTGTCCGAGATCAACGGTGTCATTTCCACAGGCAAGGAGGCGAATGTGTACCATGCCGCTACCATCCCTGAAGACGACGCGCAGCCACTGCACCGAGCGATCAAGGTGTACAAGACGTCTATCTTGGTCTTCAAGGATCGCGACAAGTACGTTACGGGCGAGTACCGCTTCCGCACAGGCTACAACAAGAGCAACAACCGCGCCATGGTCAAGGTGTGGGCAGAGAAAGAGATGCGCAATCTCAGGCGGATATACAACGCTGGCATCCCGGCTCCCGAGCCTCTGTACCTGCGCCTGCACGTCCTCGTCATGAGCTTCCTAGGCGACAAGAAGGGCTGGCCCGCTCCACGGCTCCGCGACGTCAAGTTCGAGGGTCTCACGGCCGAAGAGGAGGAGCAGAAGTGGACGAGCATATACGTCGAGCTACTGGGCTACATGCGAACCATGTACCAGACCTGCCGCCTCGTCCACGCCGATCTGAGCGAGTACAACCTCCTCTACCACGAAAACACGCTCTACGTGATCGACGTCTCGCAGTCCGTTGAGCACGACCACCCGCGCTCCCTCGAGTTCCTGCGCATGGATGTAAAGAACGTGTCCGACTTCTTCCGGACGCGCAACGTCGACGTGCTCTCCGAGCGGAAGGTGTTCATCTTCGTGACGGGCGCAGAAGGCGGCAAGGAGCCGGCCGACATGGAGAAGTATGTGCAGGGCATGTTTGAGAAGAAGGACGCCATGACCTCGGAGGACCAGCAGCGCGAGGACAACGACGAGGAGGTCTTCCGCCAGCAGTATATCCCCCAGACCTTGGACCAGGTCTACGACATCGAGCGCGACGCCGAGCTCGTCAAGAGCGGTCAGGGCGACGCGCTCATCTACCAGGGTCTGCTGGCTGGCAAGGCCACTGATGGGACGACGGTGTCGCAGAACGAGTCCGATGCGTCGCATGAGGGCAGCGACTCGGACGGTACGACGGACGAAGACGACGAAAGCAGGTTCGAGAAGGGTACGCCGAGGGGGAAACGCAACATGGACAAAGATGTGAAGCGCGACCACAAGAAGGCGGTGAAAGAGGAGAAGCGCGAGAAGCGGAAGGAGAAGATGCCAAAGCATGTGAAGAAGAAGATGGTGTCGCAGTCGTCGCGGAAGAAGTGAGGGAATTCATCGTACGCATCTTCATTTCCCTTCTGTGTTGTTGGACGGTTGGACACCGATCGCACTAAGAGTAAGTTTACCCCCCGGCTACCTCTGTGGTGTTGGACTCGTGACGAAGAAAAGCTCGGCACTTCTAGACGTCTGACAGGGAGTGGTTTTCGCAAGATAGCCCGTCTGGCGGGCGGCTGGAACTAGGTGTCGCCGAATAGCTTCCCTGTGGCTTTGGCTGTGGAGTTGCTTTGCGGATCAAAGAGAGCACTGAGAGTCGTTGGAATCGGCTGTTGGTTTCACAAAGCGTGGATGTATAATGTACTGACGAGGATCAGACGATAGCTTATGAGCTCGATGCACACGCCGCATCCGGAATCCCATGCATTGCGTTTCGGGCAGGGAGAAGAGCGGCATGTACCAAGACTTTTGGGTTGGTACAGGTGTTTAGAAGAAGTTTCATTTGACGAGTACTTACGCGCAAAAGCGCATTACAGAAGTCATTTGCACTGCTTGACGCTGAGTCTAAAGCCTATATATATCTACACCATTCATCGTACAGTATCCCAAGCTTCTCTTGTTCGATATCTTACAACATGTTCTTCCTCCACGCCCTCGTGGCCAACTTCTCAATCTCTCCAACCTCCACCGGTCCCTTGACCTCCTCATCCTCCAGCGCCTCTACAATCGCATCCGCAACCGTATCCGCCTTAAGTGGCTTAATCCCTCCCGCACCCATCAACCACGTCAACCGTCCCCCCACAGCACTATTCACCATCGACGCGACGCCCCCCGCCGCCGCAATCGGCAGCGTAAACGACCGACTCGAATCGTATATAAACGGCGCTCGTATAAACACACTCCGCATCCCGGGAAACCTGCTCCCAAGAATATCCTCCGCCTCCCTCTTCGTCGTGATATACCTCCTCGGCAGCACCGGCGCCCCCGCCGCCGCACTGACATACAAGTACGTCCCCACGCTCTTGCCCTCCGCCTCCTTCGCGAGACTCACGGCACTATCCCGATTCATAACCTCGTACGTCAGCTGCCCATCCTTCTCCTGCGACTTCAGCACCTCGCCCTCCTTCCGCTCAAACGGGTTCTGCGTTCCAGCTTTTGTAGCGCTGAACGCGCGCTGCAGCCCGGAAATGGGGGACTCGCGGCCGGACACGACGCCCTTGTAGTCTGCTTCGAGCAGGATGCCCATGGTGTGGATGACGGCGGTCGCGGAGGTGAGGTGCGCGGTGTAGGTGGAGGGGTCGAGGATGTCGCCTTTTTCCCAGGAGACGGAGGTTGACCAGGAGGGGGGCGTGGGCGAGGAGGTTACGGCGGACCAGGTGGGGGCGCCGCTGCGCGAGATGGAGGTTACGGACCAGCCGCGTTGGATGGCGGCGCGGCAGATGCGGCTTCCTGGGGGTAGGTTAGCAGATATACGTGAGAATTGATATGTTATGCGATCGGTCTTTGTAAGGTTCATCGTGGGGTAACTCAAAGAGCTTTGCGCTGGCGATTGTCTCTCGAGATTTTGTAGCGCGTAGGGTAAAGTCTGGGTCAATGGATGGAGTACTTACCAAGGAAGCCATTGCCACCGCAGACCACGAGCTTCTTTTTCGCTGCTGAAGCCATTGTTGTGTCGAGTGAAAAGGAAAGAAGCTCCAGACTTGCAGCTCAAAATGGCGAGTGGTGAGGTCACTCCACCGAAGCTATCCACCAAAGGCGGGACCGGGGTCCCACGCGACTGCCAAGACTCCCGCGGCGAGCCCCAGATTTTGGAAGCTGCATGGGAGGTGTGCTCAGCAACTCCACAACAAACCTTGGGAGTCCTTTCCAACGGCGCACCGACCTGCGATCGAATATCTATCTTCGCGTCCTCCTATTCCTGTCTCGGACGCCCTGCAACTCGACAACATCGGAGACTAGCAGACAGAGCGGATCGGATGCGCGCTCTCGCAAAGATGCCCGCCCCCGCAGCAAACAAGCGCGTCAAGGTCGGTGAAGGCGCACATGTCCTACTACGCTCGCGAGCTAACGACGCGCAGAATAAGCGCGTGAGTCGCAATATCAGTACGCAAGCTTCACCATGAACGCGCAACCTCCCTAACACGCACAGTCATCGGCTCCGAAGCCTGGGCCCTCCCTCCCGTCGGCCATCCCGACCGTCCCAAGGGCGTACCCGACGACCACACCAAGCGATGGACCGTCTACGTGCGCCAACCAGACGGCGATCCCTCCCTCACAACCTGGCTCAACAAGGTGCAATTCAAGATATTCAATACCTACGAGAATCCGCTCCGCACATGCGACAATCCACCCTTCCAGGTTACCGAGACCGGCTGGGGTGGCTTCACCATCGACATACGGTTACACTTCCAGCCTATCAGCGGGGAGAAAGCGCAGTACAGACAGCACTTTCTGCAGCTGGAGAAGTACGGCGATGAGAAGCTGCAAGCCGAGCAGGAAAGGACGGGCTGTGTGAGGAGCGAGTACCTGGAGGTGGTACAGTTCAACGAACCTACCGAGGCGCTGTACGAGGCGCTCACCGCCGACGACCAATGGAGCTATCTTGCGCTGGGTGCGAAGGGTGGTAAGAAGACCTCGAGCATGAGCACAGGACCCAATGGGCGACCGAAACGCGGTTTCCCCAACGGCGAGCGAAGTGCGCAGTTACCGGAGAAAGGAGGCGATGATATCCCTTTCAGCCAGGAGCAGGAGGCCGAGCTGATAAATCAGCTCAAGGCTAAGATGGAGATGGTCGAGAAGGCACTGGAAGAAGAGAACAAAAAGAGAGAAGACACGGAGAGCAAGCTCAAGTCGCTCAGGGCAGAGCTGGGACATGAGGCTGCTCAACAAGCGGCGCAACAAGCGAGTGGTGATAGGAGTCGGCGGAGGTGAGAAAGAGTCGGGGGAGGGACTTCTTTAGTTTCAATCTGGTTGAGATGTACTGCTGACATCTGTTGTGCCAGTAGAAAGAAAATAAAAACGACGAGGAAGGCGAGAAGATCTGACTAGCGATTGGGGCGTTGAAAATTTCACGACGATTCCAAACAGGTCGGACAGGTTATGCCTTGGTGGTTCACACGGCGAATGCATTTTCAAGGCGTTGGAAAACGGAACAGCTGTACTAGTGTACAAGCAGGGGGCGTTGGTGCCAGTTTACCGATACCTCTTCCTATTCGATTACCCAGATTCATGTTACAAAGACGCCCATACCATGCATAATGCCCAGTCCTACCTCATGCTCCCAGCGACCAAGAACTCCACAACACTCCTGTGCAAACGCCGTGCATAATGCGACAAGCCCCGACCTCACCCGCTACCAGGCTGCTTATGCTTCACAGTATCAAAATCAATCTCCGACTTGACCACGACCTTCGCCTTCTTCGTCACCCCCGGCCCCGTACGCATTCCCTCTGTCCGCTCAACCGCCTTCTCAACTCTCTATCTCCAAATCAGCTCCGTACTACGCATCCCGGGAATCCAACTCACCGCCTCAACCCTGTCACTTAATGCCGGCGTCGCAGGACTAAATTCTAGCGGATTCACCACGTTCCCTTTACCCGCCATGGCTTTGCTGCGCGCGGAGCTCGCGTCGCCGCCGAAGGCTGCCTCCGACTGCGCGGCTACCATCGAGTCGCCGCCGGACTGGGAGTACTCGTCTGCGTGGACGTTGATTCGCGCGGGGTCTTTGCGCTCGCCCGTTTTGATGAAGTTGTTGTCTGGGGGGTTGGTGGGGGAGGTGGAGGAGGGGCGGGTATGCGTATGGATGGGAAGGCGTAGGTGGCGGGGGGTGAGGAGAGGGCGGAGGGAGAGGCGGAGGGGGGCCATGGTTGTGTGTGGTCGGTGTGGTGTCGTATAATTGGATATGGGTATGTCGCGCGTCTGAAGTGTGAATTGCAATTACAGCAGAGAGAAGCAGAAAAGCTAAAGTCGGGGATGCTTTGCGTTGGCCTACTGCAATTACCTATGAGGTGCGGATGCGGGGATCATGATTGGGCAGTGATGTAATGGGTGCGTATGGCTGCTAGCGCTATGTAGTAGCCGTGGTGATGGACCCAGATCATGTGATTTGCTAGTGGGAGATGATGTACATGCAGGGTCCGTATAGTGCAGAGTGGATTTTGAATCTGTTGCGTTGTTGCAGTGGAAGCATCAATTTTCTGCTCGTTCCTGAACGCTGTGTGAGGAAATTACTGATCCAAAATCTTCCCCTACCCAATACTCACCACCTAGCACAAGCATTGCTAGAGGAAAAAAATCACATGCACATCCTGATCTTCGTTGGAGATCAATAGGTCTACATCGACGTTGAGATCGTGTAAGAATCTTCACCCGAGCTCATCAACGGCGTGGGCCTGGCCAAACTGTGAACACGACAGGCCGCAAACGTCGCACATTTGGATGACAAACACGACTGCTCTTTGCGCTGCAATGGTTGTTGGTTGGTGGTTACTCGGGCCCGTGATGTCACGCAGCTTCTTTGACTTTGATCCGGCCAATCACAACTGCAGCTGTCGTGAGATTCATAAGCAGAGCCCTCACTCAGCAACTCTAGCGATGCCGAGTTGACTCATCCTTCCGCACTTCTCGGATTAGGTATCACGGGCCGAGACACTTTACTTACATGCGGTGCTTCGCAAATTCATCCGTCCTGAACTGATCCCTTTGTCGTCGGAACCCAACAAGTTCAAAGCCCACGCCTCCACCAACAAGCGCCACATTTGACAGATCAAAGGAACGGCTGCCTGACAACCACCAAAATCTCTTGCGGGCATATGTGATTAGTACTACACCAACCATGGCATCCAGCATGAGGAAGGCATCACTTCGCGAGACACTGTCCATCGCCCATACCGCCGAATGCAAGCTCCATCTAGCAGCAAACCGTCCCGACAGAGACCTGAGGTTCATGCTCGGGCACGCGCTTACCCTGGACTCGGTGTCATTGCGATTAGTCGAGATCGAAGAAGAAGCAGCCACAGTCCAGCAACCGAGCCATGCAACCGGCGTCAGATTCCAGGCCGCTAACAACTGCCCCACAAAGAGGAAGACGAGCCCGCCTCCAAACAGGTTTGCCGAGATGCATGCAAGCGATGAGGACGACGAAGAGGAAGAAGACGAATACATAAGCAGCGATGACGACCAGGACGAACTTTCGCTTATGCGGTTTCCATCCGGGTCGGCGAAACCACCGCAGGAGCCTCCGGACCTTGTTCCATCTGAAGAGGGCTCATCGGACGAGGACGACCCGCCATCTCCGGAGCTGCCGAGCGAGGAGCTTTTGCGCGATATCATGAAGGGCGACGGTGACGAAAATCTTAGGAGTGCGTATGCGGGCGTCAAGAAGTGTCACTGTCATGGACACCATGAGGATGCGCCGAAGATACAGAGGATGTGGGAGATACCGGCAAAGGAGGGCGAACAACGGGCGGATGGCGTGAGGATTGCTGTGGCTGAGGTTGCTGTGTGAAAGGGCTGGTACCTATTGAAGAGGCGGTTGGGAGTGGTCATGGATTGCAACTATATTGAGCGATTTTTGGTGACAGGCGCTGAAGGCGTGAAGGCGCAAAGGGAACGGCGTATGTATGGTCTCTTTAGGCGAGGTATATTCAGCAGTATTGCATTCCAAATGTCGAACATGAGAGTTCACTCGTACAATCCTCAGTTGCTCGACAGGCAGTCATGACTTGAATATAACTTCAGCTCTGCAGATTCGTTCGCACAAGCTAGGGACCAGTCACTGAAAGGTACACTGCAAAAGGAACACAAAGTTCTCGGGACGGTTCATGGTCTTAGCTAGTAGTCTACATAGTGTATGTATACCCTATCTGTCGTCCCTCCCCAATTGATCTCATTTATTGTCAGAACAGCCAAGCACATACACAAAGAGCAGAAAAGAGCGTCGGAAAAGAACCTTAGAAGCGGTAGTATCATGGTTCCATGCGAGTGGAGGAGCATGCAGGACCAGCTAGCCAGGTGGGTGGGCGGATGCACAAAGTGTTCGATTGCACCTGAAGAGCCAGTGATGTTGTCGCGGCATCGTGGGAGTTTATTAACCATGGATGCGGTTGATAGGCTCGGCATCTGCGGTGCGCTTGTTCGAAGGTCGAACAGTGCCTGGCTCTGCTGAGGCAGATCGGCGGTAACCAGGTTTGGCACGGGTGAAGCCAGGTTCAGCCTCGGGAGTACGCTTGCCAGCACCGGCGCGACCGAAAGGTTCAGGCTCAGCATTGCGTCCCTGATTCCTAATAGCGCGAGATTCGACGTCCTCTTCAGACACTTTCTTCTCTCGTACCGATCGCTTGCCTTGGTTTCTAATGGCGCGTGCTTCAACATCCTCCACCTCTTGAGAACGGCCCTGGTTTCTAATGGCGCGTGCTTCAACATCCTCCACCTCTTGAGAACGGCCCTGGTTTCTAATGGCGCGTGCTTCAACATCCTCCTCCTCTTGTGCAACGCTGCGGGAATTCTTGGGTCGGCCCAACCTGACAGGAGAACGGCCTTGGTTTCTCACAGCGTCACGCACCTGCAGCGTTATTTCATCGTCGTCTTCGACACCACGCGGATGTGAGCTTCGGCCAAAAGGCTCCGGTTCAGGCGAACGAGTTTCGAAGGTAACCTCATCGTCGTCTTCAACATCTCGCGGGTGTGAGCTTCGACCAAATGGCTCCGGTGCAGGCGAACGAGTTTCGAAGGTAATCTCATCGTCGTCTTCAACATCCCGTGGGTGTGAACTTCTGCCGAACGGTGAGGGTGCATGCTTGGTGTTTGACCTGACTGGAGCTTCAACTTCGCGTTTGCCTGTCTTGACGCATACACCAGCTAATACCCTGGCGCACCCTGTTCCACCGCTCTTGTAGATTGGGTTGGGCTCTGGAACAGGAGCAGCGAAGACAGCGAGCGCGCAAGTAGCAATGATGAATGTGGAACGCATGTTGTCGGTGGATGTGTATGAATGTTTTTCAAGATTGGTTTTGGTGTATAGAGAGTGCTCAGCACTTGAAGTTATAAAGGCACAGCCTGTGAATTGAAGATTATTGGAAAGAATGGTTTGTTGGTTTTCTGTTCCTTGGAAGATGGCAAACACGCAGGTTTTATACCTTTCGCAGTTTGCTCGAGTATAAACTTGGAAGCAGTGATAGAGACACTGCTAGAGTGTTTCCTGTCCTGCAGTGCTGGCTGTGCCGCACAGGTGAATGAGGCTATGCGTGGTCGTCATTGATCACAGACAAGACGTGAAAGCACCACGACCCTAAGCTAGTCCACGACGAGCTAAGCGTACAGACCTTTTAGCTCTCCTATTGGCTCGAAGTTACAACTGCATAGACTACTACCAAAACCGCAATCCATTTAAGCGCTTGGGTCGGAGTTACTGCCGGCTGAATATATTCAGCCGTGTTTAGCTTATCGTTCGTGAACTGCCGGCACGGCCTCAGCCAATGGTGGAATGGACCCCATTTAGACTTGGCCCCTCTGAACTACGCCGTAGCGCTTCCACGGGATCCTCGGGTACCTGCGATCATATCCGGAAGGCGCTCATAAGCTTTCCTCGAATACCCGTGCAGATCGAGTGTGATCAGCCGCAGCTGGTACCGCTGGACTCAAAATTGCTGGATATTGCAAGGCAGACTTCAATTGAGCTATTTACAGAGAATACATAATGGTGTAGAAGGCTCAATTGAACACAACTGACTCATAACCGATTGTCGTTGGAATAACGCGAAAGTCCAAATCTGGCGTTTTCTCGGCTCGCTGCATGCAGGTCTTTGATATGCGGGGTTGAAAAATCTCACACACTTGCGCCACGACCCAAATCCATGAGCAAAAGACAGATCAATTAAGCGAACCTAGGTAGCGCTCAAGCAAATACATGTGAATTGGTTCGAGCTAGTATGAATCTACATATGGTAGTAAGCTTCTCTCGCTGTACTCATGACATCTTCGATACAATATCAGTCCCTCTTTTTGACTTTGAGTAACAAGTCATGTTCGAATAGTGGCAAGTCAATCTCTTTGGCCTGCCGATTTACCCTTGCACAAGGAATATGAGAACCTTAACTTAACATGTAGTATGCAATTAACAATCGTACATACGATTCAAAGTCCTCTATGCAGCTTTTATGGGGGGTTTTTTTTTTGGCTGTGAATACCTAAATGTCACCTCTCACGTGGCACAGATTCTTGTGGACTACCGTAGCTATAATGCATTTCAGTGAAGTTCATAAGTAGAGTCTCTGGAGGCTGATCAGCATATAGATGGTGCATGTTTTCCCCGTGTCGTCACTGTGCAAGATGAGGAAAAGTAGTTTTCTGCGGTGGCATAGATACTGACAGTATGAATGAGGCGGAGTTGACTACGAGGGGTTGCAAAGCAAAATTTCGAGCTTCTATAGACGACGTTTCCTTAATAAAATTCTGGTTAGGGTCAGTAGCTTCACTTTAAATACTGTGGTCGGATAGGTAAGTAGTGTCGTAGACGCAATCCTAGCAGTAAGATTCTGAAATATATAAATTGTTGACTATTCGCGAGCTTCTGCAAGCCGCGGAAAAACGCAATACAGAGTTCTAGAATATATATGTGAAGAAGGTCCTACTTATACACTTTGATTGGTAGAAAGATACATCTTGGGGCGTTATAGAGCGTATAATAGAAAAAGAAATAAGAATTTAAGGACACCCTGGCGGACATTACTTATCAACCCGACCACGTTATATTAGTGTTATCATGACCAGGGGCTCCGACTAAGTTTCACAAATCCGGTGAACCTCCTCCCACACGAAACAGCGCATGTAGCATGAATTGGTTTCAAGTATAGCGGTGACCACACCACCAATCTGCCCGTCAGACATGTCTTGAACTCAATGATAAGCTGGGCTATGCGCATAAAACTCAATGCATGGTGGTTTTGTTAACGTAAATGAGAGGGACTGGCAATTATCAATATGCACGTGGATGACTTGCAGCCTATATTGTAGATAATCACATGAGACGGGGTGGATCTATAAAGCAGGGGGGACAAAAAGGCGCGTTGTGCTTAATGCACGAACGAAGGGGGACCAAAAAAGCGGCTAAGGCGCGCCCAGCGTCTATGCGCAGGCTTGTAGCCTATACCGCTCCAGTCCGCCCAAGAAGCAATTTTTTTTTGTTAGTACTTCATGCACATAGGTATACCATCAGTTGCTTCCAGATCGGTCCCACATATTTTCAGCAAAGTTACGTAATGATCTGCGTCACTCAAGGATGAAGAGGAGAGCGCAAGCGCAGACAACCAATGTATTGGGCCCGGATATTGATTTCACTGCAGCAACTCCCGTGTGATCGCAAACGCTCTACCCGGGCATCTGCTTCACAACAGGTCTTCGTGTGCAAGTGTTAGTCTCTTCAGAGTGATGAGCGTGTCAGTTCATAGGTCGTTGATGCGTTCGAAGAGATTCACAACGATCGAGGTACGGGTCACGGTTGCATGCCATTTGGTGTCAACGAAGTGCGCGACGGGATTTTATTGGCTTGAAGTCTACATGAATATGTATTTCCTGCGTGCATCTTGCCTCGCTGTCGCACTCTCCCATGTGGGGACTATCATCCAAAGCATGTACAAATCTGACAAAGGAAGTAAAAGATGAGTGAAAACACAGGGCTCGGCGAAGTGCCGCTGGGACAAGACAAAGTCCTCAACACTATCAGGCGTTGGAAATGGAGAAAATCATACCAAGTATCAAGTTGATGACCATCAGTTGGGCGCACGTACGCTCATGAGGGCAGCGCTGCTGAAGCCACGAGCCTTCAAGGCCTCAATGAGACCATTGGACCAGGTGCCGCGCTTGTTAGAGCCGCGGACAGCAGCTTCGGCCTCACGCTTGTTGGAACCGCGTACGGCAGCTTCGGCCTCGCGCTTGTTGGATCCTCGGACGGCAGCCTCGGCCTCGCGTTTGTTAGATCCTCGGACGGCAGGCTCACGCTTGTTGGAACCGCGCACAGCAGCTTCGGCCTCACGCTTGTTCGATCCTCGGACGGCGGGCTCAGCTTCGGCATCACGCTTGTTGGAGCCACGAACAGCAGGCTCACGCTTGTTGGAACCACGGACGGCAGGTTCAGCCTCAGCACCGCGTTTGTTAGAGCCACGGACGGCAGGCTCAGCTTCGGCATCGCGTTTGTTGGACCCCCGAACGGCGGGCGAAGCCTCAGCCTCAGCATCACGTTTGTTGGATCCGCGGACTGCACGCTTGTTGGAGCCACGAACAGCACGGGTGTCGATTTCCTCTTCCTCGTCCTCAGCAAAGCGCTTGTTGGATCCACGGACAGCGCGGGTGTCTAGTTCGTCATCGTCTTCTTCAGAACGACGGTTGGAGCCTCGCACTGCACGAGCGTCAATCTCCTCAATCTCTTCGTCCTCATCGTCATCGGATCGGCGGTTGGAACCTCGCACCGCACGCTTGTTGGAACCGCGAACAGCACGGGCGTCGATTTCCTCGTCATCTTCAGAGCGACGGTTTGAGCCGCGAACAGCGCGCTTGTTGTTTCCGTTTGAGCCGCGAACTGCGCGTTTGTTGTTTTCGTTGGAGCCACGAACAGCGCGGATTTCCAACTCCTCCTCGTCTTCCCCTTCCTCAATATCCCTCCGGTTTGAGCCTCGAACGGCGCGTGCCTCAACCTCCTCTTCCTCCTCTGCGATCTCGCGAGATGAGATCACGAATCCGCCGTTTGATCCGCGGAGAAGACCACGCTCTACTGGTGCGAGTGCTTGAATTTCAGCGTCAGGAACGGGAGCGGCAAGGAGGCCAAGGGCAAAAGTAGCGATGATGAGTGCGGAACGCATGTTGTCGGTGGGGGAATTAGTGTGATGTAGTTTACTTTTCGGGAATTTTGGTTTGCAAATGGTGCACAGCACGTAAAATTAATTAAATCAACAAAGGTAGGCACAGCCTGGTAGTAGAATGTGATGTTGCAAAGAATGCGTGGGAAGATCCGGATCCTCTGTCGTTCCAAATGCTTGGGAATGAGTGGTGCTTTAAGCATTGTGAAGCAGACTCGGAACGAGATGGCATCCTCAACATGGCGAAAGATGATTGGTGCAACGGGCAAGTGACTCAAGATACGGAAGCGCTGTCCTACGGGGGTTCTCATGCATTTGCGTGATAGTGGAGGCATACGATAAAAATAGGCGTCAATCTAAACCATAAGAGGCTAAACGTGGGCCAACACACGTGAACAATTTAGCCGCCAGGAACCACAACGCTGGAATCAGCATGAACGTCCATTGGAGCAAATGCAGAGTGCCCCTGCTTGGAAGCCCGAAGCTGAGACCGCTCGTCCACTAGAACTGCGAGCCATGCAGCTTCTCCACCTCCAGGCGATCCTTTCTGCCCCATACTGCAGTTGGGCACGTCCCGCCATCCCTTGTTCGCTACCAGTGCCTGGCTTGATTGTAACCGCCATGGCGTTATTGCATCAGTTGACGAAAGCGAAAACGTTTCTGGTTGGCTCGCGGACTGCTATTGATTTCGAGTTGGTGTACAGCGATATCCAATCGTCGAAGGGATACTGCAGCCACAATGCTGCTTCGCGGTGATACGCCTAGACATTCTGGTCGTAATGTATGCATCGGGAAGGTAGCGAGATAAGGCGAGCAGACGCACAGATTGCTTGGTATGATAACGCACGTAACGTGGCGCCCAATACCGTTGCACTGCCGAATGAAGAGTCGCACTTCGGACCGAGGAGCGACGACTTCAGTGTGCTGGTGAGTGAAACCCAATCGTAAAGGTCATTGATTACTATTTGATTTTAGAGAGTGACAGGCGTGAGTATCAAGGAAGGTTGTAGCCGAGCAACACACGATAGAAGGGCTTGTCTTCATGACCAGTGTTGCGTACTACCCCGAGCCTTCACCGAGGTCGGGGAAATGCTCATGCCTGAGAACCTCCAACCTCGCTTGGGAATCCACTTGACTTTGACTTCCTTGGCCTTAGCTCGCGGAGTTCCCTGGACTTTGGAGGATGTCATCTTCTTTGACATGTCATCGGGGAGACCGTACAGGAGTGTGGCAATGGCTGATGTCTTCCATACGCCAACGTGGTCCTGTTCTTTTGAGCTGCGAAAGATTGTTGCAAGAAGAAAGATGCCGGTGAAAACCAGAAGCCCAAGAGGAAGTGCCATCCATGCCCACCGGACATCGACGTAACTTTCCAGATCAAATGCCTGGCCTTCCACCATTTCAGTATCTTGCGTTGCTGATCGTAATAAATTCGTCATCGCGAAAGAAAGACGGTCCAGGTGGTTCGTAACGTTCTTGTACAAGAAAGGGTTGTACGGCATGTTGCGCGTATACGGTGTGACTAGTTTGTAGGCCTTATAGCGAAGCATGGTATTGTTTTGGCCTTCATCGGTAGGCTTGTGGGTGTCTAGAGCGAAGTAGGCTGGAAATATGTCGTCAAAAAGTGAAATGGTGGCCGCATGTGTGTAGTTGTCAATGGTGTAGATCGCACTGTCGGTGACCACGTGTACGTCCTCCCGGTACACATAGTCATACATGACCAAAAGAGGATCATCATTTGGTATCGTTCTTGTAAGCCACGGCGATTCCGTCACCGATGAGTTGACAAGCGTGCTGGTCACTTCCTCGACATAGCCTCCTTCCGAGTATGTTGACAGCATCTTCTTCGCAGCCCAGGAGATCATACATTCGTGGGCAATAGGTGTAGAGTTTTGGTGGATACTCTCGACATCTTCCCCGCTAACAATGACCACGTGGGCGATCGGGTTTCGACTGTTGTTGAGCTTCGACTCGTAGCCTGGCATGAAGTCTCGCGAAAAAACGTCGTAAAGTGGCTGATTGCGCGTCAAAAGGACTTCTCCAGAATGATTCGTCCCTTGATCCGCATTGTATCCAGTCATCAGGAGTGGATTGTCCGCTTTGAGCCACCATCCACATGCGGTACCATTCGGAAAGGTGTAGAACTGCTCCTGGTCGGGATCTGTGTTCGGGTTCTGTACCCAGTCCATTTCCTTGCGCAGACACTTGAACTCCAAACGATCAGAGGCATCAACACACTCGCTATGAACCCCTAATGTCTCGTACTCTGGCCATGTACAATTGCTGTTGGGGCATCCCAGTGGTACCTCAGCTCTGGTACCCTTTCCGAAAGTTGTTGGTGGCGTTCCATTGGAATAGAAATATTGGAAGGTGAGTCCGACCAGGCTTTGATCAAGCTCAAGACTCAGATGATTCTGCTGAAACTCTTGACCAATGACGAATGGATTGTAGCCCGTCGCTCTGGGGATGCGGCCTTTTCCTTCCTGGAGTCTCCAGTGCTCAGGGTATTCGACGACCTGCTGGAAGAATGGATCGAGGGCGAGGGCCATCAGGGTAACTGCGGCGCCAAGCGCAGCGAGCGATCGTCCCTTAGTCCGCACTAGGAGTAGGAGCGATCCCCAAGGTCCGCGAGAAGCATTGTCGAAAATCTCAAAATCCCACATCTTTTTAGAATTGTCGCCTTGAAACCAGCTCCATTTCAATTGTCCAAGGGCCTCAGAGACAGGCAACAGGAGAGCAGCGGAAGCAATCTTCGCGAGTACCGAAATACAAGCGTTGAGTGTTAGCCCGAAGGGCCAATCGGGTATGCGTTTGTTCTGATAGCCCATTAACATACCCACGATACCGGCCATACACCCAGCGCTAAGCGACCAGCTAATAAGTTCCAACAACCACCTCTTCATCGCACTTCGAGAGGCAGTGTAGTTCCAGAGTTTTTGTTCCACTCGTTGCGCGAAGTTGGTAGGGCGTCCGAACTCTGTAGCGTCACCGTCGCCTCTCTTTTCGGCTGTACCAGGTGTTATCGGGCTTGTGTCCTGTCTGATGGAAGTGTTATCAATGCCGAGACCAATCTGACTTTTGCGACTCCAATCAACCTCATCGAACTCGGTGACTGTGGGAGATAGCGGCGAAAAGGCGTTTCGGCGAAAGCGAACGTTCGGTCTTCCTTCCGGGTCAAATTGGAGAGATCGACCAGGAGCTTGAGGCTTGGACCAGTGTCGAGGTGTCTCTATTGTGAGAACCGGTACGGTCAAATGTCGTGGTGATGGAGGCGGAGGTGGAGAGATGGAGTTGTACGAAGGAGGAGCAGGTGATAGCGACACTGATACACAGTGAATCGGCGTATCTCGTGAGTTCTGGTTGCAGTTCGGACATATGTGTTCTGGGACATGTCTTGGGTGCGGAGAACGTGCAGAGTGTACAGGATTTGTCGAATTTATCGATCGCGCCGATTGTGCAGACTGCGCAGACTGTGTGGATTGTGTTGAGTGTGAAGATTCCCGTCGGTCTTCTTCGTAATCTTCCCCGTGATCCAGATATATAGGGATGTTCGGATTCGATGACCAGTATGGTGATACTGGAAACCTGGGCATGTTGAACGAGGACGTTACAAGTGACTGCCAGTCCGGACTGGTTTCACCTGTGAATGATTAAGACTAAAGGAGTAGTTCGCCAGCGGACCGTAGAGAATCAAATGGATCGATGGCGCATGGAGAGGCTAATGATACTCTTATTCTACGAGATGTGGCACGGTTCCCGTAATGGCTATATTTGGGAAATAAAAATACCCGCTCTGGGGCAAGCGCTCGTCGATCGCTCGAAACTCCAGTCACGGGCAAAGGTGCGGGTGGCCCCATGCTTACGCCGCATTCAAGCGCACACGTACTGAGGAGCCTCAAACTACCCTGCAGAGGACATATATGGACCAGGATCGAAGGCCAGCAAAGCAGGATGCTTGCTAAGGTTCTAAGCCTTACAGAAAGCCCAAATACGCGCCGGACGACCCGCTCCTTGTGGCTCCCGCATGGCTCTTGTCTCGTTTGGTGAAAGTCGCAAGGTTGGCGCTGGGGCTGACTTTCAAGCCGTTGTTCGTTTCTCTGTTCCCACCAACCAAACAGTGCTTTGATTTACTTGGCGCGTTAAATCCTTGTCCGTTGGTCTGATTACAGGCGATCTGCGCGCCAGCACGGACCAAACATAGACGGCGCCACGGCGCTTGCGGGAGAAACGAGAGGCTACCGCGCCTCCACAACGTCCAGATCCGTATCGACACCATGATGGGCCAGCCCTCCCACTGAGCTGAACCCTGCTGTTACTTCCTCGCGATGCAAACTTGCTCGGTCGGAGCACTAACCCGCATACATCAGCAAGATCCTAGCACGATTCAGGCAGCGACGAGGCACAGTTCAATGCGTTTCTTCCACTCTTCAACATGACCCGCAGAAAGCGGATGGAAGAGACTGTTTGATATCACAAAAACACGATGCCATTGAATTCAACTGGCAAGGACCTAAGTTCAGTAACCGTTTTAGCCGAACCCAGAAAGACTCGTCTGAGAAGGACGTCCCTTGAAGCCATCCATGTCGGGCACGGAAGGGTTCGTGGTTCCGATGCACTTCGCACGACACAGCTTCCTAATCCAGGCTTGAGGTCAACGGTAATCATGGGTTTTGCGGCACAGTCGACCGTCATCTGCTCATTCTACCTGTTGGAACGGCAAAATACCATCCCTCTGTTCAGCCTGTTATGCGTCAGCCATCCAGTCTTGCGGTTGATAGGGTCCTAATCGGTTCTTCAAGTGATGAGTTCTGTCGGATTCAAGTGCAAGACCTATGCTACGTACACCAGCTTCAGAGCCCTGGAGACCATGGACCATGGGACCAGGTCGATCTAGTGACCTGGTTTTCGATTTGAGATTTTGCTGGAGGAAAGAGAGACATTGCATAATTCCGCGCAAACCTCACCGTGGGGAGAAAAAGCATCCACGTAGCCGAGCGGGACAGCCATGACAACACTTAGCTCTGTGCCGAGTCGCAAGACCCCAACAAGATTGTGTGCGTGTGCCGTGCTACCGAGACGATCTATTCCGGACTCGTCTTAACAGAATCAGTGAGTCGATTACGCGGCCCGTACCTTGTGCAAACAGGATTTGCCGTCAATGCTGCAAATGAGGTCGAGTGCATAAAGACACCTGCTCACAGGATTGTTCCGCATCTTTCGAAAAACAAGTATTTTGTAGATACTAAACAGTGTGCGCGGGACCACGTGGAGGCGTGAATCTCTACTGATAAATCAATGCCATGAGCCACGTTCGCAGAACTGGCCTCTTCGAACCGCTCGTCTACATCAATCCTAGCTATATAGCATCATGCATAATAAGCTTGCCTTTAGATCTCTAGATTTCCGCGGCTATCCGTCCCCAATCCAACGATCAGCACACCATCTTCATGCTGATCCTGCATGTGTATGTGACGTTGTGCGCTCGGCTACAAATCTGCGCGCTTGGCATCCAGTAAGAGGAGGATGTGTCACTGATGGCCCAAAGAGAAGAAATATGAGAGGCAAGGTTGCGGTATGTATTTGGAAGGTACACTGCGTGGGCACGATCGCTTAAGCACCTGTTCTGTTTTACCTATGCAGCTGTTGCCGAACGGCAAATCTGTAGGACGCGTATATCGGCTCTTTCGATGTCGATAGCGCCGTGCATGAGACCCCTCCCTCTTGCTGCACCTGCTCTTTTTATCAGACCGTGACGAACCATCAGTGTACTTGCGCTTGCGCGTATAGCGGCTCGATGACGTTCCCAGGTACCCCTGCAATCGGATGGGCAGGCGGCCTGACAATAAACGATATCTGTCCACACTGAGAACAGTGATCGGCTTTCTCTTGCTCAACAGTGCTAAACGATGACCATGTTCAGATCTCGTTCTGGGCGCAGCTCTTCGCCTTCGCTCGCTCGGGTTTGTCCCCGCAACCGAAGCACTGCTTTGCGTAAGAAAAGCGACCACTCACAAGTCCAGTGATGACTTCCAAACTCTTCAAAATGAGTGTCTGCGGAATCCGCATACAGTGTGATCAAATGTCGTAAGATAGAATACCTCCACGGTACAATGGTTAGACAAAAGTTAGAGTATAATGTCCTGCCGCAGGAGGAGCAAGGAAGTACTCATACCATTCACCTAGTACTGGTGTAGAGTATCACAACTTCCCCAGTCCGCTCATGATTCTCTTCGCCTCCCTCCTCACCTTCTCAATAATATCCGCCGCCCCCTCCACCTCCCTTACAATCCCCACCCCCGTCCCCGCCCAAATGGCCGCCCTCCCCTTCCTCCCCGTCGCATACCCCTTGTGATCCTGAAGAACAGCCTCATTATGCAGCCTCTGTATCTCCTCCAACCCCACCCCACCAACATAATCCTCATAACTCCTCACCACCAGACTCCTCCCATCATATGCCTCCGGCCAAACATTCGGCCCCTTCAACTGATCAAACAGCTTACTCCTCTTCGTGACCTGCCCGCCATCCTCCGCCTCCACAACCGCCGCCTGCGCAACAGGATGAATCGTCACCTCCCTGCTCGCCAAAAACCTCGTCCCCATAACCACGCCCGCCGCCCCCAGCGCAAGCGCAGCAGCGACACCCCTCCCGTCTACAATGCCCCCACTCGCAAGCAGCGGCACGTCGCCGAATCCCTCCCGCCTCAGCGCATCCGCCGCCTCAGGTACGAGGGAAATGACACCCGCCCCCTTCTCGAACCCGTGGCCCCCTGCGTCGGCGCCTTGGAGACAGATAGCATCGGGGCGCGCATGGTTCGCGACGTATAGCGCGGCTTCGACGTTGCCGACTTGGATCCAGACCCGCGTCTCGGGACTCGCGCCTCTCAGCGCATCTACCCACGCTCTGTAGTCGCCTAGCTGCTTCGCGGCGAAGAGCCATACGACTGCGGGCTTGAACTCCCGTATAACGGGCACCACGTCCTCGATTTTGCAGATGAAGGCTAGGATGCCGACGCCTAGTGGTAGCGTTGATGAGGCCTTGATCGCTGCGTTGGAGGACGCTGCGAACGTGGAGCGTGCCTGGGAGAGCTGGGTAGAGAGTTGCGACATGTCGTTTAAGCTGCCGATGAGGCCGAGGCCGCCGGCGAGAGAGACGGCGGTGGCGAGGGGCGCCCATGCGAAGCCGCCCATTGGGGCGGAGATGAGGAGGGGAGAGGATGTCCAGGGGAGGTAGGATGATAGTGTGCGGGACCATTGTTGGGATGACATGGTGGTAGGTGTGTCGAAACTTGGATGGAGAATTTGGCGACTCTGAGGTTGCGAGTAAAGTCTGGCTGGGAGTGGGTGGGTATGTATATCTGGCGGTGGGCCGAGCGAGCTGAAAAGCTGAAACTCGCTGTTCGTGATCTGAGTCCCAAGATGGAGACGTCTTACTACTTCTCTGGGCCAAGGTGTGGGGAACGAGAAGCTGGGAGCCGCTAGTCTAGAGCTTGTAAGACCCATATTAGTAATGTCACACGTAGAAGAGCTGAGCTCCAGTGCGGAGTTGATTACACTACACCCTTGAGCAAGGCCCATGTTTGCGAAACCTGGACGCGATCGATGGAATGTGCATTCGACTACAACTGGCGGATATGTTACGTATGTAAACAGATCACGTTCAGCGACTTATGTGACCACTCCAAGTCAGCAATCATGCGCAAGCCAAGGCTGACTGTTATATATCAGCCCGAGTAGACACGGATAATCGTCGTATACCAAGCAAACAAGCAAGGTTTCCTAAGGAGAATGCCAACGACACAAGAGATCGATAGCGCAGACTATGCTGTGGGTATAAAGCTATGCTAACCCCAAACCCGCCAACCGAACATAGACACATTGAATTTGATCGCAAAATGGAAAAGCACCGACCCAGAACAGCTGATCAAACCTCGCGTATGAACAGCACACGTGCGCGACATCTACTAAAGGGGAAGCCATCGGACGGTAAAAGACGGAAAGTGGAGGTGTCTATTTGGCGGAGGGTTTCTTGATGAGACCAGAAAAGAAGGACATGAGCTTTTCGTTGTCCATGTTGGCGGGATCGGAACCGTTGACGGGCGGTGTCGTGGCAGCCTCGGATTCAGTAGCTCTGCTGGTCTCGCGCTCCTGTGGGGAATGTCAATACTGGTTTTGTTATCAGAATGGATGCAAAACATACTTGTAATCGCTTGACCATCTCGTCAGCGTTGACTTGAATACCGCCCATGTTGAACTGCACAGGACCGATGTGCTCTTCCACCACACCTGACGCATCGTCCGTATACGTCCTGTAGTTGTCCACGTCTTTCTTCGCTGCTTTGGCCTTTGCCTCGTTTTCGTCCTCGAGACGCAGTTGATCCAAAACCTTGACTTGCTCCTTGAGGAAGTCTTGCGTGTCTTGACTTGATATCTCGATGCCGTTCGTCTGCTTGGAATGCAGTGCGGAGAGCGGAAAGTCCGATTCGGGGTTGCGGATCGTCTCTTCGTAGATTGTGGTGGCAGAGGGGCCTTCGTCTTCTTCTTCTTGCTGCGGCGAGACACTGACTTCCTGCTCCTCGCCTTCGGCTGGGACTTCGCCGTTCATGACTACCTTCATTTGTTGCGGGATGTGATCGATGTCGACCGACCATTTCTCGCTAACTCCTTCCACATCGAAGCCGTCTCTCAAGATTCTGATCTTGGCCCATGAATCCCAATTCGGCGGAACCAACACTCGATCCCGATCCGTCACGTTGTGCTTGAGTTGTTTCTGCTTCAGGAGGGACTTGATCCCCAAAGCGGAATGAATGAGCGTCTGAAGCGATCCTGGGGCCGACGGCATCGTATATACAAGGCTGGCACCGTGCTTGAGAAGTATGGTTCGCAGATACTGCAGGATGAAATCGAACTCCTCTTCCTTCCATCCCCGCTCTCGCTCCAGAGCTTCGATCTTGTCGGCGTTCTGGCAAACGACGCATAGTGGTATGCCAAGAGGTTCATCCCACTCTCCAGGCCCCATGGGCACTTTCACGTTCTCCAGCGCACTGTTCCCCTCAGCACCGCCGACAGTGCGACCCTTGTCTTGGAGGGTGGTGATATTCTCCTCGAGCACCTCCTTCGAAGCAACATCAAGGGATAGGATGAGCGACCGCAGAACCCGGATCCAGTCGCGCAGCTGTCTTATCCATAACCATGGGTGATTCCAGTCAAGCAAAATGACGACTAGCATATGCGGGAGCGTGCGAGGATTCAGGTACGGTTTTATGAGCGGTGTGAATGATGGCGACGGGTTTGCGAGCAGGTATAGAGAAAGACGAGCGAGTGTATCTGCACGAGTCAGTCCCCTCCCTGAATATGGAGTCGCTACGTGTACCTTCATGATCGGTGTCGAGCACGTCTTGATACGTGTAGCCCAGCGCGAATTGGTTTGCGATTGGCGGCTTCCGTCCTCTATCCGGAGGTCTCCGGTTGTTCGTAGGGTCTGTGGCTACTGACTCGAGGAACTCTCTCTGTGTTTCCGGTGTACCGCCTGGTCACATTAGCATGTGCCCCTGTCTCCCGTCCTCCAGTATGCCCTACCGAGTACCAGCAAGCTCTTCTCTGGCAGGCGCTTCCCGCTCGAGATGTTGTCCAGCATGGGCTTCCATATCTCCTCCTTCTCTTGGTCGCTGCTATTCGGCCGCCGCACGGGGAAGTTGGAGCTGCGCGCGCTGGCCATTGCGGAGTAGCTCGCAGGTTCAAGACGGCAACGAGACAGTCATGCGCTTTTCCAAAAGCGTTAGCGCAGCACAGAGCCCGAGAGTGACTGCGCGTAAATGGAGCGATAGGCGGCGACGTGTGTGTGAGGATGCTGCGGGGATGTTGTGGAGGTTGGACCCGTTTGTTTGTCGGAAGCTTTCCATGCAGGGATACGCGACCGCCAAGACAAAATGTGCCGTCACCTTCACGACCTTTTCACAGACACAACTGCACTACTATACTTCGCCCTGGCCACGTCGTGGACGTTGCGACTTACCGAGACGCCCGCCGCCCATCCCAATCCGACGTACCAGAACCACTGCGGCTTCCCATCGCGTTCAGCCCGCGCGCACGCGCACACTCGCCATGAATTCCATACGCGCGATCCAGCAGCTTAACAAGCGCGAGCTGGAGGCAGGCATCAATCCGGAAGGCTCATGGCATACCGACTACCGCGACACGGCCTTCATCTACATCGGCGGCCTGCCCTTCGAGCTTTCCGAAGGCGACGTTATCACCATATTCTCACAGTTTGGAGAGCCCGTGTGGATACGACTGGCACGCGACAAGGAAACGGGCAAGTCGAAGGGCTTTGGTTGGCTGAAATATGAGGACCAGAGGAGCTGCGACCTGGCTGTGGACAATCTGGGAGGAGCGACGGTCATGGACAGGGTGCTGAAGGTGGATCACACGCGTTACAAGCCCAAGGACGATGAGGACATGGGAGACAACACGATGGGAGAAGTCGATATGGCTGGGGACGAGGATGGCGGCCGGCGCAAGAGGCAGCGCACAGAAAGTGAGAGCGATTCGGACGACGACCGCCCGCTGCTACCGGAGGAGATTGAGCTGGAAAAGGACATACGTGATCTTGACGAGGAAGACCCGATGAAGGAATCTATGGTGAAGAGGCTGCAGGAGAAGGCTGAGTCTGCGGTCAAAAAGTTCAAGAAGAGCAAACGGAAGGAGAAGGAACGGAAGCATCACAGGCGTCACCGCTCACCACGGCGAGATCGAAGTCGCGATCGCGATAGGGAGCACAGGAGGATCAAGGACAAGGACTCAGAGGATGAAGACCGTCACAGAAGGAAGGAGCATCGGAGCAGGCGTGAGGACTCGGAAGAGGACAGTCGTAGAAAAAAGGAACATCGAAGCAGGCGGGAGGCGTCCGATGATGAGCGCCGCCACAAAAGCTCGCGGCAACGTCGCGATGGTTCGAGCGACAGGGAAGAAGCTCGGGATAAGCCACGAGATCGACGGGATCGCGACCGCAGTGACCGTAGTCCGCTACAGCTCGGATGAGGAGGACCACAAGCGTTCGCGTTCGAAGCGGTCGCCTTGATGAAGGGATACAAGTGACTGATCCCCATACGTTCCACACACGATCAGATATATGCAATCGCCATCAGTTGTCCTGCCGCATTTGAGGTATCGTTAGTACGGGTCGACAAGCCGAATGTACCTCTTCCCCACAGCTAGCGGCACTTGGCTTTCCGAATTAAGTATGTTGGTAGACTTGCTATGGTTGGGTCGTAGAGTTGGACGGGCAAGAACGTACCGTGGCCGCGTGGAAGTACGCAAAAGCCAATAGTTCGCACAACACGTAACCACTTCGATCATCTCGACGGAGTTTAAGAAACCAATGAAGGAGAGCTCTTTGCAGTCGCCGCAAATAGCCATGTTCTTACCATTCCAGTACTGGCAATCTTAGGCATCCAGTCATTTCGGATTGTACGGATAGATACGCGAGTCTGCTGACAACGCGGCCAGCAAGACGCCAGAGACCACGAGATGGTCGTGTAGAAGCGACAGCTGTTCGTCCGACTCCCCGTACGAGTCTACGTTTACTCAGGACAGATCAGCTGAGCTACAGTCGAGGTGTCATTTGGTGAGGTACATCCGTTGCGAGAGACGATCGCGCAATGTGTGTGTGTGAACGGCTATGTGAGTGGAAGCTCGTCGGCTACTGCTTTCCAGCACTGGATCCCTCATGCGCATCGTGTGTACGCGTATCTGTTGACCTTTGATTGGATGTTTGAAGAGCATGGGAGGATATTACGGATGCCGACGACCCGTGACTGTAAGCTGGTGCCTCGCGATAGATTAGGTTATGTCGTTGGAATTGCTCACGTTGATGCGCTCCATGCCCACTTATCTATCAACCACTGTCCGAGGTTTCTTCGCTCAGTTATAGGGCGAGTTAAGCACTCCCTGCCTCGTTTGCAATTCCCTCTTAAGCGTGAAACGTGACACTGGGAGATGGAATATCACCACACTCCGTAGCTGTGTCTGTCGCAAGCTGTTGCGCGTACTGTTGCGCAAACGGTCGGTAGAGTCCATCCCTTAATCAACGAGGGCGGCTGTGCAGCTCATATAGCGACCTCTCGAATGCCGATGCAGCTCCCTCCTTTGACGATCTCCATATCGAACAGTGGGCTGCTGTCGTGGTGTTTTGGGCGGACGTTCCAATCGCAGGTGACGCGACGGGCCTAGCGTGTGCAGGGGTGCGGTTCAAGCTCACGCCCGGTCCAGGCGCCCACATTTGATCATGCTTCACTTCCCGTAGCAAGCTTGGTGGTTGCAATATTTCCGGCTCCGGTCCACAGTTCCTCCCGGGTGCTGCCCTCGCAGCGAAATTATTACCGGCAACGCGCTCGCTGACACAGGCAGGAACACGAGCCGGGCGGCCCACGACGGCAGCACTGAGCACCAACAACAGTGGCACCGAGCAGGCTCAGCCACGTCGAAGCAGGGAATCGCCATGACGGAGGGTCGAGCAGGGTCACGCCCACACCCACACCCACACCCACACCCGCCGACCGCCGCCGACCGCTTTGAGGCCTTTCCTTTCGACGACGGCGCCGTCACTGGCCACGCTGCCGAGGACTGGCTGCGTGACGTGCTTCTTCCATGCCGCTCGACTGGCCGTTTCGTTTGCTAATGCCGGATCCATCGTGCTGCTCAGTGCTGCCCTCGTTTGTGCATTCCTCAGCACCTTAAACCGGCTGCCACGGGTACTTGGCAATAGTCCACCTTTGACTACCTTTGTCTACCTTTTCCTACACCCACATACTTCCGCCAATCTGTCGCCATCGAATTGCCTTGCTGTCGCTCCCGTCGCGCCCTCCCCGTCCACTCGCTTTCCTTCGCAACCTCGCGCATACACATGTTGCAGACATGAAGCCATTCCGCGCCGCCCAGGCTTGGACTGCCGTGTCACTCTTGGCGGCGAACTTGTGTTCGCTCCCCGCATCAGCCATTGTCCTCGACCCGAATAGCCAGGACTCGGTGCGCGCCGCTTCGAAAGATGTCGCCCAAGTCCTGTGGTCCATGTATGCGACAACGGACAACCAGGTCATCTCCGGGATAACCGGCTTGTTGACCTACCCGCCTTACTATTGGTGGCAAGCCGGTGCTATGTTTGGCCAGTTGATCGACTATTGGTACTACACTGGTGATGATTCTTACAACAACATGATCCGGGACGGCTTAGTACACCAAGCAGGAGACAAGTGGGATTATGTGAGTCTTGTTCCCGCGCAGCCCTGCAGTCGCGCATGGTTGAACAAGCGCGGCCCATTTTGCCTGACATGCCTCACTGCCGCTGCAACGTCTAACACGCAGTAGATGCCCGCGAACCAGTCCAAGGATGAAGGCAACGACGACCAATTGTTCTGGGCCTTCACGCTTATGAGTGCCGCCGAATACAACTTTCCTAACCCTCCTGATGGAACGCCCGGCTGGCTCGCCCTCAGCCAGTCCATTTGGAACCAGCTTGGGACGCGATGGGAAGCTGCGACATGCGGTGGCGGAGTGCGGTGGCAGATATACCAGTGGCTGCCAGGCTGGGGTTACAAGAACTTGGCCTCGAACGGTGGATACTTCCAGCTATCTGCTCGGCTGGCGCTGTTCACCGGCAACTCGACATACGCGGACAGGGCGGTGGAGATCTTTGACTGGCTGGAGGATATGAGCTCGCTTGTGACTCATGATTATGTTGTCTACGATGGTGCAAATGTTGATCCCACCCCTGCTAAAGGAGATGCGGGTAATTGCACCAAGCCCGACACAAACCAGTGGACCTACAACTACGGCATCATGATTGGAGGCGCTGCCTACGTAAGTCATCAACGCGCATACATTAAGCGCTGCGCTTTCTGTGCCGTGACATGTGCTGACCTTGCCAGATGTACAACTACACGAACGGGTCCGATCTCTGGGGCAAGCGCTTGTCTGGATTCATCAATAAAACGGCCATCTTCTTCCCTGACCAAAACAACGGCATCATGACTGAGCCTTGCGAAGGACCAGAAAACTGCAACGGTGACATGGTGTCTTTCAAAGGCTACCTCGCTAGGTGGTACGCCGTGGCCGCCCAACTCGCTCCGTTTACTGCACCTCTGGTCATGCCACACCTACAGAAGTCAGGCATAGCGGCAGCACAGTCTTGTGTTGGACCCTCCTCTACCGGTGGTGGGCAATACGAATGCGGAAACCGGTGGTACATGAAAGGCTACGATGGCAAGTCGGGAGTGGGTCAACAACTGGCTGCCCTTAGTATCATTGCTGCAAACATGGTACCGTTTTCAAAGGCTCCATTGACAGGCAATACCGGTGGAACCAGCACGGGTGACCCCGGACTAGGGACCGGTGAAGACGAAGGAATACCGAAGATAGATTACCCGGTCGCTACAGCAGGAGAAAAGGCGGGCGCGGCGATTCTTACCATCTTCATGACCGTTGGGACGGTCGGCGGTGCATATTGGCTGGTCATTTAAGTCTAGCAGGACGACGGTGATATCCGATGTTTTGGTCCATTTTCACGGCGTTTGGAGGGTTTGTCACGGTCCGGGAGGACTGCGACCTGGAGCAGGCCTTGGCTCGCTTGCATTGGGGGGTGCATGCTACGATATGCACGATTGTACATAGGTAAGTACGGGATCGACAGAGTTGCGAGCGCAGCTACGCGACCATGAACATAGGACCACGACTATCGTGTAATGATATTCTTCAACATGATCGGCCTCAGCCAGAGTCAATCGCGTGCATCTCCACCATACGAACGACTGAATTCCGAAGACTTACATACATACATTCCAGAACTGCCGGTCCCGTCGACAGGGTCCTGTCCTTGGCCTTTTTTCTGATTGCGGAAACCGGGCTCCGTCCGGCATTCGCTGCTGGGACGCAGCCAGGGCAGGCTTGTGTCGTTGCACAAGCACGGCGATCTTTGCCCAAGAATTGCAGGGCTCTTCCGCGCGATATTAATAGCCACCTCAATCTCGTATTCTTTCCTCAATCGAATGCGGTCCGACACGCGAATGTTGTGTTCGACGATACGATGATGTCAGTTTCGTCCATCCTTCGTCGGCCGTTCAGAGCGTGCCTGGAGCTCGATGGTTCGACTCTCGTGTTTCTCGACCCTTGCGCAAGTTCTCGTACGGTTCCAGCCGGTTGTGTCTACCGGGCCGCGCAAACTGGCCCTGGAGTTTCCTCGGCGTAGGAAACAACCTCCACAACTAAGCTTCTACGTTGTGCCTACCACGCACCTCCCGATATAGGAATGCGTATCGCGAAACACACCTGCCGATTCGAAACAAGAGTATGACGATCAGAGGCGAAAACAAGTCCGGGATACGAAGCAACGTCCACACATGTCTAGAGCGCTGGACTTCGATTGGGGCGTGTACGATGGGATCGTCGCAACTCTCGCTAAAGTGGTGAGGGTTCGGGAATAGTGTCGTGCGCCGTCTGTGGACGACTGTTATATCAAAGACAGAACGGACGTATAAAGCTGTGTAGAGATCCTGAGCTTTTTGCGTGCTCAAGGCGAGGTCAGACTCAACTCGGTTTCCAGCAATTCTACGACGATGAAGTTCGCAGCACACCTCTCAGCGCTCGCCCTCCTGGCCGCAACGTCCCAGGCCGCAGTCCAAGGCTTCGACATCTCGCACTACCAACCCACTGTCGACTTCGCAGCCGCGTATGCAGGCGGTCTCCGCTTCGTCTACATCAAAGCTACAGAAGGCACAACCTACCAAGATCCCAAGGTACGTACATTGTCTCCACCCATTTCACCATTCCTCTTAACAACCCCCACCCAAGTTCTCCCAGCACTACAGCGGCGCCACAAACGCAGGTTTTATCCGCGGCGGCTACCACTTCGCACAGCCCGGCTCCTCGTCCGGTGCGAACCAAGCCTCCTACTTCGTCGCGCACGGCGGCGGCTGGAGCGCCGACGGCAGAACGCTGCCCGGCATGCTCGACCTCGAAGTCGCCGACTGCGGCGGCCTCTCCACCACTCAGACCGTCGCGTGGATCCAGTCCTTCTCGAACCAGTACCACAGCCTGACGGGGCGGTATCCCGTCATCTACACGAACCTGAGCTGGTGGACGAGCTGCACAGGGAATAGCGCTGCGTTCAAGGATACGAGTCCGTTGATGTTGGCGCGGTGGGCGAGCGCGCCGGGGACGATTCCGGGGGGCTGGCCGTATTATACTGTTTGGCAGTATAAGGATAGTAATGCGTATGGGGGGGATAGCGATGTGTTCAATGGGGATGTGGCGGGGTTAACGAGGTTGGCTAGTGGGTGAGGGAGGGGAGGGACAGAGGGATGGAAAGACGGAGGGATGGGAAGGGACGGTCGCTTGCGTGGGGGATATCGTGTCGAGGTTTTTGGGATGCATTGAGCAAGGGATGTAGAACTCAAAGCTTAGTTTCCTCAACGAAGACTCTGCTCAGCGGTTAAGATGCGTACAGAGGAACAGGATTCTCTTACAGAGAACACACATGGGTACATCATATGCATCCAACGGCGGCAATGTTCTTGCTTGTCGTCAAAGGGGCTTTGGAGTATCAAGACGGCAAGAGCTGCCGCGGAGGGTCGTCCCTTGCCTTCTTTTAAAGATTCCACGTCACCGCCTGCCCCACGATGGCAACAGCTCCTGCCTCGGGCAAGAACATGTCATGCTACGCCATGATCAATCACTCCGAGGTCTCTCTTCCATAACATACAGCTTTCTTTGAATGCCATACATTCAACACACTCCTTTACTCAGCACTTTTACGCCGCTCGCTTACGCTGTGCTCTTCCAATCCTCGCCCTTAGAACATCTTCCATACGCAGGATATCGCATCCGAGATTAGCTGGACACGGTACATGGTCGAACAGTGAATGAAGGTTTACGGAGAACGGTGCCTGCATCGACGTTCGACAGCAGCTGCACAGTATCGTGCGTGACTCATGCTCGACGCTTGAGTGAGCAGCGAGAAGATTTATAAAGCAGCCTTGGATCTGGGCATTCTGTCCCGCAGATTTTGGTGTCAGCATACGCTGGTACGTCCAAACACCGACATGGGTAACGAGTTGCTGATATGCGCCACAAGCACCAGCTGAGAACAACCCCAACATGCGGACAACAGCAATCACCGCGCTTTTCCTGTCACTTCTTACCTCAAGCGAGGCTATTCAATTCGCCGAACTCTTGCGCTTCACGTCTGCTTCGGCAACCAGAGTCGACGCGGTTTCAGCCTTGACGCCAAATTCCTATGCTCCTGCGATAACCCAAGCTCCGGATAGTCCAAGCATGCAGAAGCTCGAGTGAGTTGGACGTAATATCAATAGTGATGGCGAACGTTGACAGTGCCTGCAGTCTTCGTCGAGCTGTGCCAGTTCCAGCAGCTCCAAACGTCGGGGTCGGGGCTGTCGTTCCGCCGGCTGTGCCAACATCTACAGCGGTAATTTCAACAAACCCTTCAGCAATCACCCCCAGCATTTCCCCGGCCGCAACACTCGAAGTACCTCCTGCAATTATGCCTGCACCACCTGCTGCAGTTCCTCCTGCGCCTGTGGCGGCACCACCGAACGAGCCTGGAGTATCCATCACCGTACAGTGGGTTGAGACGTGGATTGGCGGTACCTCTCGGACATGGCTCCCTCACACAATCACACTGCGCAACGAGGCGCTATCCGAAGCCGCTCCGCCTCCTGGCAAAGGGAAGATAGGCATGGGAACGCTCACAGGACGACTGGGTGTTACAAGGACAGTGATTGAGGGCGCTGCGAAAACCGTAGGACCGGAGTGGAAAGTGGGAGCCATGGCAGTCATGGGTATAGGCATTGCTGGCATGGTTTGAAGAGCAGGACGACGATAGCGTGGAGAGGTGGATACCAGAGTACGAGGACAATGATATGGGCTCAGATTTGAGCGGAAACACCCGCATTGGTCATAGCTTTGGACGGAATCGATATGGAGGAAGGCGTTGCATTATACCCGAACGGCGTGGAGCGATGGTGTCCAGGATGAAGAGGTGGAACATCATATCATGGAATACTGGTCGTGCAGCATGACTGCTGGTAGCTTATTTACTGCGTAACAAATGTCATCCAGATATTCTCTTCCGATGGTAGAGCCTACCATACAATATCGCCTGTGGACAAAGCAAACCCATGCGACCCGTTCGGTATTTTATTGTTTCAAGCGACTCGTTATCGTATGCTTGTTTTGGTCGGTGCGTTTCACAGCGTAAAATTGCGCGGTTTCTGCCGCTTCTCCGATCACGTCGTAGATCGAGCGAGCCAGAGACACGGAACCTAGTCTGGGCTTTTGCTTTCCGGAAGTGGTTTTCATGACTCGGGCACTGCAAAGATCCAAACGTGTTGTTCAAAAGGCCTTCGTCGTTGGCCGGGTTGGCCGAGTCGCCGCCGATGCGGTGGCAGTCGCTGTGCGGCGTGTGCACAGGATGAGCTTTTTCAGATGGACATCGTAGGCGCAGGCGCGCCAACACATTCAAGGATCGAGACCAAAGCAGGAGAACGTGGAAAGTATCGTACTCGCATGATCCCAGGAGATGAAGATATCAACAAGTTTTTATTGTGGGACAACGCCGCAGCCAGACCACGGCTGCGCGCAGGTGGTGAGCTGGTCGCTGAAGGTGGTGTGACGTGTGGCGCTACTTCTCGCTCACCGTCTGTTATCACAGCGCACGGACCATATCTCTCGGGAAGATTCGCTTGCCAAAAACGTGATTTGGACGGTGTAGGCAAAATTGTTTTTTTTTTTGTTGTTTCATGTCGAATTCTTTATAACGCCCTAGAATTCCTTCCTAGGGGCTATCATCGCCTCGCCATTGTTACTCGCAACAACGACTAGCCCAACACCTACTTCCGGAGAAACTTCCGGGAAAAGCCAACCCCCAAAACAGATAGGAGAGTAGCTCTCCAATGACCGCAGCCTGGACATCGCCAGTCATAATACGGCCAGCGTTCCCAACAATATCCGAGGAATCGCCAGTCATAATACGACCAGCATTCCCAACAATATCCGAGGAATCGACACCGAATAGTTCGAGCCAGTCAACACCAGCAACCACCCCATCTCAATCGCCTACCAGCACGTGCTTCACAGCCGCAACTGCTTCGCAACGCCCAGTACCGCAACCTACGTACTTCCGGTCCAATTCATATAACCGGGAAAGCCTTCTACCAAAATCGAAGACCAATCGATTGAGGACGGATCAGCAGCAATGGCAACATACGCCCTCTACTACCATCCAAATACCGCCGTGGTATACCACGGAGCGAACGCATATCCCGCTGTTGAGCCTTCGCATCCCAAGCTCCAGCTACACACCGCAAAACCGATCGTACCACGACCAACAAGGAAAGAACAAAGCTCCAGGGGCGCTGTGTTTGATGGACAACGCGAGTCCATATCCTCGAGCCTAGGAGTCCTACCCGGCTCGACCTCAGACCAGGAAGCCTCCTTATTCTTCCGACTCCCCGCAGAGCTCAGAAACCAGATCTACACCGAGCTTCTCTGCCCAGACGCCGTGAACCTGCACAGCATCACCAAAAGAGCAAACGACCTCAACGTGCGGCACTACAACGAGACGTCGACGGCGACATCCCTCCACCCAGCCATCCTGTCCACGTGTCGCAAGATCCACGACGAAGCGACACAGCTGCTCTACGCCCCGCACATATTCCACGCGCATCCCTCCCTGCTGGCCTCGCTTCCCCATCTCACATCCTCTGCGAAGCCCGTGCTGTACCCCAGCGTCATCAACCTCATCTCGCGCTGGCAAGTCTGTCTCCGCCTCGACACCGATCCGCAGTTCACCGCCGCGCAGGCAGCGGCTGCATTTTCCGGGGCCGAGTATCTTGAAGTCAGGGTGTGGCAGGCGCAGTACGAGGCGTGCGACTATGCCGTCTTGAAGCTGTTTACCGCAGTGAGGGGCGTGCAGTTTGCACGGGTTGGGGGAGACGTGGATGCGACGCTGGCGAGGTGGTTGGAGGCACAGATGATGTTGCCGAGAGAGGAGGGGGATTGTCAGAGTGATGAGACGTGTCTGTGGAAGGGGGCCGAGGAGATGCTGTGTGGGAGGTGTTTTGACAAGGTGTCTAGCTTGGGGAAGGGGGCGATGCGGTTACACGAAGTTATATAAGGGGAGTAGAATGTGGCAAGATGGACTAGAACTGGGGCCTGGGTCTGGAAAGATCATGGGTTGGTGTGGTACTTTTCATATTGTGTTCTAGAGCTTTCGAAGCACCTACCGTCCCGTGGACGAGAATTCGATCATCGCCTCGCGGCATATATTACATCACACGGTCCAATGTATGAATCTGCGTGCATCGTTGCAGTATGCCGTTGTCGATGACAACCGTGATAGACTACTGAACTTGACTGCGCAAGACAGTTTGTACTGTACTCGACTAGAAAGTTCAGTTCCCATGTCTACAGCACTCCGGTCTTACAATCTACTTCACCTAGTCCAACAAGGTGATCGCAGACATTACCCTGCTATCATAAGCCGCAAGCCTACCCGACTATGAAGAAAAAAACATTCCTAGCTAAAATACATCATCTCAATAAGCATACTGACAAAGTAAAGCCTATCGAGGACCTCTAGATATTTCCTTATCACTGGGTAGTTGCAATGGCAGCTTTACATAAAAAAAAGCCTATCGAGTTGGCTCAGCGACTTCACCAAAAAAAAAAAGAAAAAAAAAAGAAAAAGAAAAAGAAAACACCTTACGCTGGCACAGCAACAACAACATCGTCGCGCCCCACAAAACCACCAAATCACAACATCAGGTACGTACTCGTAAGAGGCCCACAACTTCCCTACCCGGATCCCCGGTGTACATACGCGTTCGTGCATATCCATTCTCAGTCGCTGTCACACCACCACGTCACACCCAACACATCAGAGCACATCAGAGCACATCACAACCACATCAGAGCACATCACATCACATCCCATCCCATCCCATCGCACCTCATCCAGCAGCCAAGCGACCCTCCCACCTTGATCCACCCACCTACTCAGCCAAGAAAAAAAAAACAGCAGTTCCACCCACCATGCCTTTCTAATCGTTGACACGAACCAAAAAGCGGACTCCCATAAAGTAGTAAACAAACATGGACGTTCGCCCAAAAGTAACAATCCACCCACCGTAGCTACCCGCAACCCAAACCGATCTGCCTCACACGCCCTCCCTCGATTCGATTCTAGACTTCGTTGTCCCCCCCACCCCTGCGCGCATCCTACAGGTACGTACCCACACGTAGCCGCCCATCTGCGTTCTGCGTTCTGCGTTCTGCGAAGTCCATGGGATGGGATGGGATGGAGGTAGGATTTCTATGTGTCAGGGGTGGGGCGCGCGCGTGGGCGGGCGAGGGAGGCGTGGTTTGATGCAGGGTCTGGACTGGATTCTTTGTTGCAAGCGTGGCGTGGCGTGGGTGAGGCGCTGGCGTGTGCGTGTCTGTGTGTGTGTGTGTGTGTGCGTGTTGGGTAGGGGTAGACGTGGAGGCACAGCACAGTTGTGGTGCGATGTCGGGAGGCAAGGCGAGAGATCTGATAAGATAGGGATGAGCTCCGGGCTCCGAACGCACTCCGAGGCCATGATCGGAGTTGGAGCAAGCGGCGACGGAGATCGGCGTTGGGGTGTATTCGTTGCGGCTTCCACGCGTCATGTGAGTAGGCGATGGCGCGAGGTGCAGTGGCGTGATGCGCTAGCCGCAGAACGGAACGTCAACGACACGCCCTGCATAACGGAGGGCGTGTCACTCGGGGTAATGTCACTGACTAATCAGGGGGCAATCACATGGGATGGATGGCAAAATTGTGTGAATGAGGCAATTGCAGGAATCGAATCCGTGACGGATTTCGATGCTCCTGCACTAGGTATTATGAGGTCTATGTACTACGTAAGGCTTCTGTCCACCACAGTGAAGGTAAGATTCGCAGCGTCAAAAACAATTCCCCGTTGGCGAGGCTTGAGCCGTCGAGCCAGTGTCCCATAAACGCCGCGCTAGTGTACAGTGAAGTGCCTGAGATGGAAGAGAAGAGGTATCGTGAGAGCCAAGATGCTCCTGGTGATGGTAATCAACAAGACTCGACAGATCGAGCTGAACAAGGTTGGGTATATTCTCCGACGAGAGACGGGTGTAAATTCAGAAAACTTTTGTGGTGACACTAAGGAGATTCGTGATGGTGATGGGGTGAGGATCAAGGACCGAGGTGGAGCTCGTCGTGCTCGTCGTGGAGCGGGGGGCCATCGTAGTCGCCGATGTAGGTGGGCGGGCTGGCGGGAACGTCCTCGTACAGCGGGGGCTGTTCCTCGTCCCAGGAGATGCCCATGCCGGAGCGCTCGGTGAGCACGAGGTGGAACTGCGTCCGGAGGACACGAGCAGCGCCCGTGGGAGTGGCTTGGTTGAGCTTCTTGAGAGGGGCCCACTCTTCGGCGACGACCATTTCGATGACCAGGTTGTGCCGGACGCTCATTCCGCTCTGGCTGTCCATGTCGCAGAGGGGGTTGTGAGCGATGTTGCATCGGGCGCGGAACTCGCAGTCGATGTTGCCCTCGGTGAAGTCGGTCTTCCATCCCGTCTTGACCTCTTCGCTAGCAATGGTACGGGTGTCGTCATGGAGAATGCCCTTTCCCTCTCCGCCGACCTTGTTGGCGTGCTTGGGGCAAGCAGGAGAGATGGACTTCTGGGTCTCCTCAATGCGCCAGTTGAGCTTGCGGAGGCGCCAGCGCGACTGCGAGTCATCCTTGGTCTGGGTGACGCCGGAGAGGCGCATCTCTACGCCAAAGTCGCCAATGGGGTGAACGACCGGAGGCAGCTTGACGGATGCAGTAAGGTTGGTAGGAGGAAAGATGCGGATAGAGTGCTTATCGGGGCCGGGGACGATGGAGCGCTTGATGTCGAGAGCGCGCTTGTACTCCAGCTTCTTGCCGTTGGACAAGGTAGCAACGGCATCCAGGTAGTAGTCCAGGGCGGTAATCTGGCCGTGGGTGGTCGCAGGCAAGTGTCCAGGGACGAGATGGCTGAAAGGGAACGAGTGCTGGCCAAAGTGCAACTGGACGGCTCCCCGCAGAAACTCCCACTTGTGGATCTCGGTAGTCTGAGAAGTGCAGTCGGAGCAATGCTGGTGCACGGGTTTCTTTGTTGTAACAATGGCGAGGAGACGCATCTCCATGTGCTCGAGTGTTACATTCGGCTCGTGCACCTCAATGTTGAGCAAGCCAGAGATGATGGCACCGGTGGATGTTTGCGGCGAATTGAAAAAGACCAGGGGCGGCGACTCGACAAGCATGTTCAAAACGGCAGCAGGCTGGGGTTCGGCCTTGGGGCTGGTCTTGGGGCTCTTCTTGAACGAGTTCTGGCGACCGCCCAGGCCGTGGCGTTTGAAAGCTTCCATGACGAGGGACTCTTGTGATTTGTTTTTCTGGGAGGGGCGCTCGACAGAGTAGACAGGGGGGAACAACGGTGTGTCGGAATGCTTCTTGTGGCCTTTTAACTGGTCAAGGGGCGGCGATGACGCAGGCGCGGGGCGAACAAGAGAAAGAAGACGGCCCGGCATAGTTCCAAGCTAGCCGACACGGAGGGCTGCGAGAGAATCTGGGGTGCGTGAAGTGGGCGTCGAGGTGTGCTGGGTTGCGGTAAGAAGATGCAGGTTCGTGTGGGGTATCTCTGGGAGGCGTTGATGGTTCTGGCGGGCGTCGAAGTGGTGTGCAGCGAGGAACGGCTATGAATTGATCTTGTGCGAATGCAATTGATGGAGCAGGGCAAGCGGACAGAACATGGCGGTGGGGGCAATTGAGGGGCTTGGGGCCCGAGGCCTTTTAAAGAGTTCTCTCAGGTGTCGGATGAACTTTTACATGATGAAAATTCCGTGACTGGACTGGCAGCCCCGTGCAGCAAGTGTCTGATGGCATGGCGCAACCGCCGCCAAGCTTTTCACAAGCAGCACTAGCCTGCTCCCAGGGAGTGCATCCCTGCTGGCATTCGTGCATCTTAGGGTCATGGGATGGGTGGATGAGGCTGGTGCTGGTGGTGCTGGTCTGGTGGTGCTGGTGCTGGTGCTGGTGCTGGTGGTGCAGGTGCTGGTGGTGCTGGTGCGCACGGGCTGCCGCTGCCGCTGCGCTGTGATGGCCCCAGCACAGTCGTGGTGCGAGTAAGTCGGGGTCGGCCAACCTCACCTTCACCCTCAGCTGCCCAACTTCGGCCCCTGGCCTGGCCTGGCCTGGCTGGCTGGCTGGCTGGCTGGCTGGCTGGCTGGCTGGCTGGCTGGCTGGGTGACTCACGGCTATCGCGTCTTCGCTGGCCATTGCCGTTGTTGACTAAAAGTCGTGATGTTTGATCCCGTCTGAGCACCGGGACGCGTCCCGACCGTCAGCTTTCGCTCGCCGACGGCCAAGCTGCCCGCATCGTGATTCATCAACAGTAGACGCTGCGCTGCACTGCGGATCCTGGGGACGTTAGATTGGGTACCCGCGACGCTCTCCACCGGCATTGGCCATCCGCCATGGCACGAGGATCGCGAGACTGTCCCCCGCAATTCTCAGGAGCCTCGAGGCATGGCCTGGTGGCACGCTCAAACAGAAAGCGGGCGGTGGACGCATGGAACATCTCCTCGGAGCTCCCCAGACGTCCTCTAACTCGCCGTCGTCTCCTCTCACTCCTCCCACTCCTCCCACTCCTGCCACTCCTTCCACTCCTCTCGCTCCACGTGTGTCACAATGTCGCTGTCCGTCAATTGTGCAGCTTACGACGCCACATTTCGTGATGCCGGCACCCACTTTCGACTTTCGGCTTCGATGCCAAGCCGCTGCAGCGTTAGGTAATGTAGAAAATTTTCTAGGGTCCGGTCCCGCATGGTGCCCGTGTTTAGTCGCGCCTGACTCACCTCAGCACATCCTCGCTGTGAACGAGCACATCGCAGACGACGTTCCTGTAACCCATCTCCACTTGCCAGCATCCAGACTCTTCTGCAAACCCCATCAGCGATGGACCACCTCCGCACCCAGCAAGCAAACGCTGCCCACCTTCTCCACCCATCCCACCGCGATACAGCCCGACCACGGCGCCAGCTTCCTGAGCCCACCTCACCATCACGATACTGCGCGTATTTTTGGTACATGCTAAACTGAATCTCGATCCGGAAAGCCTAAGCTAGCTGCATCGCCTTCCGTCGTTAAGCGCGTGCATCGGTCTTGCTTCGGACCATGAACATGAGTCCTCTGCGTCAAAACATGGCAATATTGCACACCGCAGACCCACCGCAACCGTTTCGCGGTGGAGCCGACCGGCAGTTTCTGCGCAAATCGTCGACGCCAGTCCAGCAAAGCACTCCTTCGCGCTTGTGCCATCGACACGTGCTCCAAAACTACATCGAGACGGTCTGGCCACTCGTCCACCGTTGTCGTGTTGTCAATCACCGGCTTGCGCCATTTCGTGGCTCCATGAGTTGAACACCGCACAATACTAGACCCTGCTCACCGCTCATCACCATGACGCCTCCATCTCGCTGTACAACACAAAGACCGAGCTGGACCGTGGCTGCCCATGTGCGCCGTCTGGCTTTGGACTGGAAGCTCTCTTCTCCATCGGCATGCGGCTTGTGGGGACGGACTTGAGCGATGGTCAGCCCTACGCGGCCTTCCGACCATCTTTTCTTCTCACCGCGGCATGCCGGTCTCCACATCAAGGCCCCCCCTTCAAACTGTTCTCCTGATCGCCTGCAGCTAGTCACCGAGGCTTGGTGGCAGCCAATTTGAGAACTTTGCACCGGTTTTCGACCTTGGTCTGTCAAATTGTGTTACACCGCAAAAGGTGGCTGCGTTCGGATGCGGACCGAGCAACGGACGCAGGGCATCTGTAGTAGCCTGCGCGCCATCCCTAGGAGTGTCTTTCCAGAAGGCAGCTACCTTCTAGTTCCCGCTATAGAATCCCTCTCCCTTGCCTCCAAAGGTGCAACGGCTCGGCGTTGTCGTATAGACTTGCCTCAATCGCCTTAGCTGGATCTCAGCTCCCGATTGGGTGCTATAACTCGGATACTGGCCGTTGCTTCTACAGGCACCCTCACAACCTCGTTTTCTCTGCATCTTCCGTGAATTGGTCTTAATAACACGGTTCCACGGGATGCGTAAGAAGCAACGAAGCTCGATGTATCAAACCGATAGTTCCGGCGACTTTCAATTACATGTCCAACGTTTCAGGAGAACGGCACCGCACAGTTAAGCATACAATGGTCAGCAAGTTACAAGGCCCTCTTTTGCTCAACCTAAACCGGAACAACAGTACTCGAGCTGGAAGCTCTAGCGAAAGGCAGATCACGCTGTTAGTGATTGATATCGTTGCGCGATTGAGAAGGACTGGTTTCCATGACGACTTGTCCATTTCAGTGAATGTATGAGCATGGAAATGAGTCGACTGGTTTTGGCGGTGGATGGCACGCACAGCATAGAGCGCTCAAACAAAAGTCCGGGTACAGTATATCACGTGAAGGCAGGTAATTGGATACCTAGGCTGGTTGTACCGAAACTTTTGTCTTGGTATTGTAGAAGACTTGAGTTGCAAGGTTCACCTCCTATTCAGGAGAATCCACTGGTAGATTACGATTACCACTGTTACTACCGAGAAGCACAGGTGAACGCTCCATACGCTGGAAACGTTTTCATAAGCCACACGTTTATTCTCAGGACTCACATGCACATGCAGAATTAGTATGGCATTTTCAAAATGCCCATGCATATTCATTTATCCCTCTATTGGCTGGACCCCCTGCGTTCACTTCTGTACGCTGATAGATCGACACCATGGATTCCCACAGCCTACACCACTAGCATACAAGCCGGCGCGGGGTTAATACGATGGTAAACAAGGATATACCGACTTTAATCAACAGCACGGCTACACAGGACTGGGCACACTTTACGAGCAGTGCTACCCAGACTACAACAAAGTGCTTGTGGAGATTGAGTGTTAATTTCCGCGTTGAGGTTGTACGACCTTCACTTCGCGTCTGTGCACATGAGCTGGACTGCAACACTCGATGGAGATGTTTTCCTTGCAACCGCTGAACTGCCGGCGCCTTGAACATATTCCATTCTGCCTCCCCGATTGCTAGATCTATCGACGCGTACTACCTGCAGCAGAAAATCCATCGACTTTGCGACACTTGAGGCCCAAAGAAGTGCATATCTGGCAACAACAATTATGATTACGGTTGCGATCAAAATGCTCTCCCTACTCTTCACGCTTGCCTCATTCATCATGACGGCCATGTCCGCCCCGAGCTCGCAAGCCCCCAATAGTCATCACCGTACGTCAGCATTCCAGTCACCATCTTCCCCACCCACGCGTTGCGATCCACCACATAAACTTACTGACCCACCCCAGTAAACTGCACCTTCTCCCTCCGCGTCACCGAAGCCTGCCACTTGGCCACCACCCCCTCCCTCAGCACCTCGGCCGCCCTCACCACCGTCCTCTCACCCTGGGGCAACGACATCACAAACGCCACCGAGGGCGTCAACATCGACGCCGCGCCGCTTTCCATCGACGCCCGCAGTCCGCAGGAGAACATTGCGGGGACGCTGGACATCGAGCGCCCGAACAACACGAAGGTCGAGTTTCGGTGGACGTATGGACCTTCTGGTGGACGGCCGGTGACGGAGCGGTGGAGCGAGGATACGGCGGGTACAGAGGGGCGGTATGGCTGTGCGGTGCGGCAGGATTGGGACGCGCCTGGGACGAGGTGTGATGGGGCGCATCCGACGGATGAGAGGGTGAGTGGTGGGAGTGTGGTGATGTGCTGACTAACCGTGTGCAGGAGAAGGTCTTGGACTGCTGGTTCAAGTGCAATGGGGTGGCTGATTCGGACTCTTGAGTGGGCAGGGGTTGTTGAAGCTGCGAAGGTGAAGTACGGCGTCTGGACACAAGCCTGAGTATAGTGTTACCCGAAGGTGAGTTTTGTATGCAGGTCTTAGTCAAGGTGCTGCCATGTTACGCAGGGCAGCTGATAGAGCCGAGGGGCGAGACAGAATGGTGGAGGTCGATCTGCCTTCACCTCGAGGGCCACGCACGTGGCGCGGTTGCAGTGTCCAAGCTTTGGTCAATTCCTTTACCTATGTTTATATAACTTCCCCACGTTTGCTCGACCTTTCTTACACCCCTCAAGCCCTCTTTCGAAAAGAATCCCTGAGCTCGTCTTCTTCTCCATATACTCTAGAACAGGCAACCGCCCTTCAAGATGTTCTCCAAACTCCTCTCCCTCCTCGCATTCGCCGGCCTGGCGGTCGCAGCACCACCCATCGATGTCCGCACCCCCCATCGTGCACAACCGCCCATCGACATCCGCAATGCCCTCGTCGCTCGAGACGCCCGTAAGTACTCCCTCCGTGACCCGTTCCCGTCCCGCTGACCTCTCAACCCAGGCAACTGCACCTTCACCACCCACATCACCGAGCGCTGCGTCTTCCGCCCCACCACGACGAAGGCCACATACGCCAAGGTCTCCAACCTCCTCACGCCCTCCATGTCCGCGGTCCCCGTCCCCGCAGACGAGCAGCCCATCTCGAAGGACCCCCTCACCATCCCCCTCACCTCCCGCAACGAGCTCATCAACGGCAAACTCTCCATCGATCGCCTCTTGTCGGGCGACGGCCAGGTGCACTTGGGCTGGGGCTGGGTGAATCCAAGCACGCACGCGCCCGAGATCGTCCACTGGATTGAGAGCGATGACGGCGCGAAGACGCGATATGGATGTCGGGTTGATCAGCCGTGGTCCAAGGATGGGATTGCGTGCGACAAGGTTGACCCGCCGGACCACCGGGTGAGTTGGGTTCTTTGAGGTGCTGCGTGGGAGAGTGGTGCTGACTGTTGCAGGATCTGACACTGAGCTGCTTCTTCAAGTGCCGGAATTGAGATGCTATAGAGTAGTTGGGGGAATGAGATATGGGCTCGAGGGAAAAACGATACCATACATTTGCGAAGGTCTAGGCGACTTGATGAACCTTTTTGGCATGGGCTCGTGAGTGAGCGGAAAGTACCTGCCTTCTGTGAGAGCTAGTCATTAGGAATACCTTGAAATCTAGACCAAAAAATGGTCTGCCACTGCTGCTCTGTCCAATGTGCCTACATGTCGACGTCATGTGTGACGGTACACGAATTTCAGAAACAGCTCCCTTCGTTCCTACTTAGGACACACCATCCCATGACTTCCTTCTTCATTGTGACCGATCAACATCTCCCCCAGCCCCCCTCTCTTACCAATCTTCCACTGCACCTTCGCCCCTTGATACCAGAAGCCACCAGCATCTAACCGCCTGCACAGCCTCCTCTTTCTTGTCCACTTCCTCATCCCACGCTATTGCCCCACAAACTCTATCATGGCCGACCCACCAATACATCTAGCTTCAGCACCATCAAAGCTTAACATAGCTTAGACAAAGCTTACGCACGCGACCATCACACTTACCCGGAAAGAAGTCATCGACGCGCGTACCTTGTTAAATTCATTTTGGAGGTATAGATGTGTGCAGCGAAAGGAGACACTCCGTTCAGTCCGTGGGCGGGTGCACCCCTCACGGGAAAGTGAACACCAGTAATACAGTATTAGGTTAAGATTGTAGACTTAAATAGTATCCTAAATTACTCTAGGATCAACTATTCTATATCTAACTAGCAAAGGCCTTAACTTATATCTGGTCTTTATGTTCCTATAAGAGGTGCACCTTTCGTAGCGGTAGCCTTGCGTTCCCGACCTCGCAACACCGTAAAGCAGCCCTGTAAAGAGACGAATCGGTTAGCCATACCATCCACACCGCTTGGGCTAGTACTCTTCACCAGCGCTCCAGATTTCCGACTCTCAACAGCTCAGTGCCGTCCGTGCCGTCCCGCGCCCGACGAAGCTCGAATCTAAAATCCTTTGGTGAAGGTAATCAAGACTCCATTATCCAAACGGGAGCTACGGTGAAATGATATTATGTAGATGATAGAAGTGGTGGATGGGTGGTAGTGTGTTCCACTTGATGAGCAGGAGATAAGTTCGGCATTCTCTTGAATGTTCTCGTGGCTTTAGCAAACTTTGCAGTGGCGTCTTACCGACCCAGCGAAGCCAGCGGTGCGGCCTTTCAAACCAACGACCAGGAACCCACCCATCCTGTATTAGTGGTGGGAGAGAATAAAAAGCAAGAATCCTTCGTCGTGAGGATAGTAGTGTAGAGTCAAAGAGGTACAAAAGATAGCAGTCCTCGTGTCAAACTGAATTGGATAACATTGACTATGAGAGTCTATCGTACAATCTATTGGGTATCCCTGTCTATTTTCTTTCCAGCGTTTTATCTTCCACCTCTCTTCCCCCTATCCTCAATCACGCTTCAACCATCTTACTCACAGCCCAAGCAGCAGGAAGCTTAGAATACAACAAGTCACTCCACTCATCCTCGGACGAATATTCGCGCGAGTTGAGTAGAATAGCCCAGTCAAAGTTGGCCAAGCCCTCGCTGGACGCATACGCGCGAGCGCCCGCCACGCTGCCGTCGCGAGAGTAACCCCAATCGCGCGGCCCAATCTTCCAGACAGCTGCGGCAATCATTAGCAACCAACCCAGCTAGCATCACGGAGGAAGAACAACTCACCATTCTTGCCGATGAACCTCGCAATCGTGCTCGCAGACGCCCGCAGCCCAAAAGAACCCACAGCTTCCTCCTTGATATCGCCTTCGCCGCCCGCCGTTTGCGGCACGATGACATCCTCCTGCGGAAACAGGGGAGAGGGACCGGTGTAGATGGTCTCCTGGACGACGGGGTCGTTGATGTGGGCCTCGCCCGCCGTGGCGAAGAGCTCCGCCTCGACGCCCTCGGTGAAGACGCGCTCCTTGAGGAAATCCATGTACGCCTTGCCCGTCAGATTGGCGACGACGTAGCTCAGCAGCATAGTCCCGTAGTTGGAGTATGCGTACCCGTCCTCGTCAATGCCGTAGTCCAGAGGCCGCGCGACTATGTACTCGATCATGTCGCGGAGGGTCTGCGGGGAGGAGCTGTTCTTTGACCGCGCGACATCGCGGAACATGAAGGCGATGTCGCCGGAGATGGAGCGGTCGAGGCCTGCGGTGTGGAGGACGAGGTGGTTGACGGTGATTTTGTTTGCGCGCGCGTCGGCGGGCTTGTAGCCTAGGAGCGGGTAGACGGGCGTGTCGAGGGCGAGCAGGCCGTCGTCGATGAGGCGCTGGGTCGCGGCGTGCGTGAACATCTTGCTTACGCTGCCGAGGAGGAACTTGTCCGTGGGCTGCACGACGGCGCGGTTGCTTTCGGCGAGCGTGAAGGCGCGTTCGCCGAAAAGCTTGCCGTCGCGGGAGAAAGCTAGCTGGGCCTGGCGGATGCCGTTGCGTGCCATCCAATCCTTCATGGTAGCATCGAGCGACGAGGTCACCGCTTTGTTGTCTTCGAAGCCGGTAATATTTCCTTTGGCGTTCCAGTTTCGAGGGAGGGGCACCGTCGTCTCAGCGAAGATCGCCGTGTAGAGCACGTCGTCACCATCACCTCCGCCCTGGAGCTGGACCACGGAAAGTCCATGTCCAGCCTGAGTCTTGATCTCAGCAGTAAGCTCAGCCTCCGTCAGACCGACCTTTGCCTCCCACTTCCCGATACTAGAATCATCGAACAAGACCGAGATAAGGTGATCGTTGCTAACGTCAATGTATGTCGGCCTCCAGAAGCGCTTCTGGAGCTCCGCGTTAAGCACCGTTTGATAGTCGATCGGGTTAGCATCCGTCCCATAATACGTCGACTGCTTCCTGTTCCCAACGTTCTCGTAGCCAAAGATGCAGTACCGGTGGTTGGCAGGCGATCCGTAAACGCTCACGCCTTTGACGATCATATCAACACCCATCGTAGCATTCAAATACGCCCACGGCGTGTTCATGCCGCATCGCTGTATCTCCGTGAAATTGCCATATTCCATCACACCAGCGAAGACGGCTCCTTCGGCGGGCCCAGTGGCGGCCACATGCGTCGAGACGTATCCCTTGTTCTTCCAAGATTCGTACCAGGCGTTGAAGGTGTCCTCGTCAGCGCTCGCAATCGTCTCGAACTCTGCACCGTCTGCCTTCGTCCAGACAGCCGCATATTTGACCTCCGGAGGCGCCCCGAAGGCGCTGATGGATCGGACTCGATATCCCCCTGCTTTCAAGCTCTTGCTGCGCTCCTCATGTTCCGCGCTTGTAACGCCGTAGTAAACACCCGAGGCTGTTCCATTACCCCTGGACAGTACGTTGCGAGCACGTTCAGAAGGAAAGGCAGAGGTAATAGAAAGTAGTGGTAATAAGTGCAGAAGCGAGCGTGAGAAAATCATCTTGTCAAATGTTAGGAGTGTATGTACAAAGAAAAGGAGCGTGAAAGCGCTACAGGATGTCTCCAGCAGACAATCATCGTTATATAAGGTGCGTAATGAACGGCGCTGGAGCGCTCTCTAGCCCCCCTGGGGACGATCACTTCGACGGGACGACGCTCAATGCAGGTGGAGTGGATCTCGGCAGCTCGGCCGAATTATCTGAATGCATTGAGGATGTGGTGGAAGATCGTCTCCTATTTTTGTGCAAATCAACTTCAGGGATACAACGGACCTCATTGTCAACACAACGTGGCAGGAGACTCTAAGCAGAAGACTGCATCAGACGCCCATATCGGATAGCAAACATCGTCCCATGGACCGGCCATGTTTCGGTGGTGTTGAACGGTGGAGGCACTAGATGGCCAGCTCGCTCGGAGATTGGCTGTCCTCGAAACACGTTCGCAAATGACAAAAAAAGCTTTCGAGCGCAACGCAGGTCTTCGAGATCCAGCACGCACCACGCAAGAGGCAAAGAGCCCGTTTAGCTCAAAGTGGCACCGAGTATCCCAAGCCTGCACAGATCAGCCATCGCACCTTGTGATCATTGCCCAGGTGAGGTCACGTGGTTTCATATTGCAGCCCAGTCGAAGCCACTCGAAAATGCGAACTTCCAGAGCACTGGCGAGAGGGTGCACCGAGCTGCCACCTCCTTGATGAGTACTTCCCTCACTATGTGCTGGCAACAGATGGCTCTCGCGATCATCTTTCCGACCGGGGTCCACGCACGTAGTGTTCGACAATCGATGTCATCGCCGCCCGAGCGCCGCCAAATCCCGCGTGTTCAATTAGCAACGCCGCTCCGTTAGCCCGACCATCGCGTCCTCCGGGATGCTCGGTGCCCTGCATTGACAGAGCAGCCCCAAGACAAGAGGCCAAATACAATCGGTCTAAATATAGCGGTAGCATAATGGACTTGAGCTTTTGACCTACGAATGTGTGTATATGATATGCATATGTATTGTAACATCTATTCTACTTTTGCTCTGCACCTCCCCATGCATCTCCAGTATCCCGTCCAAAAAAGCCGCCCAAGTCCCCAAAACGTGGTATCGATATATGCGCCAATAAAACTGCCGGACAGCAAGAAACGAAGCAAAGAGAAAAGCGAGGCCTCGCACATCATCGGGTGGTGTGGAGATGCTCGAGTAGAAAACGTGTAGATACAAGAAGCGAAGGGCAGTAAACACTATTCAATGATAGTAAAGGGAATGGGTCCGGCAGAAGAGCAGCGTCAAGGGTGAGCGCGCTCGGAAGAAGATGCAGAATCGTAACGCCGTGCCGCCTCGTGCTAGATCGTGAAAAGGAAATGGGAGCAATGTGAGGCCGTCGAGTGGGTTACGCCTAGGCGCAAGCTGTTAGTCCTGGGACACAGCTATATCATGGCCCAGTTAAAGAAGCTGACGAGGATTGAAATGTATATTGTGTGCGAGCCGAAAAGTCTTCCAGCACTGTTCCCATTGGTGGTGTGGTATATGTCTTGTCCCGGTGTTGTGTCATCCGCTTGAGAGAAGAAGTACGTCTTTGCGTTGCTACCATCGGGTGCCACGGTCTGTTCTGGGATTGAGCAAACTTTTGAAGAATCAAATTTGGGACACTGCTTGCTGTACTTGTGGTGGCGTGCAGTATCGGTCGAGTTGAAGTACGCCTTGATGTACGACACAGTCATCGAAGTGTCTGCTGCTGGAGGACCCGCTGACCATAGTGGGTCGCCGTTGCTCCAATGATTCAGGAACATGTGCCCGGGTTCGCTGGGAACGTTCTCGGTCATTTCGTGCATGACTTTGCCGTCCACGTAGAAGATGACGCTCCCCGGTGTCCAGTCGAAGCGGTACTCGTGAAACTGCTCGTCCGGTCGGAAAGGAAGATGCTGGATCTGATATCCGGCCGTGCGGGATGCATCGTAGCCGTTGCGCACAGACTGGGGAGACTGGAGCACGAGCTGGACCGTTCCTTGGGATTCGTTGAACTGCTTGGAGAGGAATTCCATATCGATCTCTTGCGAGTTGTTGTAGAACTACCGCAATCAGCGAAACCATCCGTGCATTTGGTGAGGAAGCTTTGCCATACCCAGAAGAAAGCGCCGCATGTCCCAGTCTCCGCCGAGAGCTTCATGCCTACGCGATAGCTGCCGTAGAGAGTGTCGTTGCGCACTGTGGCCACCTCTGCACCACCTACGTATCCCTGTGAATGATCGCCGCGCACCCACAACTTCAAGCCTGCGTCACCCCCGTTGATGGAGTCTCCAGACCAAGCTTGGGCGTTCTTCAACGGATTCAACTCCACGTTGGCGATACTGAAGCTTTTGCCATACGATCCACGCGCATCTTTGGCCGAGACATTGTATACCTGTGGCTGCCAGCCGAAAGCCGTTACGTTATCGCCGCTTGTGTGCAAGAAGTCATTCTCCATAAGATCGGTGAAAACTTCGACGGCTGCGCTGTTGGTTCCGTTGATGGAGTAGCCACACTCGCAGTCGGCAATGGCTAGGGAGGCGCATTAGCGCGCTGAAGGATCGCTGAAGGATCGCGGTAGAAGTTGTCGCTTGCGGGGAATTCTTAGTGTGAATATACGTACCGAAGCGAGACATGGTAAGAACTAGCCACGGGAACCCGCCTATGGCGTCGCGCAGCTTGAACATTGCAAAAAAAGGTAGCAGTGAGTGTATAGAAGGTGGAAAAGGTTATTGACGAGGCCAAAAGAGCGACAGGACGGGCGAAAGCGATCGAGGCGCCACGCGACTCAAGTAGTAGAGCGAGGAGGCCAGGACTTGGGAGGGGCGGGCGTCTGGGGAAGATGGCAGGCAGGCCAACCCTCCTTCGGCCGTGGCAGCGGATCCAGCCTGCCCAAATCAAGAGCAGATTCTCTAATAAGCCAGCAGAAAGCACGGCCCTGTATGCATCTTAGGTGCCAACGGCGTTTGTTGCAAGTGCAGCAGGACAACTACTGTGTATCTAGCAGCTTGATAGCGCGCCGTCTGTCGCCGGGCACACAGCGGAGACGAGAGATTTGACACGGAGCTGTTTGGCGCGCCCACCTGTCAAAGGCGTGAGGCGGGAGCGACGCCCTCGACCTGCTTGGTCCTGCTGCAATGTAGAAGCCCACCGGCGGACTGCAGACGCTGTGCAACCAGCCTCCCTTTTAAGTTTTGCATACTGTGTACACTTGTATCCCTCGCCAGAGACCGGGAAGGTGGTCGTGGGATGCCGAGGGCAATGCATTGGGACAGCCCGCAATGCCCGCCGCAAGGGCGTCCTGGGCTGTTTCGAGCCCAGCTTACTGGAAACGAGAAAGGACGTCTTGATAGTTGTTATAGAGTGTAGAGCTGGCAGGACTGTCCTGGTTTTCTCTGCTTGATGCCGTGCGAGGGGAGGGTGGCTGGCTGGAATATGAGGTTGACTTCTCCACATGACCAGCGTACATATCGACTAGCAACAATGGCTATCCCGTGTACCGACTCCGCCTCTGCTCTTTGGCTTCAGGTATCGACTGGCAGACGTCGTGTAAGTTTGCGAAACGAGCCAATCAGCATGTCACCCGTCACATGCACGCCAGCAACGCCCAGCCTTCGCCGTGCGCCCTCAACACTCTGTCAACAACAACGAAGACCAGACCAGTACATACACTCACGGCACTCGCATCTCGTTTCATTGATTACAAACATGGTACGTAGAATAGCATTCCTAACCAGAAAGCCTCTGGGCGAACGCCGCCCTTCCCAGACCCAGCCGCTGAACAAGATGATCCGATATTCGCGTGCTTCGTCACATGCCCATCGTAGCTTGTACCCAAGCTCGCGCATTAAATGCCTAGCAATGTGCGCCTTGGGAGTCGTGTCCGTGAAAGCAAAATAGCGTCATTTCATGCCCTGGAAACGCCAAGTCGAAGAAGTCGTATCATCAACAATGTCAAATGCGTTTGAGGGGTGGGGTATCATCACAAGAATCCAGACTCAGAGAGAAGCCTGTTAAGCCGTCAATCCACTGAAAACTGCAGTTTGGACCACGCCATCACTGACCTTGCAATCTTCTCGTCTTCACGCTCTCGAGGCTCCACTTGCAGACTCGTCTCGTACATCTCGTGCACGTCGCCAGCCGAGTTCATGTTGGTCAGAATGTAATCCTGCAGTTCCGGTACCGGTTGCAGCGGGTAAGGTACGTTCTGGTACTGCTGGATGTCGCGGATCACCTCAGCAGTCTTCGCACGCTTGGCGAAGTTGATGAGGTTGGTCTTCTTGATCAACGACGGGATACCATCCTCGATGAATGTCAGATCCGTAAGGTACACACCTGCACTGTTAGCGAGTACTCAGGCCGAGCGGAATCGTGCTACCATACCGAAGAAAGGAATGCACGGTGGGTTCGCTTTGTGTAGTGTCTCTCGGTAGTCTGTGAAGTTCTTGGTACTACCCATGAGCTTCCGCATGTTCTCCAACGTCGTCATTGAACGTGCGTTCACAGCTTGCCACGTCCTGTTAAGTCGGGCAATGGGCGCCGTGCCAAGGGCCGATATGATCGAAGTCAGGGTCGAGAAATTGTTCAGTAGGCGGCATTTCTCTGCTACATTCACAAAGTGCTTAATGACAATCACTCTTCGCTTGACGTCTTGCTGAGTCAGGATCATTTGCGCCACCCAGTTCGTCAGTTGGTTCGAGTGAAGAATCAACGCCTTCACGTTCGAGGCTGGATCAGGCTCGCCGGGCGTCAACTTCTTCTGCCATGTCTTGTTGAGACATTCGGTAGGTCGAATTTTGCCGTAAAGTCGCGATTCGATGATGGTCAACTGCCGTGCAAATTCCGTAGGATCGATGTCGAGGAACTTGAGCTTCTTCATATGCTTGGGCAAGATCGGCTGGGGGGTTTGTGCATTTAGAGTAAGAACCATCCGTTTGGTCGGCATATCTGGGCCTCGAGATCGTTGTTCGACGGATGTCATCAACGGAGCAGCACCAGGAGTACTGGTAGTCGCTACATGGTCCTTGGCAAAGTTGTACACCCTTTGAATCAGAATTCTCGCCTCTTCGTCATTGCCTTCCATCCAGTAGTTGTCGAACCAACTCTTAAGAATGTTGACTACGCGGAAACGGATTGGCTTCTGCTTCTTATCGACCCAGGTCTGATAGTCCTCTTTCGCGAGTCCGTACGGCGGCTGAATGCTCCATCTCTTAACGAGCATCTCGAACAGCTCCGAAGCCGTCGTGAACGACCGGTAAGTGAGGAGGAAAGTGTTGTTGAACGCAGGATCCAATCGATCATGTCGTGTCAGTTGTTCTACAAGGCCCTGCAGCGTGCCTCCACGGAGCTGAGGTGGGGTTGTCTTATGATCGTACGAGATTTCGCCCTCGTGGTCGAGCTTAAGGAACTCAGGCACCTCCTCAACCGTTGTTTGAGGTATGTTGGGTACTTCTCCAAAGAAGTCCTTGATCTTCTTACTGCTGTTGGCTGTGCGGATTGGTTCCACCACCTTATCTTCCAGTGACGTTCCTTCGCTGTATGTATGCGATTGAGGTACATCTTTCAGAAGCGGCCTTGAAGTACTTGAGCCTCCAAGGGCATGTGAGCCTCCTACTTCCGTGTCCGTGTTCCGTCGTGGGTCATTGCGCACTGCAATATCAGCCAGAGGTACAGCTTCCGACATGTGCTGCAGTAAACCGTATTGTTCCACGATGGTAGTCTCCAGATCACGCGACACAGCTCGACAGCCGTTGATCCTTTCTTCCAAGGAGTCGCCACGGTTTTCAGCCCATTCGTCGGCCAACGGGGCCGCGACACCTTGGCAACTGATAACCAGCTCTGAAACCAAGTCGTAGACCTTTTGCTTTTGTATACTGAATTCACCCAGTTGCTGCCCCTGCATGGTGGAGCTGAGGGCAGAGAGATTGACAGACTCGATAGTAGATATCCAAGGACGGCAAACGTCCAGAACCTTTCCAGCGGCGTTGCAGACGCTGTCGCCGATGATCTGATGTCTGTATGGCGTCATAATCTTGTCGCGAACGACGAGCTGCTCATCCAGCCTGCGAATGCTAGAGACAATCAACCGCTTCAGGTCTTCAAGGCGCTCCAACACACGAGAGTCCAGCTTCACGGTAGGTTCAACCATCGGCTCATAGTCTTCTTGATCGATGAACGAGGTCGGGGCTGAGGCATTCCAGACATCCACGCCATTATTGTGCCAGTTGCCACCCGCCGAATTACCGACCACGAAGCCAGGAACGAGGCGCGGGATGTCTTCCCCGCGCTGTTGTCGAGCGACCTCAACAAACCCGTATACACCGTTCAGCACACCGTCGGCCTCCTTGAGGCACTTGGAATAAGAATCTGGTGGGGGAAAGTCTGCCGCAGCGATATGAGACGAGAGGACTAGCTTTGAGAACCTCGACATGGTTTCGCGGAAGTGCGGATAGAGAGCTTTGTTGGTCGAAATGATGGAAGGATTGCCCGAGTGATTGTCGGTTGTCCCAGATCCAGCGGCAAGAATCAGCCGCAGATGGTCAGAGATATCTTCTGCACGTTTGACGAACTCGGAGCGGTCGCTGTTGTTGATTGCCTGCCGATAGCGCTCGATGGCTCGTCGCATGTCTTCGACCATACGGTTCCATGTCAGAGGTACGGGATTTACATCGTCGTAGAACTTGCGAGAACCAGGGGTCGTGTGTGGGCCACCCGTATGGTTGTCAGCAAACGAGGTGGCAGTGGTTCCGAGAGGGGGGATATTGGCGATTGAAAAGCTCGTACCATTTGCATCTGCCGACCGGTCGAAGGAAGTATGTTGATTTATGGAATCCATGGAAGTCGCAGGCGACACGCCGTCCGAGAGTCTCTTGCGCCCCGGCTGAGAGGAGCATGTCAGTATACACGTTCAATGTGTCTGACTGCGGCGGAGCTTACCAGAGAGCTGTGCGAGCCCATCATGCCCGGACCCTCGAAGTCCGACGCCGAGTTCTCGTCGTCTGTATCCTCCCCATTGTAGCCAGAAGCCAGCAGCTCGGCCGGCGGCCTCGAGGAGTCTGGTATGAAGACGTTGACGCGATCGCGGGGCCCAGTCTCGTTGGCCGAGGGCGACTCGAGAGGCAGCTCCATGGTGCTCACGCCAGTGAGCGTGTTGAAGTAGAACAGGCGACCGTCGGACGTGGCCTGGGGGATCCAAAACGCGGCCTCCTCCTCCTTGGTGTTGTCGCTGCCATTGCGCTCAATGGGCAGGATGGTGTCGTTGCCGTTGAGGGACTCGGTGTCAGAGTTGGCGTAGTCGGTGCCGCCGAGCTCGGACTGGGTGTCGTCGTCGACTGCATCTGCACCGTTCCGGTCATCGTGCACGTCGTCGTCGGCGCGGGTGACGACGGCACAGTAGTTGCTCGGGAACCAGCCGCGCACGCCGTTGATGACGCCGTCCCACCAGCCACTCTCGAGCTGTGTGATGACCTGGATGATGTCGCCCTGGCGGAAGCTCAAGCTCGTGCGATCGTCGGCGTCGTAGTCGTAGAGGGCGCGCACAAACATGCTCCCCGGCGGGGGCACGGTGCCGTTGAACGCCATGCTGGAGCCTCGTCGCGTTGCTGCGCGGGGGGGGGGGATGTGCGTTTTCTATGAGACGGAGCGGAGCGTAGCCTTGGTTGGCCCCACCGGCAGCAGCTGCAGGAGCCCTCGAACGGAAGCCCTAGACGGAGGCTGCTGAGGTGAACGCCCGCGTCGCGATGTTCAGGAGCTCCGCGTGCTGTGGGCGGGCAGCGCTGCGATCTGCGTATGGAAAAGGGATCGGTGTGACCGCCGCTGGGCGCTTGCGACGGAAGGGCTAGCTCTCATTCGCGGCTGCGGAGCGAATGAGCGGTGCAAACAGGCGTGCAGACACTGGGAAGCAAAAACTGGCGGGTTCGTTCTGGGAGAGCAACGGCACGACACGCCAGGAGGCTGCAGCTGGACAGGACTCCGCGAGGGATTGCACACCGGAACTGCCTCATCGCCTGCAGGAGGTTACACACGTGATCGCCGTTATCCTGGAACATGCATCCAGTCCAGAGCTTCTCCATTGGCGCACCGTACATGCCATGCCGGCTGAGTCTACGGTTACACATGGTCTTTACACGATGCGATGTGGTATTGCCCATCCATGTCCGTTGATTGCGGCAGCAATTTGTATACGTCTCGACGTGCATTGTCGCCGTCTACGCAAGCCTAGAGTTCCCTACCTGTCCCGCGACGATACCTGCCACGAGACAGCCACGGTACCATGAGCCAGCATCACCAACACTGCCCCACCTCAACTTCAGACGCTCACATCTAGACCGCCCCTTCGAGGGGAGGCCTTGAAAGTTGACGGACAGCAGCCCTGTTGCCGGCTGACTCAAGTCCAGCGACGCAGCTCCGAGTCCCGATCAGACGCACGGCTCTGAGCTCGGAAGGGAGTCTTGACCGACAAGCCCTGTGCACACACGGCAACGGGATGGGCCGTGGTCATAACACGGCGAGCCGTGGAACGCCCACCTGTCATCCGCCTACAGGGAAGTACTCGGCCATGACGGCGCCTGTGTAACCTCTCAACACCACACATCTCCAACTTCTCGGTGATCTTGCAAAGATACTACCTGACTTGAATGGCACTGTTGCGGACAGCATTCATACATCAAAATACAACCACCGTTCCATACCGAGGAACGTGCAGGCTTGACCTTGCCGGAAGATGCTTAGAAACGTTAGCTGCTCGCGTGGAAACGGACGACGTGCGCCTCTCAGCGCGAGTGGGTTGAGGCTGCAGCTAACTGCTCTGAGAAAGTATGTTTCCACGTGAAGAGACGGTGTTAGTAACTCAGGGCTGCCGTGCCATGCGCACATGGCTAGAAAACCTTGTCGCACGGCTAATTGCAACCAAAAGGTTGAGCGAGTCTCTCTTGGTTCTAGCGACGTGGAAAGCATTGGCATATCATCAACATGTACCTTCTAGCCTCATCCTGGCAATGACTTCCGTCGAGCATCCTCAACAAATCATTCCCACGCCCACGGCGTGTTCCTGCACAACGGGAAGGTGCCGCGATCCGCATATGAAACCAGGAGCAGACCCATTTCTTCTGGAGCATTACGAGATCCGTGTTAGCGTGGGGGCTTGACGCAAAAGCAATGCCCCTCTTCGGAGCACCGCAACGGAGAATGGAGGGGTGTACGTGGAGAGATTTGCTCGACGACCATGTCTCATTTCGTCCCGGCGTCCAGTGTAGGAAAAGAAAAGCAGGTGACTGTTGGACAAGTACTTGGCAAGCGAGCCGCATTTCCAACTCTTTTACCGCCGGTCACCCATGCCTAAGGATCGAGGTCGCCGCCCGCAATCCCTGGAGGCGAGCAGGCTCAGCGGGGCAACAACCAGACATGCCACCTTCCTGCTGGCTAGGAGAGTCGAGCTTGTGGCGTCCTTGTTGCGCTTCCCGTGGTAGATATACCGTAGCATGCCACCGGGTTACAAGGTCAGAAGTGGCTGCGCGAAGTCGCACATGCATGATGCAACCGAGACTTGAGACAATCTTTGGCCTTCTCATGCGACTCGCGATGGTGCTAAAGCTAGGGTGGTGGGTCCGGGGAAGGATATCCAGCTCCCGTTGCTACGGGCCTTCGCTAGGAACGAGTAAGTGGGCGCCGATCGGTCCCGGCGCATCCACAAGATAGCCTCGCTGTTGGTGAAATTTCGAGGCTCGTCCTGGCGTCGTTGCGTGAGACAAAAGCACCCCCTTTTCCCATGGTCGTCGTCATGGGTTGGGCATAGCGAAAGTGGGCTGAGAGGGGGGTGGCTCGCCCCTCAGGTGTAATGTTTACCGCTATGTCAGTAACTTTGGGCACGAAGATGCGCCGGAAGGCGGTGTGGATATGCGGTCGTTGGCAGAAGTGGACCGCCTGGAGATAGCGAGGGCATGGCGAGGGCACAGCGAGGCCATACCGCTCTTTCCGGATGCTATGCGGCCAGCTCAAGACGATTGACGGCTCCGTCGTACGGCACTCTGGCGCGACTAGCCTTGCGTTCGCGAGGCATGTACCTGGGTACGGGCTGTTGGAAGGGCGGTTTGGCAGGCAGGCGGGCGGTCGGTTTGGCAGGCGGGCGGCCATGCTGCGCTCCTGCCGGCTCGCGGGATGCAGCACTGCCGGCCGTCTGCAGCGCGCAATACAGGCCGCGCTCAGCGCTGAGGTGCGGGAGTGCTGGAGGGCGGGTGTCTGTGAAGTTGGCGTGCACTGGCAGCTGGGGGGAACGCGCTGGTGGTCGCGCCTTCAAGCTCCATTTTGGAGGGGCAAGAGCAACCCCGCTGCGAACCAGACTGTGCTGTCAACAACAGTGAGGGGCAGCGCGCATCAGCACCGCATGCACGCAAGTGGTCAGGGAATAAACAACGGGCGGCAACCTTGGAAAAGAAACGAGAGCCGCACCCGCGACGGACGTGGCACCAGCACAACGCCCCCAGCTAGGCCACAGCACTGACAGTGGGTGGCTGGAAGTTGAACCCTACCCCTCCCCTTTCCGTCGCTCGTGCCCGCGCTCTTTCCTCACCCATCACCTCATTATTCCATCCCACCCGCCGTCGCAACAACCCCCGAGTCGTCCATCTATCACCGGCTTCCGGCACGCCTATTTCTATGCGAACGCTGACTTCGACGCGAAGGAATGCTACTAGATTCACCCTGCACGCTTTAATACCGTCGCGCACCCGGCAGCACCGCCCTCACACCCGAGCGACCTTGCCGTAGAGACCCAGTCTCCTCCCTCTGCCGGTACATGCCCGCTGCTGCCATGACCATGGCCTCCGCCGCCGCACCGCCTGCCGCCCGCAAGACGGGCTCCGCACCCGAGAAGAAGTACAAGTGCCAGTTCTGCAACCGCGCCTTCAGCAGGAGCGAGCACCGCAGCCGCCATGAACGATCGCGTAAGTTGTTTTCCATATCCTGATAGAGTCCCGACTTGATGCCGGCGCCCGCCGAGACCATGCGCCGCGCGGCTGTGATGTTTGAGTGCTCGTGGTAATATTGGTGCGACACTACACTGTCCGCTGCCATCGCGCTTCGCACCCTCGCGTTCGCATCAAGTCATCCGTTGCTCCTTCCAACGTGCGGGATGGCTGTTGCGATCCCTTTTTTGATGCTTTGTTGATGCGGAAAGTCGCGAAGCTGGCGCGTTGCGGGGTTTCTGTTGCTAACTACCCCTCACAGACACGAAAGAACGCCCCTTCAAATGCCACAAATGCCGCAGCACCTTCGTCCGTCGCGACCTGCTGTTGCGCCACGATCGTACCGTCCACGCAAAAGACGGCGGCGTGCCATTGACCAGCGAGGTCAAACGCCGTGCCAACAACAAGACGCAAGAAGAGACCGTGGCGCCGGGCCCATCGAAAGGCGTCATGGCACACGAGTCGGCGACTACACTAGAGCAGATCGAGGCCAGCAGTGAAGAGATGGTAGACATAGAGGCGGCGGCCATGTTGATGACCGACTTCCGCCACAAGGCCATGGCTAGCCAGGAGCCTGACATGTCTACCGAAGCCCCAAGCGCCGTCATCTCGCCCACTGGGCCGCCGATGATGGAGCCCGCCGTCACCTATCCTGCCCCGGGCTCCATGTCGTTGCCGCAGATGCCCTGGGGAGATTCCATGGTCCCCGAGTCCAGGACGCATGGCTCCCAGGACACGCATCCCGCGTTCAACAGTGCCAGCGCTCTCAACTCGCATCCTCACCAGTTGCCGCCGCTGATGGAACGTCAGATGTCAAACTCCAGCATCCCCCCTACGTTCCAGCCAATGAACAGCTCTGCCGCTGCCGCTGGTCTCGGGACGCCAGGTGCACTCTCGCCCTATCCGGGTATGCTCGGCCCAGTGTCACCTGTTGATTATCGTAGATCTCCTGGTCCCAGCCAGGCACTCATGGTTGCGCGAGCTCCTCAAGTAGAGAACGATGAACAATGCGCGAGGATCTTCGAGAACGTCAGGCAGTACGACAGCGAAAATGCTCTGTTGGAGACTTTCCACCTGCCGAGCTTGAACACGGTTAACAGGTTGCTCAAGACATACTTCGACCTATTTCATCCTCATCTGCCGTTCTTGCACCCAGCCACATTCCGGCCGACTGAAGTTGCAGCTCCGCTACTCCTTGCTGTGCTCTCGATTGGTGCACTATACATCTTCGATCAAGATCAAGCATACATGCTCCACATTGGGTCCAAAGTTCTCGTAAACCAGTTTTTGCAGAACAAGGAAAACTTTAGCTCTCGCAAGTGCCCACTGTGGACGATGCAAAGTACTCTACTGAACATGATCTTCGCAAGCTGGAGCGGTGATCCCAAGGGTCTGGAGTGGGCTTGCTCCATCAAGAGTCTTTTGGCTAACATGGTAGCTGGAAACCGATATGAACTCAAGCTTCGCTCAGAGGCTCGGGAAAACGCGCAGCCAAGCCATGAAGAGTGGACCGTAGACGAGCAATGTCGTCGCACTTACTACGCAGTGTACATCTTTTTTGGTCTCATGACCTTGACCTACAACCACACACCTGCCATGGGCTTCAACGAGTTCGACACACTCGAGCTCCCGTCTTCTGAATCTCTTTGGACCATGGAGGTATCTGACGAGGAGTCATGGCGAGAAAGCGTTTCGGCCTCCAAGATCATCACCTTCCGCCAGGCTCACGACAATCTTTTCCAAGGAGAACCAGCTCAGTACAGCGCTTTCGCTACCCGTGTCATGATCAATGCACTGTTCTTGGAAGTATGGTACCATAAGCGTAGCCCAGAGGCTTTGCAGGATGTTGTAACCGAGTACAAGTTGAGGCTTGCGTTGGAGACCTGGGAGAAGTCCCTCGAGCTTTGCGAACCGGAGACTGTCGTGGTCCAGCTGAGTGCGCCGCACAAGGGTCATCCCTTGATCTTCAACGCCATGGCTATGTACAGGAACACCAGAACGAGGCTTGTGGTAGATCTGAAGTCCGTCCAGGAGGCTCTACGCTACCACGACTCCTACGAGGTTGCTGCCGCCATGACTAATGCACGGGACAAGGTGCAGCGATCGGAGGAGATGATCAAGGTCATTCAGGAATGCTTTGACTGCATCGAAGTCGCAGCTGTTCAAGGCATCCGGTGGGTTGCACGTACTTCAGCAACCAACTGGAGCATCGAACACCCTCTGACTGGTATGGATCTCATGGTCATTCTGACACTCTGGTTGTACCGCCTGGAACACGACGAGGAGCCCGCTACCGAGGAAGAACTAGCAATGTACAACAAGCTTCGGAATCTGTTCGATGACGATTCTGTCGATGTGTACGGGGCCAAGCTTAGCTCTACCGTGGCTCGGCTTTGGGGTAGCATGATCGATGAGGTGGTCGTTTGGGGGTAAGCAATCGTTCATATCCCATGTTGGATCAACGCTGACTAGTGCCAGTATCACCAAGCTGATGGGTGAAGCTTTCAAGCTCCACTCCCAAGCCCTTGTGGGCTACGAAGACGCCATGTCTGAACGCTCAGGCTCCGCGACACCCTCTATGGCGGCAGGTGGGGTCCAAGTGCTCGAAATGCAAATGGCTTACTAGGCCCACCAGCGCCGCTCTTCACGACTTTTACGACATTCTATTCTTGTCTCCACTTTACTTTTAGACTGTTCGCACGTCTCTACCTCCATCATGTCCCGATTGTTTGGAGCATGGCTCGGAGTTCGGTGTGCTGTTCTCAATTTGACCGCATATGGTGCTGACTTTTATTCCGTCTCTGTCTCTCCCGATCTCAAATTTGTTTTCTAAGAATGGGTTCAATTTGGCGCATGGGGCGGTCTCGGTCCATTTGTAGACGCAGCTGGGCCTGGACTTTGCTCCTTCTGGACATGGGGTCACACTACTAATACCTTTCCTGCTCTTACATACCCTCTCGTTACTTTGGGAATCACTATTGGTGGCTGGCCCCATGCTGCGCTTCTTGTTCGTCACGGGTGTAATGCGACAATCCGTTAATGTTTTGTTTTCTTGCTTTTTCCTTCCTCATCTCATTTGGTCTAGTTTCTTATCGCATATACCACTAGTGCTTGTTCCATCTGCCTTCGCGACGGCGGAGGAGGGAGGAGGTCAGGTCAATGGGCAGTAGAAGTGTTTGGGGGCGCTGCGGTTGCTATATAGTCATGTATAATAGGATGCATTTGGTGAATCTCGGCTGGCTTCTGAAATACGTGAAAACAAACTTTGACGTTTTTGGGTAACGTCTGTCGTAAAGGTGCTGGAGTTTACCCTGCAATCAATGCGCTCTGGACGACGCCAAGATATTGCAGGTGCCAAGGCGCTAAGACCGTGCAGCTTCGAAATTTTGGACGGAAAAAGTGCGAAGCTCGCCAGCCAACATCAAGAACGCGTCGGCCCGCCCACATCCTCGAAACCAGTCGCCTTTTACATAAAGCTACTGCGCAGCCTTCAATTGCGACTTGATATCCTGCCATCCCCGCCTCACCAACCCTTGCACACTGAAAGCCTCTGCACGCGCATTCGCAATGGGCAAAGACAAGGAAGAGAGGAGGGTGAAGGACAAGAAGGAGAAGAAGGAAAAGAAAGAGAAGCGCTCCGATGTGGACGGTGTCAAGAAGTCCAAGAAGGAAAAGAAGTCGAAGCTCAATGGTGACGTTGCAGACACCTTGGAGATGGAGCTCGACAAGGAGCCTGAGGAGAGCATGGTAAGGGTCGTGGACGCGGACGGCGACTCTGCGCCCAGAGACATCCCCGCGAGCGCCCTGGTGCCCATTGCGGAGCCTCTGCTCCAGGAGTCAAAGGATGTCAAAAAGGTGCTCAAGACGGTCAAGAAGTGTAAGCCCTCAGTTCACTACGAGCGAAGATTCCAACACTAACGGTTGCTCCAGCCGCGAAGACCAAGACTCTTCGCCGCGGCGTCAAGGAAGTCGTCAAGTTCCTCCGCAAGTCGTCCTCCAACGCACCTCCCTCTTCCGACATCTCCAACCCCTCCGCCATCGTCGTCATTGCTGCCGACATCTCGCCCATGGATGTCATCTCCCACATCCCCGTCCTCTGCGAAGACCACAACGTGCCGTACGTCTTTGTCAAGAGCCGTGCAGAGCTCGGCGAGGCGAGCGCAACGAAGAGGCCCACCAGTGTCGTGCTGGTAGGCAGGGAGCGAGTGAGCAAGAAGAAGGATGTCAGCGGCGACGACAAGGCCGAGTGGGACGAGGCATATGGCACGCTCCGGGATATCGTCATCAAGGCGAGCAAGACGGTGAGGAAATAGGCGGGGAGGACTAAGGCTCCGTTCTGTGAAAATGACGGCGGGCGTTTGGCGTTGATCGGCCTAAGGGCTTTTTCGGTACGAGGTTTCCATTTCTCTACGGCATTGTACGAAAGCCTCAATCTCGCACGCGACTCTTCAGAGTCGCCGATAGTTGCGACAGTTAGGATTGTCTAGATAAGAAACAGCTTACGAACGTACTCGAATGCTCCGGAGGTCCACCAATGCAAGTGAAGATGCCTTCTATCATGTTCTGCTTGCCTGTCGAAACAAGTCTCCTCCTGCTCGTATCACTATCATTCATCCGAGTTTAGCAGATCCTATGCGCACTCATCAAGCAGACGGTGCGACGGGTGAGATAGGAAGACACTGGTCGCCTCGACGGCCGCAACTTTGCCTGCTGGCCCTGTGTATGCGATTCGCATAGCAACCTTTGCGGGTTCTGAGTGTGGATCAGATGGTTCAGCGAATGGAAAAATTCAAATACCCACCCGCGAAGTACCGACAGTCGTCTGAACAAGGGTGCGAAGAGGAGCGAAAACGCAGTGCTCTATCACGACACCCTGCCATCCTTATAAGCAATACAACACAGCCAACTTCACACGTAGAAAGCATCCATAATGGAGGGCACGGCAAATTTTGCATTGCTCTATATACCCTCTAAAAAACCACCGCCCAGACCCATTTGTGAGCAATAGACTCCATGCACATGCAGATCATATCGCGTAGCCAAATCGTGGTATCTAGTCCTCGTCCTCGTCGGCCTCGTCGTTGACGACGTTGAAGAAGCGGAGCTCGTAAACACCCTTGGAGGTGGAAACGACGCGGAGCCAGTCACGGAGCTGCTGCTTCTTGAGGAACTTCTTGGTACTGCGTGGGCATCAGCAATCCGCCATCTTCACACAAGCCAACATTGCGCATGGAACACAAAACGTACAGGTACTTCAAGTAGCGGCCGGAGAACTCCTGGTGGGCAATGACCTCGATCTTGCCGTCGCCCTGCTGGGAGATCTGGATGGTCTCGCCGAGGTTGCCGGTGCGGCCCTCGACCTTGATGCGGTCGTGCAGGAACTTCTCGAAGGCCTGGATGTCGAAGATCTTGTCGTTGACCGGCTGCGAGCAGTTGATGATGAACTTCTTGGTGATCTTCTGGCTCTTCTTCGCGGCGGCACCGCCGGTTGCGCGCTTCTACGTGGTACTTTAGCCTACTGTTCTGTGCGAGGGAGCGCCGTGCTCAACCTGGCGGACAGCAAAGCGGTGGACGTACTGTGGATGGCATTGTGATGAGGAGGTGGGGAATACGCAAAGAAGTGGTTATCCTGCGCTGGGCGTGTAGTGTGAACTTTTGCTTAAGAGGTTGTCGAAAAGTTCGCCGTCGCTTAGCTTTTTTCGCGCGTTGTGTGCGCTTACGTGGTGGAGCGCCAAGACATGTATTTTGGAGCTTTGATTGGCTGGCTCCATAGGTTCCAAGTTCTATGTGGGTTCTTGAAGCATCAAACGTCAACTTGTCAAGACAGAATCCGACGCGATCGGTCTGTAGGGTTGCTCATCACAAGACGATGAAGAACAAGGGCAAATGCAGCTTTTAGATCTTCTAATCGTATATTACAACATGCTTATCATACACTAAACCCTCGAACCTCCAAGCAATCGTGCCCCAGCACTCCCACCGAAAGAGAAGTGGCCATCTACAATGCCATGGCAGCGAACAAGGCTACCAGTCCCAGCATACCATTAACAGCAAGCGATGATCCAGCACCCGGAAACTCAATAGGTGCGCTGCCGCTCGGAGCAGGTGCGTCGCCTGGTGCAGTGGGAGCACCAGAGATTTGGCCACCAGTAGGACCGGTAGCTGGAGCTGTGGCGTTTCCTGTCTTCGCCGCAGCCACCTTGAATGCACTGAGAGTGTTGGGAGAATATTGTGGTGGGTTGATCACAGCAACCATGCCGGACGCGCAGTGAGATTTCGGGTTGTTCTGGGGGCAGTAGAGCCAGATGGGCTTTTTGTCATCTTCGATCTTGACGGTGAAGGTCTTGTTCTTTACTCGACTGTTAGCTGATGATCTTTCCTCGTCTCTTGAGCGTGGCTGTGGACACTTACGGCGCGGCCAGCTGGGCTGGGAACAAAGCCCGAGAAGATACCATGACCACTCGCACTGGGGTTGCAAGGGTTGTTGAAGTCGGCCTGGACAACTGCGTGGTTCTTCGGGTAGAACTCGAAGACGATTTCATCGCCCGTATTCGCGTGGATGGTGTCGGGTGTGAAGACCAGCCCGTCTTTGCCAACTGCCACGGTTTGAGTGGATGCGGCAGGGCTTCCTGTACCACTCGGGTACACGACTGAGGTTGCAGTTCCGTTAGCTACGGGGTAGCTGGCAAACACCAAGGGCAGAGCACCCAGAGCAATGGCAACGAACGAGGTGGAAACCATCTTGAACGAAAGTAGCAAGGGAAGCAGGCAATGAGACAGAATTAAGAGATTGAAGTGAAGATCTGGAGATGGGTGTAGTATGGAACTCTTATGCCAACGGGACTCGCAGCATTATGCATCTTCCTCCCGGGCCGTTCTTTGTTCGTTCGGGAGTCTCAAACGCCATCGGAAGCCACCCATCAGCAAAGAAATCTCGGCGTCGTTCCAGAAAGCGCATCTGCGCCCCACGGGAATCGCTAATCCGAGCCTGGGCGTGTGAACGTGCAAGCCGCCATAGGCACGCTCTTCTTAGGAAGACGCAAGACAAGAAGGAAACAGCTGGCGCAATCCAGCTTTCTATTCGCTCGCTTCAGGGTCAGTCTTTGGGGGCGCAACGGAAGAACAAGAGCCGTTGTTAAAGTGAGCTGGGGTGGCGCTTAGCCGTGCTGTATGAGGCTGAGCATGTAACCCCCTCGATAATTTTGAAACGTCTATGATTGGATTTTTTTTGCTTGGAATGGGACTTCTGTCTGTTCCCAGATGATATTGTTTATAATCGAAAGTCGTGGATGGTACTTGAACACGTCTCGACCAAATGATGTTGTCAGCGATATATAGGTGAGCTCCATGCAGGGGTTCATGCGCATATGACCGACCAATGAACGTAAATAGATTGTGTGACAAAGCGCACGTTAGCTGACGTGTGAGCAGCGTTCTCGTTACCAGCATACGCCTTCTTGATCATGTGATAACTTCAGGGCTCCAGAGTGCTGAACACAGACCCACATAAAGAAATGAGAATAATAAGGTGGTGGGTTTTTGTTCTTCATCGCGCGAAGTTCAATACAATCGTCAACTGTAGGGATCTGCCTCTATGTTCTTGAATCGGAAATGGAAGACTTTTCCTAATGGGCAATCAATGAAATATCATGAGATTCATCGATGCAACGGAGGAGCTACATGATTGTGGAAGAAGGAAGGACACGCCATATTTCCACATCCTACCATATAAAGGTCGCGACTACCCACGAGAACTGATATCCAAAGGTCACTGCACCACCAAATGACCTAGCCAACAAATGAGGTTTTCGAACAATAGTATAAAGTTTGAAAACGAAGACTTGGTGGCATAAGAGTACAACCGTCGTGCTCTCAGTGTCATGATAATACAATAGGTCAAACATAAGGATGGATCACGTGAAGATGCAGCCTTTTTTGGTTTGATTCGTTGAGCCGATTTTTGATCTCAACGAGTAACGTTAAAGATTCTTGTCGTACAACGGCCTCAATCAGCCACCGCTCCTTCTGAGAGGTCTGACAACGCGCCTTTAACACCTTACAACCTTGTGATAACCCAATAAACTACAGGCAATATGCGTTTCGGTAAGCCTCGCTGCTCTTCTCACTATCCTTTGCGCTGGTGCGTGCTCTGGAGAGATAACACTCCTACGCCCCTCTCTCGCTGTCACCATGGATTATCGTCCTCTAAATACAGCTTTAGATGAATTACGCCTTATTTCTCTGCTCGAGCCCGTTTCAGATCACGGGTCAAAACCTTCAGCCTTACCAAGCCCAGAAGATGATTCTCTCGTTCACTGTGTCATAGAGCACTATCCACTGTCTGAAGAGTCATGGGCGCAGGGTGCGATTTCTCAACATAGAAGCGCTTTTTTGGATTGGACTACAAAAATCCAGACTGTAGAGTCAGAGGCCAGTAGGCGGAACGGCTTAGATGATGGAAAGGGACGACCTGATAGGCTACGTTTCCATTGGGGTGACTTTGTTGCTTTGTCCTACACCTGGGGAGATGCCCAAGACAAGAAAGAAATTGTTGTAGACGGAAAGAAAGTGAAAGTTCAGTCAAATCTGGAAGCCGCCCTCCGCGTTCTGCAGTATAAGAAACCTCTAAGAACTGGATACCGCATTTGGATAGATGCACTTTGCATCAATCAAGGTGATAACGAAGAAAAGAGCCGGGAAGTCAAACGAATGCGGTTGATCTACAAGATGGCTGCAGATGTTGTCATTTGGTTAGGACCAGCAGCCCAAAATAGCGACAGCGCCTTTGATCTCATGCATACTCTATCCGACTCGTGCAAGAATGGCACAGACAAGGCTCTTGGCACCGCTTTACGCAATGACTTGAACCATCTTGGTCTTGGGCCATGGCTCGCTCTCAGCCACCTGCTCAACCGCTCTTACTTCTCTCGAATGTGGATTATCCAAGAAATGTGTTTAGGTGGTAGTAAAGCACCCATCTTGTGCGGATGGAAATCGATTTCTTGGGATGACTTCTTCAGAGCCCTTTACACATTTGGAAAACACAACGTCGACGTCATATTCGCTTGTATCGATCATGAAAGGAAGGCCGAAGGCCTTCGCCCCCATGGACTGAACAGGAACAAGATCATACACATCAATGACGAACATCAAAAGCAGGCAGGACGTGCTCCAGCTCAGTATATGCCTCTTTTGGACTTAGCACGGCAATCGGATGCGTCGAATCTGCGGGACAAAATCTATGGTATCCTTGGTTTGATGGCCCCGAACGTCGTTCCGCTGGTGGGTCTGGACTATGGCCATTCGGTGGAACAGGTATACACAGACTTCGCCCGACAGTACATCCAAGCGAGTATGTTTATAAATAATAAAACAGTTACTGATACTAACATCAATTAGCAAATAGTCTAGAAATCCTCGAGCAGTGCCGATTGGTTGGGTCAGCCATGCCTTCTTGGGTTCCGGACTGGAGAAACAAGAACCACTACCGTCTCTTTAGCGGACGCCACTCGACATATCTTGCAGGCCGACCATCATCGGCGGTATACTCTTTTCGATTCGAAGGTCGTGTGCTGGATGTCGCAGGAATCATTATCGACACAGTCCAAGGTCTCGGTGAGGCATACTTCGAGCACACCACTAGTTCCAAGGTCGAGGACAAGATGTGTCCACCTGATAACAACAACAATGTCTATGGAACCGAAGCCTCTCTCAAAGACGCTCTTTGGAGAACATTAACCGGGGACCGAACTCTTCAAGGTCTCCCAGCACCAGCCAGTTACTCAGAGGTTCTCGATCTGCCGCTCCGCGAGCACTGCCGAAACGCTCTTCCATCTCGCGGAGCAAGGGCATTCAGCCGTTTTCTTACCCGTAGCTGCTCGCTATGTGTTGCAGGTAGAAGACTTGATTCATACTTTAGTAATACCCCAGATGGATTCCCTAAAACGGCAGTAGATGCCGTCGAGCGCATCTGGCGCTTTGTGAGAACACGACGCTTGGTAGTAACTCACAGCGGGAGGATAGGAATGGTACCAAATGAAGCCCGAAAAGGAGATGTGATTGGGATTCTTGTTGGCACGGACGTTCCGATATTGCTTAGAAAGGGTGAGAACACGGACGGCTCTTTTAGCCTGGTAGGAACCTGCTATATCCACGGAGTTATGGCTGGTGAGGCCATGCAATGGGTTGAGGATGGCATCAGCACGGTGAAAACAATTTCGATTTCTTAGAAAAAAAAAAAAATAAGAATCCTAGAACTCTAGTACGGGCTTCTGGGATTTAATGTTTTCTTTAGTATGAAGCCTCTTTGTCGTATCTGTGGTCACTTGACAAGTAGTAGACTTGCCATTTATGATCTAACAAAGCTCCACTTCTCGTCGTGCAGGTTCCAGGCCCTTGCCCAAAACAAAGATATCGAGTCTTCCCCTCCAGGTTTCTTCACTGCTCGCTTGGAACCAAAATGGCACACTTTCTTATCAATGGCATGCAAAAGGCTCTGTGGCAACCCTGCGTAGTCTAGATGCTTTAACAGTTCAGTGTTAACTTGTAGAATTTATTTATTTCGGTGAGGGGCCTTCACGTGCTTCCGGAAGCAGCCGAATAATGTATTATTTTGCATCTAATACTGCGGATCATGCATATATTTAGGGGTTCCATTGTAAATGGGCGGCGTTATAGGGTTATAAGAGAAGGAACAACAGAAGCACGCTGGGTGTTTTCGCCTTGTGTTAACTCATCTTGGAAGCCGAAGGGCATTGTGTATAATAAAAATACACGTTATCCAAACCAGGAGTACTTAGGTATTCCCACGTGTAGGAGAGCTAATCTGCGTCAACTTCACATCCTTCTTTATATATCAGACTTCTTTGTCTATTATACAAAAGTCGGACTCTCCTTATCTTCAAGCAACGATCTTTGATCACCCATATCCTTCCCCGTTACAACCTCATCGCATTCCTCCTCCCCTGTTCTGTGAATCTAACAGTTGCTGCTGCTCGATCAGGCGGAAGAGGTGTTACGCAATTAGAGTCTTCCTCCCCAACTTTAACACCCAACCCTGCATCCCATGAATCATGGGGGAATGGTTGAGAAGTTTTTTCCAAAAGTGTCCTTGATTGCGAAGATGGAGATACCCAACGCGACAGAGATGGCAGTGCGAAACTCTGCCGCGCTATATGCAGCCCACAGTTTGCCTGCACGATATACGTATACGGTCCGCGAGCTTGTGGCAGTGACCTTGGTATAAGGTGATGCTGTGGGAGACGAGTATTTCGCAGGACATGTGTCACCGCCAGAGATTATAGTCACTGAGGACATGGATATGAACAATCGATAATGTACCGTGTGGGTTATGCGCTAAAGAACATGCATGCTTTGCAGGAAGATTACTGACTACTGATGTCATCATCCCCATTACGCGAACCAAGAATCATAACTGGAAAGACAAGTGTGCTGGATGTCCCATACGCCAGCATTGTGCTGTCGATGACAACGTGCTGTGTACGAAAGTAGGCAACGAAACCGAGCTTCTACTCCGTGCCTGGGTCGGACCGAATGCCCTTTACAAACCACCTCTTGAGTTCTGCCACATATCCGTCGACGCCTCCTCGAACGCTGTTTTGAACCCACAAACTAAAATCTCGATGCTGATCCGTAGTCAATTCCGCTCTAATCTTCTCCTCGTCGAATTTCATCCGCCGTGGGGGATACAAGTTGAAGTTGGGTCGATTGAGTTCCTCGAGAGTCGCTCCTCTTCGCAATTGAAGCCCTACTGTCTCAATGTCCTCTTGGAACTCGGAGGGTAGGACGAGTAAGTGCTCCATTTTGCTACCATCAATCGCATATCGCATGTAGCAACCTTTGTGGAAGAGGTCTCCGAACTTCCAACTTTCGTTGCTAGGTCCGGTCGTCAAGCACAGTTGTGCTTGCGGATATGCAGCCAAGAAGTCAAACATTATCTTTGGGTGCACGTCGCGCGGATCGGGTCTATTTCCACGTAGTTCTTTCTCCAGCTCCTTTTCCCAATACTCGTCTTCACAATAGAAGTAACAGTCCGTCAAACCAACAGACCCGATCTCAGCAAGTCGCTTGGGGACACAACTCTTGATGAATTCCTCAAAACACTGAGTGATCGGAACCGAGATGTCTGAGTTTTCGAAGTGCAGGTTGTTGAACTTCAGGCCGAGTCCCGAGGTCTCTTCGTGCAGCTGGCGGCAGACGTACTTGAGTTGATTCGCTTCCATTCCCTCTTTCTTCTGGGTGTCATCGAAGCAACTAAATAGTTGGAAATGATTGTCTCCAGGATCTGCATACCAGTCCCACCAAGGCTTGTTGTCATCTGCTAACATATCGCCTTCAAAGTAAACAGTGTCCTCGAAGACTTTGATCTTAGCTACGAAATCGCCTGGCCGCGGGAACCAGTATAGGCCAAAAGGCTCGCTAAGAGAGTACTCGTATACAAGATCTCTAAGCTCGCGAGGAAGTCTGAAGAAGTGACAAGTGCCATCGGGAGGTGGCTGGCTCGGGTCGACCTAGACTTTCGTCAGTGTCCTTCGAGCGAGTAGCTATAACTAACACGGGCCAAAGGCTTGCTCCAAGTCGATTTCCACAACAGCAGAAGAAAGCGTACCTTGTCAATCAAAAGCCCAGCCATCGAAGTAGCCACATCAGTCGTAGCCCTCTCGCCACGGCTCTCGGTTTCCTTGTCGTTAACAAGTGGTTCTGTCATGTTCAACTATCTGGGTAGAATATGCTGGTGGATTCTCAGTATAGTGAGTGGTATTGGGGAGCATAGAAGAGCTCCTCCAGACTCTATTTATACCTGGGAAGTGACGACCAGCAGGACCGCTAGCGCAAAGCGAGATGTGAATGCAGAAGCGTTGACATGTCGACGCAGGGCCCTCGTAGACTGCACGCTATATTCAAAGATACACTGAGCTGTTTGAAATATCTGTGTTTTGGCACCCCAACGAGTTCCTGCACTGCGCGAAGAGTCAACAATCGATTCAAGGATACACCCCAACACGTCGATTCGTCGCTATGTTTACCCGATGGACGTATGTTTCGCATGAGCAATCCAACTGATTGAGCGGTTCGCATATGCACGCCATTCAAGTCGTTTGGCTGGTGTCCGCAATTCAATCCGTCTACAAAATTCACATCTTCGTCTGAGCTGTGCGTCTGAAACTGGTCTCTATGCTCAGTCACACAGACAACGAAGATCCGATCGTACAGTACCGGTGGCGTAATCAAACGCCAGAGTCTGACACAACTACTCATAGTGACACATCTATCGGCAATATGTAACCTTCACTAACATGCCACACATACCATCAATCCCCCTCCTTTCAAGCCAAGAACCTCGCAACAAACTCCGCCACCTCCCTCGGCTGCTCCACCATCGGCAGATGCCCCGCCTTATCCACAACCTTCAGCTCCACCCCGCTCCCCAACGCGTCCGCCATCCCCTGCATAGTCTTCGGCAGCACTCCATCTCCCGCACCCGCCAGGAACGCACCCTTGCCTTTGTACGCCCGCATCCTATCCCTAAAGTCATACTGGTACAGCGCCTTAACCCCATCCCTGAACCCAGCCAGTGAGTTCGTCTTCACCATCTCATTCACCCGCGCAATCTTCTTCGCCAACTCAGCATCGTCGTAGCTCTCCTTTACAAACCACCGGCGTGTCGTCAGCTCCGCGAGCTCCTCGCCAACCATGGGTTCCGAGGTCGTTGCAGACGTGAGGCCCTCCTTCTCCGCGACAGCGATGCGCTCGCCCCAGGCTTTGGGGTTGGATTCCGGGGCGAAGGAGTTGGTGTCGCAGCCGATGAAGGCGGTGACGCGCTCAGGGTAGGTGAGGCCGGCGCAGAGCGCGGTTGCGCCGCCCAGGCTGACGCCGACGACGCTGGCGGTTTTGGCGCGGAGAGCGTCCAGGATGGTGATGATGTCGCTGGCGAGCTTGTCAACTGTGACGGTCTCGTTCGCCGAGGAGGGGAGGGCACTACGCCCGCGCGAGTTGAAGCGCAGGACGCGGTACTTGTTGTCGGTGAGCTGGAGGAAGTTCGTGACGAAGTCGTCCCAGATGCCGTACTCGACGAGGATGGAGTTTAAAAGGATCAAGAGGGGTGCGTTGGGGTTGGATGAACCTTCTAGGCGGTAGGGAAGGTTGACACCGTCTGGTGTAGTGATGAAGGATTCAATCGCCGGAACAGCTTGGTCGGAGGAAGCGGGATAGGTTTTTGTCGCACCATCTGTGGATTCTGCCGGGATGGTGTCGGACGAAGTGAGAGTTTGAAGATCTCGCGGTGCCGGCCCGAACGTGTAGTATAGATCGTATGCCCTCTTGTGCTTTGTCTCAATGACAGTTTCGTGAATCTTGTCGTTCCACTCTGTAGAGGTGACCTTCTTGAACTCTGGTCCGCCTATCCCGTTTTTCGGCGCGTATTCGTGCAGCGCTAGGTACCTCTTCTCCCTTCCATCTTGCAAGTCCAAGTAGCTCGTCACAAAGCGCCTCGTCCGACGCCAGCCCGGCACTTTGGACAAGAGAGGAACATGTTCCTCGCGGTACCACTTGGCCAACTCGTCTTCCTTGCCTTCGCCCTCTTTCAACGTCAGGTATACAGCGACCATGACATTCCCCTCGCCCTCGTTCTGCACCTCTTCTAAGACTTTGAAGTCATCGGACTTCCACTCATCTCCTTCAACCGCGTCGTAGAAGCGCCTGTCGACGTGTATCTGCTTCATGGTATCGCGTTCTCTCTGGCTCTGGACGGGCGCTTTGCGCAGTCGCGTGTAGACGTCTTTGGTGAGGTAATCCATATCTTCGATGTCGTAAATAGCCATCCATTCTGGCTGCTCCCGTGTACCAGTCGACGACGAGGCTGGGAGGTCGTTTGCGCGATAGCGGAAACCATTCTGGCAGAAAGAGAGGCGGAGGCGACCGGGACCGTGCTCGTTGTTGTACCTGGGGATGTGCTTAGCATGCCTGGCGAAGTGAACCCTAGGGCAAAGGCATGTTACTCACCAATCGTGGAATTGGGCAGGAGGCAGGCCTTCTTTGGGCTGCATCGTTACATACAGGATGCCGCGGGTAGTGCTCTGGGACGCCATGGTGGGTGATGTGCTGTGGCAACGATCTGGAAACCTGGAAAGGCAATATGGTACTTAGGGAGGGTATGCTTCCGTCCAGACGGAACAGAGAGCTAGTGGAAGTGGGAATCGCATATCCACGGCGGTATGATGGTGTTACCCTCAGATGGTTTGGAGCTCATGACATTTGCCGAACGCACTAGCTTATTCCCGAGAGCTGCAAAGACATTTACCCCCGAGGTCGGAACGGATTTCGGAACTCGGCATGGCGTAAAAAAAGACGCGTAATCTACCATTTGCTTAAGACAGTCTAGGGCGTGAACTGATTGCCAATGGGTGTATGTTGTGTTACTCTAGGTAATCAGCACTTCTAAGCTATCCCAAATCCACGTAGCGATCCGCCGCTGCCATAGGTATCAAGGCTTCAAAGTGCCGGACCGCATGCAATCAGTCTTTCCAGTCGTCTCAGTCGTACCATATAGCATTCATACCAAAGCCTTTCTCCCCTACCTCCAGCCTCGCAACCCTCGCGAGGAACTCCTTGTGCCACCTGTAGATCTCGACCCCACCCTTATCATCATCCGTCAAAGCCAGCCACTCATCGCTCCAAGGGCACGGGCTTACCGCATTGCTGTGCCCTCCGCTAGTCGGTGTGGGATTCAGGCAAATCTGTCGCTCGATCGAACCAGACTCTGAGATCTTGAATGCCGCGATGTAGCCCGTAAGGTCGAAGGAGTTTGCGCGAGACGTGGCGAAGAGATAATTCGAGGACTGCGTAAGGAAGACGACGTCGGAGCGGTACATGTGGGGGTTGGGGATGTCTAAATATATAGTTGGTCATTGTCAAATGCAATTCTAGAAGAAAGCGGACTCACCAGGTGGTATCAGCGGGAACCACCTGTGCGTATAAACAGGCAGGTGTGTCTCCGGGTCGATAACGTATTCGCAGACCCTGTTCCCTGCTTCCATCAGGGCGTACAGATAGCGCCCTGAGGGATGCATTTCAACCCATCTCGGGTGGTCTTTCTTGCCCTCCGCTTCGGTGAACCCAACGGTCTCCAGTCTGCCTTGGTCGTCGATCTTCTTGTGGCACCATACGCGATTTGCCCACATGTCTGCACTGTACAGGTAGGTCTCGGTGGGATCGAAGACCATGCCGTGGATTGCGGACTTGTCGCAGTACTCATAATCTTGTATGTTCTCCTTCAGCGAACCATCGCTGTTGACGTTGAAAATGTTGCCGTAACCGGCGTGATCATAGAAGGGATTGCAGTAGACGTTGTACGGCGGTTTCTTTGCTGGGAGAAGGAAGATGGCGCGTGTTTTCGTATCCGTGTCTTTTGCCTTCGCTGTCGCAACAGTTAACTTTATCCAGGGTGTACTCGCGGTTTGCACGTACGATGCCCGCCGATCTCGAAACTGCCTGTGTGTACGATCTCGCTCGGACTGTCAACCCGGTGACTGCTCCATTTCTTCATACTTGCGCCATAAATGTTCTTCCTTTGATGCTGTCGTTTCCCATACAAATCAGCCACCAATTCGCTCAATTGGCATTTAATTGCCTATGACGGAGCAACTGCACGTACGTCGAAAGCCATCCAGGAAATGGGCTCATTTTGGGGAATTTCCGTCTTCTTGACCAGCTCCAAGGTCAACTTCTCATCATCGAATGCGACCGTGATAATGACACCGGGCTTCACCCACGTGCCAATCATAAGATGATGCTTTCCCATCTTGTCGCAACACGTCTCTTCCTCAGCGCAACCGCTCGAATGTCAACGGCAGAGCAAAGACTGTAAGAGCGACGCTTTTGTTCACGGCGCGGCACTTGGTCCCATGTTTTGCATGCGCCGAACTCCAAACCGAGGGTGGGGCTTTGCCGCTAGGTGGGCTGGAGACAAGACAAGAGGGATGAGGGGTGGATAAGTTTTTATCCCTCATCGCGACAGTCGTGATTGGATGAAGCCCCCCATCTAGCGCGGCTCCACATCGAAGCTGCGAAAGATCCGGCAGAGAGGGGAGCGGCTGTCTGTTGATTGCCCAAAAATTCAAGGGAATATGGAAGAAAGGAACCATTGCTGCAGTAGGGCGTCATCACCTCATAACGGATTGCGATCCTGATGAAAGGCCCGGGATGGAATGGCACGTATCTGGTGCGTCATCGATCGTGAAGACGAGCGTCTTCGATGCTGTTGTATTCAGAAGGCCATCCAAACTTCCCTTTAATGCCTTGACGTCCAGTATTGGGGGTACGTGTATGCAGGGCGCCTTCGTAGGTCTGCCGATATCGCCGAAAACATATGGAGACAACATCTACCGTGTCTGCTACCGCGGGGAAGCACCGCGGGCAAGCTCCGCACCACAGCTAGAGCTCTTGTAAGCTAAAAACCACATAGCTCCACTCATCTGAACATCCTATGATTCCACGCTCAACCTTCAAGCTCCCAATACACAGTCTTCCCAGAGTGAACTTCCACTCCTCGCTCAAACTCGGCCGCTTGTCCACCTTCGCACCCCTCAAAATGCGCGTCCCGTATGCCCCCAAAGAACCCCCAACCGAGGAAGACAAGCCAGTCTACGAGCGCATAGCCGCACGTCGCGCACCACGACCACTCATCCCCCTCGATCTCGCGCTCCTGCATAACACGGCCGTAGCCGACGGGTGGAACTCGTTCATCGGCGCGATCCGCACCAAGACATCCGTCGCCGACTCCCTCAAAGAACTCGCCATCGCGCGCGTCGCGGTGCTGAACCATGCAGTTCACGAATGGGACGTCCACGCCGCGCTCGCACTCAAGGGGGGCATCTCGAAGGAAGGGCTGGAGACAGCGTTTGCAGCAGAGGTCGTGAAGAAGGGCGACAAGGTAGATTTTGGAGAGAAGGGAGGGTTGACCAAGGAACAGTGGATGGTGTTGGTATATGCAGATCAGATGACGGTGGGCGTGGAGGTGGACGATGGGGTGGCGGGGGCATTGAGGGAGGCGTTGGGTGACAAGCAGGTTGTGGAGCTGACGGCTACGATCGCGGCGTATAACTGTGTGAGCAGGTTCTTGGTGGCGCTGGACGTTGGGGAGTGCAATGGAAGACCTATGAAGAAGGTTGATGACCTATGATCCACCGCGCAAGGCCATGTATACTATTTCGTCCCGTCGAGGGTCCTGACGCTCCGCGCCTCGCCTCGCTTCGGCATAAGGCACGCTTCCCCACGCTCGTCAATGACAGGCGGCCCGTGCACCTCCGCAGCTACAGCCGTCAACAACCGCCCTGGGAGCCGCGGCTGTCATTCTCTCCAACTCCTACACGGACAGCAGACGAGAATTTTACATTTACATTCAAATTCGCGTCTTCGCACCAGTACACTGGTCCAAGAATAATCCGTTTAGTCTATAGCGCTAGCCACACCCATCCGCGCACTCTCGCAGCACGTCCGCTACCGTGACAGTCTAGTAGAGTGGTTATTTTTAGCCTCCATTTCCTCTGGCATAGTTGCAGGCATGTCTGCGCTTACATCCACACTTTTTGCTCGCAGCGTGCGGCAGCTAAGCCAGCGCCATCCGCGTGCATTGTTCGCTGCCGGGAGGCGATATGCTTCCACCAAGCATCCGAAAGGCTTCGCGCCACCTACACAGGCAGATCTGGATGAGCTGAGGGCGAGTGTGCAGGAATTTACGAGTAAGCATACCTTTTACATTGTTCCTAGGGACATTGCGACCTACAATGGCATTGACCAAATACTGACTTGAAGTGCCACAGGACGAGAGATCACCGAAGAGCTCGCGCAGAAGACCGACCAAATAAACGAGTTTCCCAACGATTTGTGGCGAAAGTTCGGCGAGGCGGGCTTCCTAGGCCCTACAGCCGACGAAGAGTACGGCGGACTGGCCATGGGATACCAGGCACACTGCGTGATCTTGGAGGAGTTGAGTCGCGCGAGCGGTAGGAGGTATATATCCAAACACGAAGGGACATGGCTGACGACAGAATCTAGGAAGCATCGGTCTGTCATACGCTGCCCACTCCCAGCTCTGCGTAAACCAGCTTTCTCTCAACGGCTCCGCAGAACAGAAAGCAAAGTACCTCCCCGGCCTGATCTCTGGCGAACAAATTGGCGCGCTGGCAATGAGCGAGCACTCGGCCGGCTCCGACGTCGTGAGCATGAGGACCACAGCCAAAGAGGTAGACGGCGGCTACGTTCTCAACGGCACAAAGATGTGGATCACCAACGGCCCGGACGCGCACATCATCGTCGTCTACGCCAAAACCCAGCCCGACGCCGCCTCGAAAGGTATCACGGCCTTCATCGTCGAGACCACCGCAAAAGGCTTCTCCGTCGCGCAGAAGCTCGACAAGTTTGGCATGCGCGGTTCCAACACCGGTGAACTCGTTTTCGAAGACGTTTTCGTACCCAAAGAGAATGTTCTAGGCGAGGTTAACAAAGGCGTGCGGGTGCTCATGGAAGGTCTCGACCTCGAGCGGTTGGTGCTCTCTGCTGGGCCCCTCGGTCTCATGCAAGCCTCGCTCGACAACGCACTGCCCTACACACACCAGCGCAAGCAATTCGGCCAGCCCATCGCGCACAACCAGCTTATACAGGGCAAGCTCGCAGACATGTACACCAAGTACCGCGCTTCGTCGGCATTCACGTATTCCGTTGCCAGACACATTGACGAGTCGCATGAAAATCCAGACATCAAAACACAGGATTGCGCGGGCGCCATCTTGTATGCGGCCGAGAGGGCGAGTGAAGTCGCTGCTGATGCGGTTCAATTGATGGGTGGCATGGGATACATGAACGAGGTGCCTGTGGGTAGGATACTGAGGGATGCGAAGCTGTATGAGATTGGGGCGGGGACGAGTGAGGTGAGGAGGATGGTTATCGGCAGGGCTTTTAACAAGGAGTATAAAGACGCCTGAGCGCAAAAAAGTAGTATTCTAGCATCTGTAGCGTGAACATCGCTGTTTGAACCGTGCAGGCGTTTCTTGGACTGATCTGCAACCATAACCATGCCATACGGTAAACGAGGGTGCTATATAGGTATTGCCGACTTGATTACCTTTCCAAAAATCGGGTTTCGATGAGGAACCCAATGTGCAGGTAACTGCATGGAGCGCGGACTTCCCCATCCCACAACCTGGTCCAAAGCAATTTCAAGTTCGCGTCACCATCGCAGGACTGAACCCGCACGACCAAAAGGGTCGCGATATTGGTCTCTTCACGAAAGATCTTCTTCCAGCGGTACTGGACAATAACGTGGTGGGCATTGTGACGGTCGCAGGCGAAGGCGCAACTTGATTTAAAGTAGGCAACCGCATCTTCAGATAAGGTGCCCTAACAACCGGATGTATTTCCAAGGCAACTCAACAGTACGCGGTTTTGGACGAAGACTTTGCGTCTGTTGTACCGCAGGGGGCCTTCGAGGATGATTGCGCTACGCTCCCAACGAACATTATCGCTGGCCTCGTTGGATTCTTCGACAAGGAGCACGGTTTGGACCTCCCAAGTCCTTGGAATTCGACGGAAAGCAGGTCTCATTTGGCCAACTCATCGATTCTGATCATAGGCGGAGGGTCTAACTGCGGCCGCTTTGCGACGCAGCTAGCGAACCTGGCGGGCTTGGGAACTATCGTTGTCGTCGGCGGAAAAAAGGAAGAGCTTCGCAGATACGGTGCAACACACGTCGTGGATCGTCATGGCGGAGACGACGCTGTACTCCAACGTGTTCGGGACATCGTTGGCGATGACTTGGTATATGCATTTGATGCTGTTAACCTCCCTGCAGGCCAGCACTTGGCTATCAATGCGCTCTCCAACTCAAAGCAAGGCACACTTGCACGTTTGGTATGGTCCAGAGGCGCTGTGGAGGAGTCTAAACTTCACCCGAAGCAAGCTGGGTACGTCCTGAAAGACACCCTTGGATCTTCTCACTACAAGCCGGAAATCGCGATTCCCTTTTGGAAACACATCGCTGGATACCTAGTTGAGAACAAGATTCAACCGTTGGCGCACGTGGTAGAGCAGGGTCTGGATGCTGCGAAGGTAAATGAAGTGTTGGACCGTTATCGCGACGGGAAGGCCGTCACTCAGACACACTTCCACCTGTAATGCGTACTTCGCAGGCTTAATTAAAGTTTCACGGTAATCGCACTTGGTATATTGATCATTGCGCGGTACTCGCACGTGCCCAGATCTGGCTGCAACCACTACCACTACTCACGTTGTTTGAGTATCGCAGGCGTTAATCAATGTTCGAAGGAGTTAAAGCAAGAAATATTCGTGCGTGTGCTGCTACCTGCCCAAAAGTATCATCTAGTCACTATTCGGTATGACTCCTTAAACGTGCCGTCGTCACCCAAACTTCAGCAACACGCCGCTCCTCTACAGAGCCGGCTCCCCGGGTTACCCAGCCCAACAGACTCCTACTCGCCCACGCCCCAGTAGCTTCTTTCATTCTGATCCCTAGCACACATAAACCCGACCCTCCCTCGCACAGGGTCTCTAACGCACTCCACTCACACGATACCTCGACAGCACTTACAGTCAACACTCGATTAACAGTAGCTTCTGCGGCACCCCCTATCACCATGACGATGAACGGTCCTTATCAAGTGCAAAAAGCGTATGTATTCCAGCTCCTTCGGCGGTTCTTATCGAAACTGGCTAGTTCTTATCATGTAGTCTCCTCGCATCGGGTGAATATTCTGATCTCGTAATCACATGCGAGACAAAGCGCTGGAACGTCCACAAGGCCATCATCTGTCCTCGATCCCACTTCTTCGCGGCCGCTGTCCGCTTCCCGGTCGGCAAGGTACGTAAGGCGAAGCAAATACATTTCACTGTGCCCAGTGCCGCGAGTTAGGCTCTATAGCTCATACTGCTATGTTCAGATATCTTACATTATTTATTGACCACGAACTAACGCTCTGACTTGTAGGAGAAAGAAGACGGAGTGATAGACCTCCCAGAAGACGAAGTTTCTAGGGTGGAGCACATGCTGACGTTCCTCTATACCAGCGAATATGAGATGACGTTAGGAACTTGTCCCGAAGGCCAGCACATCCACTTCCTGTGGAACCCCCCTCGCACTGAAAGCCGCGTAGGACGACGGGACATGCACAATGCTCTTGCACACATGAGCTTCGATGCGCTCGACGGATTCATTGGACGCCAGGCCCCTTGTGTTCCTGTCACGAACAATCATCCGGGCTGTCGAGTTCTGCAGAGCTACATGATGGCTTGCCACCGCACACAACCCCAAATCAAAGCCTTTTACGATGCTGCCAACACCCCACACCACGCCTCGGACAACCCCGTGCTCTACTACAAGCAGGATAAAGGGTCAATGTCTTTGATCATGCTTCATGCAAAGATGTACGCCATGGGCGACAAATACGACATCCCGGATCTGCGCGCGTCTGCATACGCCCAACTGGAAGTCAAGGTTCTGGTGCCAGTCGTGTATCAGCCTGTGCAGCATCTCATGGATAACACACCCGCTTCCGATAAGAAAATTCGGGACCTTCTCAGCGTGAAGATATACCAGGACTTGAAACTATTTGGCATGCGGAAAGAAGTCAAAAACATTCTCGACAAGTATCCCGAGCTGGGCAATTACGCGCTCGTCAAACAATATGATGACGAACGCTGATGCGTCTATGGAGAGGAGGATATCACGCTGAGGGAGCACAAGAGACATGGAGATTTGAGTCATGACGAGCTTACATAGATGGGTTTGGTATCGCCCAAATCAGGGGAAGCATACACGGGCATGGTCGGATCGGTTGCTCAATGTACGAATAGCATGTATGTACTGATAACCACCTACTGTAGTGCCAGAACGATCCCGTGAAGCTCAGATACTACTGTTCAGTTGCACTCATATGCTTCCCTGAAGCCCATAACTTTAAATTCACCTTCCCGCCGCACGTGTAGCGGGGAAGCTTCATTGGGAACCTGGAATGTCCGCAGTTTTCTTATTGATACAATACCCACGAAGCCTCCGAAACATTGGAGACTTTATCAATATGCAACATTCTGAGCCCCTTCCGTTCTGAAGTCAAGGTTTTCACTATGAGACCAAAATTATACTGTAGAAGCACAGATCAAGTTCACACAACGATGCTAATCACTGTCGGCTGAAAGACGACGATATGAAGATGTTAGTCCACAGGTATGCTCTATGATTTTTCTCAACCGAGTAACAGTCGCCCGTACTCGTCTACTTGGCCGCTCGGCCTTGAATATCGAATGTTTAGGCAGTGAAGTTGGATTCCATGAACCCACCATCAATATACCAAATCGCTTTGGTCACAAACTTGCCCTCGTCGCTGAGCAGATAGCATATCGAGCTCGCGATTTCTTCTGGCTCCGCCATCCGCCGTATCAGCTGAGGTAGCGTGTCCCCAGATGCGTTGAATTGACCGCCATCGGGCAAAACGAATGGCTTTGCAGTCATTTCGGTCCGAATACCTCCTCTGCATAAAACCGAACGTTAGAAAAGGCTGGCACTGCGAACAACATCCATGTTCATGGTTCGAATAGTTAGACTTGGCTGAAACACTTACGGGTTAATTGCATTCACACGTATCCCTTTTGGCGCACCTTCAAACGCAGCAGCCTTGGTAAGACCCATGAGACCGTGTTTAGAAGCAATGTACGCGCCCTGCCCGAAAGACGCGTATTTACTATTCACACTGCCAACGTTGACGATGCTGCCTCCGTTGGACACTACCTTGAGCTCTTCACGGAGGAGATGGAACATGCCAGTCATGTTGACATCGATGATTTCCCGCCAGTGCTCGAGGGAAAGTGTCGTGAGCGGAGCAATGTGTCGTTGCTCTTTACCTGAGAGCATCAAGGGTCAGCTTAACATATGTTCCGCAACGGCAGCACATCATGAGGGGGCTAACCGGCTACGTTGGCGCAGCAGTCAATGCGACCAAATCTCTTGATGGTTTCGGATATCCATGCCTCCACTTGGTCAAGCTTGGTGATATCGCACGCAAAGTCCAGCAGGCGATCGTCGCAATTTGGAATCTCTTCAAGGATTTGGGCACGAGCTTTTGCGATGTTCGCGGCCGAGGAACTGGAAATTGACACGGAAGCTCCCCGCAGGAGCACGAACTTCGCAGTGGCCAAACCAACGCCGCGGCTTGCACCGGCGACGGTAACGACTTTATCTTTGAAATTTTGGGGGGGATCCATTGCGCTGGCTGCAAATGTGTTGGTGAAGGGTTTACAAATATGTACAAATACTTTCCTGAGGCGCTCAGATATTCATAACCCTGAAGACGCATTGGATATATCCGCGAAATCGTTCCTCGCCAGTAACGCCTCTCTGATACCCGAGAAGTTAGATTATTTGCATGCATGTAGCTGCCCAAACAAGCCCAGTCTTATCTTCGGCCGAGGAATCGAACCACTCTGTCGGTCGTGTTGGAGTACTTATGAAACGTTTAAATCAGTAGTGGATTTTCTTTGTCGCTGCCGATTTGCACTCAGGAGTCAGAACACGTTCGCGTGGAACCGTGCCGCAACACTAAAACACGCCACCATACAAGTGCGTGTGGCACAGTCAGATCATCACATCAAATTTGCACTCGCATACGGTACTTGATGCGGACCGACCGAAATGATGCATTGGTCATTTTCCGAGCGGCACGGAAGTCACGAAGGTTTAGTTTCCAACGCGCGATGATTGCGATGATTCAACTCCCCATGGTGCTACGTTGTTCGAACAAAGATACCTTCACCTACTTGGATTGTTCTATCTAGGCTTATGAACTCCCCACGCCATCACCAAGATGTTGGCATCCCCGTACCTACTGGAACCGCCCCAGGGGCAGTCACGACACTCGGCAAACCCAGAAGACAATAGCAGTCAAGTAATTGTAGCGGGAGTTGCAACCACAGTCGTTGCCTCTCTCGCTCTTGCTGCCCGGATATTCGCGAGGTTACACGTGCTTAAGAATGCGGGCTCAGATGACTGTAGGTTTCACTGCATAAAGGTACCTGGTCGAAGGTTTGAGTACAATGTGTTGTCCAAGACCAACAATGCGGTCTCCACACATTTGACCCAGTACTGTGCAACTGCTCACCATCGAGATTAGCTAACGTTGACGTGCAGATCTGGCTATTGTCGCCATGTGCCTTTCTTTGGCATTTTGCGGAACAACCTTCAATGGTGCGACACACAGGGCTATGGATGGTGAATAGGATTGGGGGCACTGACGTAGCCCAGCGACGCGACTCGGAGCTGGCAAACACATGTGGTACATGTTGGTCTCCGACTACAGTCCATACTTTCTTGCAGTACGTTCCAAGCGGGCACTATCTATACATTTGGAGATGCTAACGAATATGAAGGGAAACATCGGCATCACGATCACATATTCGTTGTCGGTGTCGTTCTCTAAACTATCCAGTCAGTACATGCTATCTACGTTATTTTCTGGGGAGTGTCGCACTAGAAAATCGAACATCTAACCGGTATAGTTCTCGTACTTTACCTGCGTCTCTCACCAGACGCCAACTTCCGCCGTGTCGTATACAGCGTCATATCCGTGGTCATCGCATACACACTGGCGTACGAACTCATCATCATATTCCAATGTAGACCAGTGGCCGCTGCATGGGATATTGCAGTCAAGGGCACCTGTCTGAAGCCTATGATACAGATGATGGTATTCAGCTCTCTCAACATTCTCATCGATCTCATCACCCTGGCTCTTCCTGTTAAATTGTTTCTGGAATTGCAGATGTCGATAAGACAGCGGATGTCACTGATTGCCATGTTTGGGGCTGGCAGCTTGTAAGTGTTGCCCACCCATGGCCGCTCGCATCTTCAGTGTCGTCGCCGTAATCAAACGTAATTGTGCATACCGCTGACGGATTCTCCTCCCACAGCGTATGCGCCGTAGCTATCCAACGAACGATCATTCTTCCCCATCTCCTCAACAGCTCTGACTATACTTGGGACGTAGTCCCGCAAATGGTTTGGGGTTTCCTGGAAGTGAACACAGGAGTAGTCTGCGCCGCCCTTCCCGCTTCAAAGCCTCTATTCACCCGATACCTACCACGATTCCTGTCGTCCAGGTCGCGCGACTCCAGCCGCAGGAAATCTGGTTCTTTGCCATTACCAGAGTCTTTGGGAGGTGACCGCAAGCGACGCGGTAACGGCCCACACGCTCCTTTCGCCGGGAATTCCGGGGGCAGGAATCTTGACGAACCGGGGAGTGAAGACGATGATGAAATGTATCTGTGGCCATCCCGGGGGAAAGGCTCAGCACGTAATGGCAAGTCCATTCCCGAGCAAATAAGTCTGGAATCGCTGCATGACACAACATATGGCATCCAAAACAAAGTGCGCACTGTTGTATCGGCGGCCCCAGACAGCACGAAGATAGTCAGGCACTCAATGGCCCACTCCATCACAGTTACGACCGAGACCAGAATAGAGAGATAATTTTAACTGAAGGAGAGCAAAAACTCTGGCGTCGGTGAATACTCGTAGCATGTAGACAGAACATCCCAACTTGATCTTGACCTGTACGCATACTTTCCAATGCGTGGAAGGGATATTAAGCGGTTTATATGAACTTCTCCAACCAGCTGTCGCTGGCTCGATCAGTTGGCAAATGACTGCTCTTCCGCCTCTGATCCACACAGTCCCGAACCCTGACAATATCGACTCACCGATAAGCCCAGATGTCATTTCGCACACCCAAACGAAACATGCCATCCCCAGAAAATCTCTAAACACAAAAGTAGCATCTCGCAGCCACGCTACGGTGCAATTCCCCCCATGTACTACGGTTGATGGAGAATAGCCGCGGCATTTCATTTCTGAAACGGACTCATGTCAGCTGCATATTCCGCCACGCTCAATCCATCTACCTGCACCCCGCAATTCATTAATTCCGCGTACGCGAACCCACTAAATGCAATCAACCAAAGCTTGTCATTGCTTCTACGCCCAAGCATACATAGCCCCCCCGGTCCTCGCCACGGCATGACCCAGCATTGATGCCCCGGCGCACCACCACCCCAGCATGACCCAGCATGCCCCAACCCTTCTGAATCTACATAGATGAACACAAACAATACACAGACCAGCACTTCGGTAGATCTCAGGGAGCTGGTGACGACGACCACCGCCAGAATGTAGCCCACGGCCAATCTATCCCAGAAGAGCACCTCCCTCCCCCCGGCCCACAAACCCAAGCCTTTACCCGTATATAAACACGAGTCTTGTCCTCGCACCCAAGACACCAAGCTTTGCCCAGTCCCCACTCAAGCTTCGATCACCACACCACACCGCGCCCAGCCGAGTTCCTTCCCCCACAATGGTCGCCTTCAGCACGCTGGCCCTCGCGCTCTCCGCAACCGCCATCTTCGCAGCCCCGGTCGCCGACCCCATCGCGGCCCCAGCCTTCGACACCCCAGACTTCGACTTCTCCTCCGCAAAGCCCACCCTCGACCGCCGCCAGGACTACAACCAAAACTACAAGACCAGCGGCAACGTAAACTTCAGCCCGACCAGCAGCGGCTACAGCGTCAAGTTCTCGGGTGCCGGCGACTTCGTCGTCGGAAAAGGCTGGAAGACGGGCACCAACCGGAACATCTCCTTCGCCGGCTCCACCACCGCCACCGCCGGCACCGTCCTCGTCTCCGTCTACGGCTGGACCACAAACCCCCTCATCGAGTACTACGTGCAAGAATACACGTCCAACGGCGCCGGCAGCGCCCAAGGGCAAAAGGTCGGCACCGTGACGTGCGACGACTCCGTCTACGACATCTGGAAGCACCAGCAGGTCAACCAGCCCTCCATCCAGGGCACCAGCACTTTTTGGCAGTACATCTCCAACCGCCAGACAAAGAGGCCCGGCAGCGGAACCGTCACCACCAGCTGCCACTTCGACGCCTGGAAGAAGCTGGGTCTCAACTTGGGATCCCACAACTACCAGACGCTGTCTACCGAGGGCTGGGGCAACGCTGGTGGCAGCTCCCAGTACACCGTCAGCGCATCGTAGATATGAGACGGGATTGGAGGCTAGGTTACTTGATAATGGGTGCCTACTTCAAGAACGCTCGATATGCGAAGACGGTACGAGTGACATGTGGGGATCCCGGAGTCGTGGAAGACAATAGGGAGGCGCCCGTGGGTGCCCGTAGGCGCCCGCAAGGAGGAGGGAGTGTTGGGGTGATTAGTGAGGTGAGTCACGTGTGACTGTGGCTCTAGGATTATTGTCGCCTCAACCATCCCAACACTGCTCAACCACCATGGAACAGAACAGATCCAAGGGCCAACACGGTACGAGTGTAACATACAATGAAATCGTTTTGATCCACAGCGCTCGTGCTGCCCACTACCTTACATGACGTGCTATTACAGCACCCCCAATCTAGCTCGTCAGCGATCGCGCGGAACGCATCGTGACCACACCACCCGTGTTCAAAACACCAATCCTCTGCATTACACGCGCCATTATCCAAGCCCTAGCCAACCATATCAATACCACATAACCTCGCCTGTTTCCGCCCAATGCAATGCTCCCCAATTACAAAAATGCAGGTGTATCCTCCCTCTGTAGCGTCTGTCCCATTGCGCCTGCCCTCATGCTCTTTTGTTCAACCTCGTTGCACGGCGTTCCTACCCCGCTCCCCCTCGGTGCACTTCTCTCCCTGAGATATCGCTCAGCCATCCGCTGTCCAGGGGTGATTCTTCCTGTTACACTGCCTCTCTCATCCCCGCAGATACTGCTGAAATTGCTTCGCCGACTCAAAGGTCGTTCGTCGATCAAAGCGTCAATGGTTTGCTCCTCGAATCCGGGACTCGGTTCCCTGTGCAACGCTAACGTGCTCGAACTATGCTTGACGTGTAGCTTTTGCCTCACCCTTGAACGATCCATGTGTTCCATGGATGATCGTGGCGAAGCCGATGGACCCGAGATAGCCCAGGGTGATCCAAGAAGCATACGCAACGTGTCCTGGTCAATGCCACTGGAGTGCTCTGGGCGTGGTATACGAGGAGGGTCCGGTGTCTCAGTGTTAGATCGACCCGCTGACTTCTTCTTCGGACTGTCATCGGAAGACAAGCACTGAGACTGCATAGCGCTGGGTGTCAGAGGCAGGATGCCTTTTCCACGAAGCTCAAATGCGCTTTTCGGCCTTGTTGTGAGCTTTTTTGGGGAAATGGGCAACAGGTTCATGCGCATGCGCTGTCGCTGTGGACTGCTTGACAACGTGGACGACTGCGCGGGTTTGCTGGTTGTTGATCTGGACGATCCAGCGTTCTCGCTCGTGCTCGCGTACCTCGTGAGCGGTGGCGTACCTCCATTGGCAACGGCAGACGACACTGAGAGCATCGACTTGGGCCTATTCTCTTTGCTGGTGAGAGGTGACAAGAGCGACCTGCGAGACTGCTCTGATCCTGGTCCTTTGGTCTGCGTGGTAATGGGGATCACTTTCTCCTGCATATTCTCCTTATTGTAGTCCGGCTCTTTACCATCCGTCAGATTCGTCTTCGCGGTAGGTTGCGGTGCCCAATTCACCGTTACTGGCGCAGAGACATCCGAGTACACCTTAGAGATTGGTGTTCCTTTGGATCTAGTTGACGAGCCGCTGTCCGTAGCGGAGCGCGAAGATCGACTAAAACGTGCGCTGTTGATGCTTGTGCGTCGCCCTGTGTCGATGAAAGGAAAGCGGTCGTTCATTGCCGAAGATCTTGGGGTGCTGGCGGGGGAGCGCGATTTCCCAGAGTGGTGACTGTGAGCTGAAGATTGCCTCTCCTTGCGGATGGCAGGAGCTCGAACCAGTGGAGATATCGCGCACTGCTCGGGTTTCGCATGCGAAGTAGACACAACTTCGTTCTTCACAAGCACTTCGATGTCGGACTGGGTGCATTTTTGCGATACAGCTGGCAGCTGTTGGTCTATTTCCGCAACTTCGTCTTCTACCTCGCTGGACGTTGGCGCTGGCGATGAAGGCACTCGTGTGTCTATGGATACCCTGGCCACTATAGTCGTTCTATCGTCCTCGATCTGGGTAAGCTCACGGCGATGCCGACTTGCCGGTGAGGCGTTTCGAATTGTTGGTGTGTATCCTTGGTCGATCGTGATGTCTCCTTCCAAGGAGCTACCTAACTCCGAAACCTCGCGAGATAGCCATGCTTTCCAATCTTTGCTTGATCCTGTCGATACCGTCTTGTGTCGCGGTGATGGCGTACCGATCACGTAGCTCTTCACGGCATGGCTAGCTATGATGACAGCGGAACCAGAGTCGTCGTTGCTCTGGTGGTCTTGGGTGCCATCGAATGACATAACGCTGTCATTAGGGAGAATGCTCATACCGTCTGTACCGCGTGAGTAGATGCTGGGTGATAACGGTGATGAGAGAGGATTAAGGCGAGGCGTCCCTGATGCATGGTTCACGGGTGTCGCTCGTAATTCGGTCGGTGTTGTTTCTTTCGGTGAGTCGCCTTCCAATTCTGGTAAGGCTGGAATGCCAACCACAGTGTTGGGTGTGTGGAAAGCAGCATCAGCAAAATGCGAGGCGGATATTGTCCGCGCATGGGAGCGATAATGGAATGATCCATGCTTCGGAGGTTCGTCCAGAGGCGTCTTCCATCGCTCATTCGAACGTTTCAGTCTCTGCTCGAGTTGCCTTGCGCTCGGAGTGACTATCGTCTGCACTTGTGTATCTTCAGCAGTGGAGTGATTACTTGCGATGAGTTAGCGCTGTCCCTCGTTTCATCTTGTAGTTTCATGCGTAGTCCTCTCGGCATGGAGGCTCCTACAGGGCGGGAGACTTACGTTCGTGAATGCTTCTTCTGGGCAATGGATGCAAAAGTGATTCCCTTTCGAGTGTCGGTGCTATGGCTCGAAGCAGAAGTTCCAGGCCTTGAGCCAATCCCAGTCTGGTTTTGTTCCAAAATTGGTGAAGATTTGTTTTCGATTGGGGTCACTGTCCGGATTGTTGATTTCAGTGCTCTGCCCAGCGATCTGATAGAGCTTGCTTTGCTCTGTGCCGTATTAGGGCGGCGACGTGATACAGGTCTTTGGTCGCTGCTCGTGCTCGTACGACATTCCCTGCTTGCGCTTGAATGTAGTTCACGAGAGGCCATCGCATGCAGCTCCTTCGTCGTGCTGGATTCAAAGACATCGCTTTCTGCACCAGGCGAGACATTGGAGAGACCTGACTGAGTATTTCGGGCTTGAGTTGAGTCTATCTCTTTCATCAATGCCGAGAACACACGCTTCGGGTCCACAGGCGTAGAAGTCTCTTTCAACAGACTTTCCACCGGCATCGGGTCCTGGAACGCCGAAATGCTCGGAAGGGGAGCTGTCTTCCTGCGAAGGGAGATGGACGATAAACGCCGCTCTGCATCACTACTAATGCTATCTTTTGACTCGTGGATCACGGTAAGACGTTTGATGTCGCGCTGTGTGAGCGTATTGCCTGCCGAGGAGTCGCTCCAACTTGTGACACGCGAAGATGGGTGTGTAACGTTTGTCTCGCTGTAGAGGCTGTAATACATGTATTGAGTCACTGTGACTTCTGTGCGGAGTACGTCATAACTTACCTTCGGTTACTGCCTTTGCTATGGGTGCTGCCCTGCGATCCCGGGCGTGCTAAGGGCGAAGGCATTCTCTCCACCGAGGACGCACGTGACCTTACCCTCAATAGCGTCTCGTCATCAGGGCTCAGTACATCGAAAGTTCTGCTTGACAGTGCAGCAGCAGGAGCTTGGTAGTTGAAGTAATCTCGGCCAGCTTCGATCTGCTGAACGGGCATCGTTGTCGTGTTGTTTGACGTGCGCCTGAAAACCTTCTTGAACTTATCTTTGAGCGAGTTGGAGAACGATCGCTTTTCCCTCTTCTGCTTTGGTATTCCAAAATCATCAATCGACTCAGTTGTCGGCTCGATCGGCGTTTGACGGCTTCTCGAGGATCCTGATAGAGACCGCTCCTTGCTTTTCGCTCGATCATGCCTCTTCTTGAACGGGGCGAGGAACAAAGAAGGTCGATGTTTGACTTGACGATGCTGTTGTTGGAAGCCTTGGAGATACTTGTCCCGAGCGTTGTTGATTGTGTCGCCGGGCTCTACGGTGACTGGTATCTGAGGCGAAGCAAGAGGAGAAGGCGGCACATTGCGAGTCGGCAACATTGGCAGTAAGGGTTCCGGCGCGGGACTAGCGCTGGCAGGAGGAGGTGTAGTGAGGTATTTCGCGGGTGGCCGAGCAATCGGTGACCCGGTCTGGACGCTGCTTGCGTAGTACATCGACCGTGCTTTTCGTATCTGTTGCGAGGTAACCGAGGATGTAGCACTTGGCCGATGAGACCTTGGCTGAGAGCCTGGTCTGGCATTTTCACTGAAAGTGATGGACGGCTGCGCCGACAGAGGCCTGTCGCTCCCAGGCGCAGGGTAGAAAGATGGAAATTTTTCCGTTGTCACAGTCGGTGCTCGAGACTGTTGCTGTATGCTGGAAGCTTGAGATGCTTTTGGGCGGTTGACAGAGCGGATGCTGGACTCTCTAGGAGGAAAATGACTGCCTTCTGAAGTGAGCGACTTGCGACTGGATGTACTCTTGGCCCGCGAAAGCTCAGAGCTGCGTTTCATCGAACGCTCAGCTGCAGCTTGATCTTGGGCTCGGACAAAGGCAGTCGTAGCTGCAGCCACAGCATGGTGCTGGGCGATGCGGGAATCCACGGGTTTGGGAGCAGACAGCTGGAGTCGATGGACCGTGGATGCAGACTTGGAGCGGCGAAGACGCGTGCCGGCATCGCTGGAGGATCGGCCGAGCATTGCGGGAGGGTAAGACTAATCGCCGTGAACAGAGTGCGGTAAAAAGTGCAATCTGTCGTAGCGAGACTGTGCTAAAGCGTTGTACAAGACCTGCTGTGGATGAGACAAGAGAAGACCCCATCAGGGACGGGGGGTGTGCATGCCAAAGACAACGCAGTTGCGGGCGCCGACTTCTGCTGTTGTGACGGATGACGAGACCTGCCATGTCTGCGAGCGTCAGCGAGCAGGCGGAGGCTTGTTTGGGTAGCAACCTGGGCTCCTTCCCTACCTGGACGCTTGTTCGAGGAAGGAGCCTCATGGCCATTGATGCGGATGAAAGAACCAGGCACTACCGCCCGGGCAGAATCAAATCTTGGTAACCGTGTCTCTGGAAATGAATTGGTAAAAATGTATCCATAGTCGAGGCTAGTGCTCTGCTGTTGGTCTTGCTGGGAGACCGTGCTCTAGCGCGGAACTCGTCCCATGCACCACATCTACCTCCTCTTCGTCCGTCGCCACCTCAACATAGGCCATGTCCCTATCTTTTACGCTAACGAGACATGACACGATCGTGGCCAGAACATAAAGGACAAACACACCGAGAAAAGGAAGCCCCAACCAAGCGTCCTTCAAATCCATGCCTTTTGTGAATGCCTGGTTCAGAAGCGGACCAGCAAACATGACGCCAATGTTCTCTGACACAGCAATCAGACTCATGAGCTTTCCTACGTCGGGGCTTGACTGTCCGCCAACAACGTGCAGCGAGACTGATCGCATCGCGGCGCTTGCCCCTGTCCCGAGGTTGAATATTAGCAGGCCTAAGATGAGTATGGCAGGCTGGAAAGCAAGAGCTATGGTAAGGAACCCCACAGCTGTGATAAGCAACGAGCCGCGCATCAACCACAGGTCAGCCCAGTGAACAGGTAGACGTAGATATTTCAAGAGGATCAGGTTGGCAATGGGTATAAAAACGGCTACGGCAACAAGGTTCGTTGCGGCGCGGAAGGACAACAAATATGCTGCCTGTCTGACTGTTAGCCATAGGTTTTCGGTGGGGTGTGAGATATACATACCTTGGAGATCTCCCAGTTGTATCGCTTTGAGGCGTAGCGGAGGAGCAAGGTCAGTGCCTGTCTTCCGAGTCTGTTGACAACGAAGAGAGCGACAACAAGCGCAAGCTGGATGTCGCTCGTCAGCAACAGAAGCGCAGACTTGAAATGCTTCAGCTGTGTCTCGAGGCCGTGTCCCTCGTCTTTGGCCTGCAGTTCGATGCTGGCATGGTCGCCGTCCCTCGGCTCAGGTAGGTCTCGCAGGTGAAGGGTTTCGGGGAAGAAGATGCCCACGGTGACACCGACTTGCTGTATAGCGAGCGCGAGGAGAAGTGGGAGCCACAAGCCCGTCTCCATGAGCTTAGAGGCCATGATGGGGGCACACATCTCGGCAATCAGTACGGACGCGGTAAGGTACAGGAAGATGTTGGTGCTGCAGGTTGTTAGCGTCGCACATAGGGCTCAATGGGCGCTGTAAGCATACCGTTGGGCGGGCGGAGCGACGTCCGAGATCATGGTGATGGCCAGAGTTGAGGCTACGATAGGCCCACCGCCCACGAGAAAGAAGGCCGAGGAGAACCAGGTCAGCTGCAGCGGCAGGGTTCGAAAGTAGCAGATCAAGAGAACCCAAGCAGAGTTGAGCTGCACTCCAACGAGGGAGGCGACGAAAATCCACTTTCTTCCCCATTTGTCGGCGAGGGCACCGAAGGGTATCGCAAGCAGAAGGCCCGGTATGGCATCGAACGTGTCCTGCCAGCCGAAGATCATGGCCAGCTTCTGCTGCACCTCGTCGATCTTGCACAGGGCCTCGGGCACGTAGCCATCGTCGCCAATCTTGGAGGGGTCGTTGTCCTTGTAGTAGCGCAGACAGAGGTTCGCTTCGAAGACGCGGGTCTTGGGCGGCTCGGCGAGGAAGGCGCCCACGTCGACAATGGTAACGAAGACGAAGGCCAGGAACACCAGCCAGACCCACGGCTTCTTCTTCTCGGTGCCGGGCACGGCCAGCGGTGCGGGCGACGGTTCGCGCGATGTGTCCGCTGTGGCCGATAGGAGGGGCGCTCCTTCCTCGAGCGAGCTGCGCGCAGAGAAGGTCTCGGCCGCCATGATGCGCCGTGTCGGTGGGAAGGAAGGAAGGCACGACGACGACGCGGCTTATGAACAAAGGGACATGGACGACGAGGACGACGACGAGCGAGAGATGGCGGCGTCAGCGCGCAATTGCATACGCCAACGGCCGCAGGATGATGCGACGAGCCCTGCCATCGCGGCGGAGCCCCGTTTCGGCATCGGCGTTGGCGCAGGGTGCGGAATTGGACCTGGACGGCGGCCCTGTCGGTGCGTGATAGGCGCGACTGGTGTTGGGGGCCGCTGACATAAGTGCCCGCACACGTACTACAGCACGACACCTGCTGCGACTCGTCGACTCCCACCTGGCCATCTCTGCTGCGTCGTGACGAATACCCTGACCATCGCATCTGCTTGCCCGCTGCCCAACTCCGGTCGTGCCTGCCCAAGGCCGCGATAGCAGACGCCTATCTTGTGCACCTCTCCCCGCGCTTGCCATGCACTTTAGCGGATCCTTCGCGTTGCCAACAGCGCTGCAAGCTTGCGAGTGCATTTTCCGACTGACATCATACCGTTGTAGACTCCACCATCTTCATGAGTGGTGACTTGACTTCGCTCCGATGGTGCCACCGGAATGGGGGCTCAACAGCTGCGATACTGATACTCGATAGCATAGTATCCGCAGGATGAGTTGCGTTCAGTAATACCACAACAGAAAGAGATGGAGTTGGGCGAGTATGAGGGCACGCGGTTCCTGGCATTCCTTTCTATTACGCCGCCTATCAGCCATGAGACCTACTGTGGCGCGTTGGATACAGTAAGTGTAGCTTCACAGCGTACCGACGTACGGCCCTTCATACAGTAATTGAATAGAATGTGGTCGGCCAAGTATATACTTGACCAGCTATGTACCCATCTCCTGAATTCCTCACCGAAGACCCGCCCTAATAGATGCTCTCATTCTTCGCCGCCAGGCACTCTCAGCGTGTGTCCCCAGAGTCAATCCGGCCGCTCAGCGGGGTCCAAGGCTAGAAGGCCCTGCTCGGTATCTTTGCAGGACCTCCAATGGATCTGTGGTTCCTTCTTCTCTTACCATTCTACTGCCTTGGACAACCCTGGACCTTTAGTCCTGTTTGTCACCGGTTTGGACTGGTGGGGAGAAGCAATATGTGGCTATACGGTCACACAAGGCCACTTGCCCTTGCGACATACCGCTTGAACCTCGAGATCTGACCGTGTGAGCTGTAGGCGGTGTGAGCGATGGGTTATCACGCGTCGACGCGCCGGTCACGCGTCGTCAAATGCCGTCGCAAAGCGCGCCCACACCAGACCCTACTGTCACCCACCCATCACCATAGCATGTTCCCAGTCCACAGCTTCATATGCGCCTGATATAAACCCCCACCATCGTTACGGAAACTGGACATTGCCGATTCCACAAATCTCCAAACATACGCTTGGGTCTGTAACGCAGCTCATTGGGCTCGGCCAGCGAGGTTGTAATCAACAAGCCTCGCAAACCCGGAAAGCGCTGCAGTCTGAATTCAAAGTTGATAGCTGACAGTTGATAGCGCTGCCTGACCTGAGCGCAAGGTGTTCACTGTCACCATCACTGCTCCTCGAGACGTGCTAATATTTCCTTGGCAACTGACCAAGCGTATTTAAACCACACCTCCCGCCGCCGATACCGACTGCCCGATCTACTGCAATAACCTGGTTGGCCTCCTGGAAAAACCTCGAATTCTAGTTGCGCGGTGCAGTACGCGTTTGCCACCCTTCCCGGAGTCGAACGCTGACATTGTCAGGACCGACAGCCATGCAAGCGTCGAAGGAGTCGGTATCCACCGACCAGTCTTCACAAAATCCAGACTCAACCCAAGATCAAACCGACGGAGAGGCTAGGATTTCGCTCCATGCACAAAGCCCTCACGCTGTAGCAGGCAGTTCATCATCGCAAGATGATGGGAATCATCACTCCGCTGCATTGCCCGTGTCACTGCAAAAACACAATCCGATGTCCGAATCACGAAGCCATGCCGACCTTCAGCGAGTGTCATGTGGCGAGTCCATCAAGACAGCTATGGAGAACATCAACTTCTCAATTGGTGAGTTCGACGTGCTTCCTTTTGACTATGGTTCTGACATACGATCGTAGGACGTTCCTCCCGCCGACCTACTGATCGTTTGGACACAAACCCTGTGCTTGCTCGTCTTGGCCACCGTAGAGCGGAGTCTACCGTCGTGCCTACTAGTGTGGTATCTGAGCCAGTTGTTCGCACGAATTCGGCACCGCCGATATCAACACCTGCAGCTCCCAATGCACGTAAACCGAACTCACAAGCTACCTTTGAGGGGCTCCCCGGTGAGCTTAGGAACCAGGTATATCACTTATTATTCGCGGGCCACCCTACTATCTTGGCGTTACGAGACAACCGCCTGTACAATATGACCGCAGTGCCTAACAGGAAATCGTATTTCAAGTTGCTACCCGGTCTAGCCTACACGAACCGTCGGGCGTACAACGAGATTGCGACTTTCCTTCTCGAGAACCGTACCATGGAAATCAGCGTCCTTGCTGACCTGCACTACTTCGAGGACACGCTGGAACAGCTTCCCGGCCAGAAGGGTTGGAATAGTGTCAAGAGCATGAGATTCACCAGGTTCTCGGACCTCGCAACCTCTCCAGCCCGCACGCGCGAACTATTCGACTGCATTGCCCGATGCCGGAATATCGAGCAGCTCACGCTCCAGGTCAAGCTCGACCTGCTCCACATGCCCGAGCATGGTGCTGCGTATCGTCAGCTCGCCTTCCTCAACGGTACCCCGGGTGTCAAGAGCCCAGACCAAGTCGCCGCAACTTACGAGCTCGATCTTCTGTTTGACTTACCCAACCTTCAGAAACTGACCCTGATCTGCGAATGGCATAGGGAGGGTCCCGTTCGGTGCACCCCACGCACAATGACTACTTTCTGGGATCTGCAAGACTGGGTTGCACGGGGTTTCGCCAGGCAGGCTGAAAACGTCAAGGCAGTCATTCAGTCGTTGCCGTTCAACGACCCGAAGGAAATGGGCGCTTGGACTGTGAGGATCAAGCGCGGCAAGAGCAAAAATGCGGTTTGAGGACGTTTGCGCGGTGCGCTCATCCTTCGCTCTTGGGCATCAGCTTCATTTTGTTTCTGCAAGTCACCTGGACTTGCGGCACTCACATTTGTCACGATCTTGTATTGTTCTTGGTTTCTCTCTCGTGTACTCCACTTGTATCATTTCCCCCGCGTTTGCGGTGGGCAGTGCATCAGTAGGTAGATTTCAAACCTAGACCGTGTGGGCATATACATGACGGATGACGATAAATCCCTGGCGATCCAAATCAAACCTGTTTGTTTCTATCAATGAGCGGGTTCGAAATTCACCTTTAACCCACGTTGAGCGTTTGCTTGTTGGGCGCGTTTTGCGTTTGCGCTGCGCATGCTCGCCTTCCAGGTGATCACTTTGCGTCGCGCCCTCTGTCTATATAAACCCAGTGCCGTCTCCCCAATCTCAGACCCTCATCCTCACCACTGCTCACCACTTCTCCAACTGTCTTTACCTCCACCGAGACTTCCACATCTTGTCCCAACTTCCAACCCACACACCGCCCCTTACAGCTCCACATCTCCAACCAACCCCACAATGTCTACCACTCGCATCAACATCACCGCCGAGCGCCTGCGCGTCGAGGCCCTCACCCAGCCCCTCCACCACCCCTCCTTCATCCCGGACCCCACCGTCGCCACCTCCAACCCCTCCGTTTGGAAAAACACCATCCTCCCCACCATCGCCACCTACACCTTCGAGCTCGCCTCCCTCCCAGACACCGACTTCTTCCGCAGCCTGCTCGCCCGCCCAGAGCTCCCAGACCTCTACAAGGTCATCACATCTCTCTCCTTCCCGCAGTTCTACCAATTCGCCGGCATCCGCGACAACCGCACCTCCAACCCCTACCTCGACGCCGCAAAGTCCCTGCCCGCCCTCGAGCACCTCACCCTCACCTTCCACACCGCCGGCCTGACGACCTCGGTGCACCACGAGCGCGAGCGCATCGCGCTGGAGAACCTGGGGAAGGTTGAGGAGAGCAAGGAGCTGCGCGTGCTGCGGACTAAGGAGGTCGTCGCGTTCTACAAGCTCGACGATGTGTTTGAGCTGAAGAAGTCGAAGTTGAAGAAGGTGACGCTTGTGCTGGTGGATTCGGAGCTTGTGGGTCACTTTGTGAAGAAGGGGAGGGCGCTGGAGCCGTTTCAGGAGCTGGGGGAGTTCTTTGAGGAGGGGTTCAAGAAGGTGAAGAGGGAGGTTGAGGTGGATCTGGTGCTGGTTCCGTTGGCTTATACGGGCTAGGTGGGGGTGAAGGGTGGGGTTTCTTGGGTGGTGGAGTGATATATGTAGATATATATACCTTCTTCTCTTTGTTTCGATGGGTCTGGTATGGACTCAGCTGCCCTAAACTTTGGCTTGCGCTAGAGTTTAGGATAGAAGACTTACATGTTTGTTTTCATTTTGGGAGGTTGAGTTTCTTTCGGCTTGCGCTAGAAGGTAGGGTAGGTAACCTACATATCTGGTCTCTCTTTGGTAGAGATGAAGTAGCCATTCCAGGCCAGTTGAAGTGGATCATGAATAGATTTGAATCTCTAATTCTCTACTATATTTCTATCCCTCTAATGTTATATAAGGATGGTTCAAGACCCAAAATCTCACCCATTCCAAAGTGAGTCAAGTATGTATCTTCTTCGTCTATTCTTACCCACTGTTCAACGTTGTTATATTCGACCAGTATACTGTATACGATCACTATGAGGGCGGGTAAATCAATGAAGCAAGGGGGACAAAAAGGCGCGTTGTGCTTTGCCAATGCACGAACAAAGGAGGACTAAAAAAGCGGCTAAGGCTTGCCCAGCGTCTGTGCGCAGGCTAACCAAAAAGGGCGGTATATCATGGTTATGTCCTACGAGGATAGACTAAGACTGAGAATTCCATTTATTTTAAGTCTATCCACACATTCTTTCCAATCCTCAACCTCGAACTCCCAAACACCTTCAAGCAGGGACAAGTCCAACCAGAGTCCCGTTCTTGCTTTGCCAAGTCATACGCATCTGTTCCTTCCACTCCAGTTCCTCATCCCTATTCTCTAACTTTGCAAACTCGCGCAAGATCCTTACAGTCGTAAATGCACACTCGGTGAAAACAAGTCTCGTACCTGGACATTGTCTAGGTCCGCCACCGAATGGCAGGTATTCCCAACCTGGCCTCACCTTCTCCCATCTCTCTGGTATGAACTTTTCTACATCTGGGCCCCAGAATTCGGGATCGCGCATCATCGTACGGTAGTCGGCCTCGATGATGTCGCCCTTCTGGAAGAAGAGCGGACTGTTGCCATCGGGTCCTCCACCAGTGGGAAGGACAATATCCTGCGATGAGAAGCGATCAGCAAGCATGCGTGGTTTTCTCATAGCTAAAATGAAGTCCTACCTACCTTTAGACATATACGTTGGTTTCCGTTCACGATGGGCGTCAGGCGATGGGCTAAATCTCATCAGTATCAGCTTGTTGGATCCAACGGGAGACATACTCTCACGAAAGACGTTCTTCAAGTACGAGTACGAGTTGAGCGACTCGTAAGTTATCGGCTGGTCTGTATCCCCCATGACCTCATCGCGAAGTTTAGCAAAGACTCGCGGGTGTCTTGCAAGGTGAAAGAAGACATTGCTCAGTGCGACCGCAGCGCCATCATGCGCCGGGCTAAAAACGCTCAAGATCAATGAACGGAGGGCGTATCGATCCGTCGTGAGCTTCGCTGCCTCGTCGACAAGACGCAGTCGATCTCGCTCAGTACGACGTTCCTGCCCCCTCTCCAGTCTTTCCAGCGCTTCTTCCACCCGCAGTTCACAGAAACTCGTTACCGTTCTGCAAGCCGCGTACCACTTCGCGTCGCGATGGAGAAATCGAAGACGCCCCAGCAGCATCCTCAGACCGGTGCCGCGTTGGGCAAGCTCAAAGGCATCCATGAAGGCAACGTCCGGATCGTCGAGTGCGTTGAGCGACTGCCCAAAGATAAACTCACTCGACGTGTCCAGGATCTAGTTGGTGGTTAACAACAACGCTCCAGGCGCGAGATATGGAAGCCCTACTAGGCGCTTGAATAGCGGCATCAGATCAACGGTCGTCCCATCGCGCGGAATCAACTCCATGAACCTTTGCACGTGATGATCCAACCGCTTTATGTTGGCAGTGTGGACAACATCAAAGCTACTCCGGATGAAGCTACGCGCAGATGCCCACCGCTGCCCATCAGCGACGACAATCCCATTGCCCCACAGATTCTCCGCCAGGTGATATCGGAGCGGCTCGATGCCGAAGTCTTTGAAGAAGGTGGATTGGTAGCTCTTGACCACCTCCGGATCAATAGTGTGGTACGTCGTAGTACCGAATGAACGACTCTTGAATGTTTTACTCGAAAACTGCTTGAAGAGGGCGGTGTTACTCGCGAGGTAGTCTCCCGACTTGAGCGCTCCCATTTTCTGGAAGAAGAAATCTAGACCCAAGAGTGGGTCTTTGAGAGGGAGTGAGGGCGGCTCTATGCAGCCATAACGGCGTTTACGGAGTATGTGGCGGACGTATGCGATGAGTTTTGCTGCTAAGAGACAGGCGATAAGGATGACCGAAATGTAGTACAACATCTCTTGGTCCTAAAACTTGAATCGTGATTGAGAGTGAAGACAAGAGCAAGACGGTTTGACGGAGGTTACTTGAGTCTTGGTGGTGGGCATTGGCACAGACCGTGCCACGCCGTTGAACCGTGCCGCAGAGCTGTATATCGAGATGAGCTGGCCTCTCAGCAGCACGCTCACTCCAAAGGTTTCGTATACGTGCATATGCACGATCTATCAGCAGTGGTCGATGTTAGTTATCATGTCTATGGTCCCTGTTTCTCGCTTGATAGTCCAAGGGTGTCTCCGATCCATCTATGTCGAAATGATTGGCTCAAGATTGGATGAAGTTTGTTGAAGGTGCACGCTGCACTCGTCGGTTGCAACATGAAGTCAAAGCTTGAATAACCTCCCCGCTTGAGGAGATGAGCATGGTTCGTTTCAGAGACAATGTAAAGAAGGAAACATATTAAATCATGGTATAGTATAAGACACCTATTATATGTATATGGCAACGTTGCGGTCGTGCTTTTAAACTGCTTTGATCAGGCTCAGGCCGAGGATGTAGAGTTGAGCGCGCTGAGGATGACATCTGCGGCCTTCTCAGCGATAATATAGGTCGAGACAGCGGTGAAAGTGCCCGGGATCTTGGGGAACACACTGGCGTCGACAACACGAAGGCCAGCGGTGCCGCGGACCCTGAAGGCGCTGTCAAGCACCGCCATCTTGTCGTCATCCGCGCCGATGGGGCACGTGGATGAGGCGTGGTGGCCCCACACGGTGTCCTTGATGTAGTCAGAGATCTTCGCGTCGGAATTCACGTCGGCACCAGGCAGAGTCTCGTCGATCTGGACGGGTTGAGCTGCCAGGGACTTGCGAGCAAGGTCAATAGCTTCGGTGATCGCGGTGATGTCCTTCTCGTAGTCACCGTTGCCGGTGTCGAAGTAGTTGTAGGTGATCCTGGGGACGTCGAGCGGGTCGGCAGACTGGAGCTTAACAGTTCCGGCGCTATTGCGAGGGTGCGACTTGAGGATAGCCCAGGTGAACCAGTCGTGGTCGTGGGTGGCGTCGAAAGCATAGCCGGGGTAGTAACCGCGGAAGTTGACAGGGCCACCGAAAAGGAACGTGTCCCACTCATTGTTCTCGGCTGTGCTGCTCTTGAAGAACATCGCAGCGCCGAGACCGGGAGAAGCGTAGGTACCGCGCTTTTCGACAGCGTTAGGGTTGTTCCACTTCTCGAGGCACTCGTCGGCCTCGGATCCATCGAAGGTGCATCCATCGAAAGCGGTAAAGTTGCTAGGAGCCTTGCCCTGGACGTTGGTCTCGTAGTGGTCCTGGAGGTTGGTACCGACACCGGGGAGGTCTACGACGACAGGGATGTTGAACTGTTCAAGTTCATCGGCAGGTCCGACACCGCTAAGCTTGAGCAGCTGAGGGGAGTTGTAGGTACCGCCTGCAACAATGACTTCGCGGGATGCCTTAGCTGAACCAGGAGTGCCAGCAGCACCCTTCGATTTTGGGCTGGCCTTGTACAGGTATTGGCCATCAAGAAACTCAACACCAGTTGCGCGAGGAGGGGCAACAGACTCATCGAAGGTGACCTTGGTAACGTGGCAGTTCATCCTGATATCGAGAGGGTATTTCTTGGAGCCGTCAGTGTTCTTTGCCTCGCTGACGGAGAGGATAAACTCGCGGGCGCCGTTGCGCTTTCCATCGGCGGTCGATATAGGGATTTGGTAAAGGGAAGGGGACTGGTCACGTGCGATGGTGTCGGCGTTGGCATCGCCCGCAATGAGAGTGGTGAGGTCGATGACGGAGCCGATAAGGCTACCAAGTGCTGTAGCGGCTCCAGAAATGAGGCTCAAGAGCTTCGAGTCCTCAGTGACAATCGTGATGGGTGCATACTCAACACCTAGCCATCCATCGAAGCCATGATCCTGTCCCGCGTCAACGGCAAGGTAGTTGTTGTCCTCTAGCTTCTCGAAGTACTTGCGCATGTTATCCGGAGCCCATGAGTCGTCTCCGGTGATATCGGCGACGTTTTGGAAGTCAGACTGGTGGGGGTATACAGCGATCAGGGCATTGTGCGCGGTGCAACCTCCCAAGCTACCAACACGCGGGTAGAGAGTGCCCTTCAACTTCGAGCCAGCAGGTGGCGACAGACCCGTGTACTCGCCGCCATCGGGCGTCTCATATGAGGTCTTGAAGTCGCGGGCTTGCCTCTCGTCATCGGCATAGTGATGGACGTAGAAGTTCCATGCTAGTGCGGGATCTTCGGAAACGCGAGCGTTGAATGCGGGAACGGTGTAATTGATGTTGAGACCCTGGTCATCACCGGCTTCAATGAGGAGAGTTTTGTGACCCGCAAGCGCAAGACGAGCGGCGAGGGGACCTCCACCCGCACCGGAACCCACTACGACGTACTCGTATCCGGCGAGGTCAACAGCGACCGCGAGCGATGCAAACACCGCGACCGAGCTGAGGAGTTGCCTGAAAAGCATTGTGAATGAAAGGACGGGCTCTACGAATTTGTTAGTGAGTGCAGGGAAACAGCCTGCATTGAAACATACAACTGCTCTAGAAATGAGTGAGTAGAGGTCAGTCTTGCAGAAGTCTGCCCAAGTCCTCATAGTGTCCCCAGCTCTCTTTATACCAGCATGTCTCGGTAGGTACTGAGTTTACCAACACCCCTTTCCCTAGTATATCTCATTAATAGAATTTCTCCTCATCCAGGTTTGCATATCACAGTCACAGCATTAGACCCATAGCTATTCCGATATGGGCAACGCATACTCGGAGCTCCTACCACGCCGGGTTGGCGATCGACGTAACCCTGAAAGTATGTCCAGCATCCTTGTGTGGTTGCGTATCTCAATCTTTCGCAGGGGTTTCATTCGATCTGAAAGGCCGCACGTGGGCTTTGCGGCCCTCGCTGTGCCCGCACCTGCTGGGGTCATGACTTTTAGAGGAACGTCGAAGCGCACCTCCCGTCCATGGGTGCTACGCGCATCGTGAATCCTTCCGTGAGATCGCAATCCTGCAGATTTGATTGGGAACCTCTCATCAATTCGCTAGGCCGAAGTGGCCAAGAATAATACATTGGTGGTGATAGGACAGTAGGCATGATCCACATTGTCTGTTGTCCAGACCTCAAGCTACCTCGGCAGACAAGGATGGTCGGCGTAATTTTGTTTCAGGAGTGGATGAACATGCAGTCAAGCGACCATCCATTTCAAGATCAAGAATCCGGCAATGTGCCCAGTTGCATCCAGGTGCATAGGTTTTCTGAATCGTTCGGCGTGGCGAAGTTAGCTCGATAGCGTCAACGGCACGGTCTGGGGAAGGCGATGCGAGCTTAGCGGCAGTTGAAGCCACGCGGACTGGAGATGGAGGCGTAATTTCCGATGCTGCGTACCCTGAGCCTTACCTTGGAGGTCCAAGGCGGTTGCGTATTCCTGAACGAAAGGAGAAATATCGTAAAGGAGAGTGGAAAATAGGCAATTGTCGCCTGGGAGATCCGCCTGAGAGAATCTGCTCCACTGTACCTCGAGTGCTTCCTCGCACAGTTCGCGGTTTCTAAATGCTCGTTTGAAAACGGAACGATTGCCATACTCGTGGAAGTATTCTCATTCCAATCTGTAACACCATGGGCAGTTTTTTTGAGAAGCGGCTCTTTCGACAACAGCATCGCGTAGCGAGATGGACGCGTCTTTCGACGTCTTGTTCACCGAGCCTGCAGCGTTGCATGATCCAAATCTATCGCACGGTGATCGATGCAAAGGCTGCAGTCTGGTGATGTGGCAAAGATCCGATGGGTTGTTCTTTAGGGCCTCGGAAACGTGATGCGGTTCCAGTAACAAGAGCCAAGGCTGCCAGATGGGAAAACTTCCCTTGGTTTCTCCTCGCTCCAAGGCTCACGTGAAAGTCAGTGAAAACTTGGGGTTGGATGTAAAGTTGGCTGGGTTGTCCTGGAATGTCAGAGTTGCGACCTTGGATTGGCCCTTGGATCTGTTCTGTTCCATGATGGTTGAGAAGCAGTGTTGAGATGGTTGAGGCGACGATAATCCCAGAGCCACGGTGCCACGTGACTCACCCCACCGATCACCTAACACGCCCTCCTCCTCGCGGGCGCCTCCCTATTGTCTTTCACGACTCCGGGATCCCCACATGCGATCTTGGAACTGCCGTCGGCGGATACGGGCGCGCTAAACCACATCTAGATAACTCAAACTCAAATTCTAGAAGGTTAGGACCACAAGTGGTTCGCAAGCGATAGCTGCAGCATTAGGTACTAGAAGACAGCTGTTGCAAAAGTTTAACCCCACTTTACGCATCGTCTACTCGCTGAGGTGCGCCAAATCCATGTTCGGCATCTGAGAAACGTGTATGCACAATTCTTCGACTCAAACTCCTGTTTCGTATGTCTAGGCCTTATCATTTCACATATTCCCCGAGGTCACATCAAATATGTGGGGTCTGGATGCAAGTTCAGGTAATGCTATGTGGTTAGTGGAATCATGCCGCTCCAGCGCGGATTCAAACTACCTCCTATGTTCAACCGATCGCCCATAGACATGTGTTTACTTGGAATGGTTACTTCAGATTTTGTCAAGGTAAATAAGCCACCATCGGAGCAAAAAAGGGACGATTTCTGGCTTTGTTACATCAGGATGGTTCAGGAGTCAAATGCTCGTCCATTGCGAAATGAGTCGAGTCGATTCATGTGGTACTTTCGTCTGCCTATGTCACATGTCACGATGACAACAGCGCTCAATTCAAGCTCAGATCAAGGTCTTTCATGTATTTGTTCCTGCGGTGTTACATCTATAAGACTACTTGCGCTGGGAACATTACATATCGTATTGATTGCCAAAAAGAAAAGAAAAAGCGAAGGAAGACGATATATTCAACCCTTATGAAGAAAACTAGGCCTCTACACGCACTCACGCAACCTCAGCATATATTAACAAATTCTATTCTCATTCGAACATATTCTGCATCACGATAATTGATTAAACCCCACATAACCCGACCATCACAGGATGAACCAAGTCTACACGCGCATTCATACTGAGAGTTGCATATTACTGTACACCTAATTCGAATTTTGCTACAAATTTATATCCATGATGTTGAACTACCAAGGTGAATGTAATGCAGGTATGTTTTGTATCACAAAGCCTGCTTTACAACAAGATACTCAGCCCTCTGAAAGTGAGCAAAGTCCACACACTCTCTCAGGACACAGTGGCTCCATCGCCACACATCAGGCACCTGTATTTGATTGTAGACCACAGCCTCCTGCCAGTTCTGGCGCTCGAACTCATCGCGAACACGAGGCGACTCCATGTCGGCGAAGACCTCAACATCCTGCACGTTCTGGCGCTTCAACTTATCCCCCAGCCACGAGCCAACCTTCCCCAGAAGCTTGATGAAGTAATAATTGTCCGCTAGCTCGCCCCAGGCCGCCAACACATCCCCATCGCCCCTCGCATACCAACAAACATACCCATCATACTCCAGGACAATCTCCTCCAAGCGGCGCAACTCCAGCATCTTCGTCAGCTCGAACTTCTCAATAACCTCTTCGAGAGAGAGCAGGCGATAGTCGATGTATCCCTCATGATAGTGGAAGTCCGTCTTCCTCGGATACCGCATGCGACGGGGGAGTTTTTCCCGTAGCTTTTCCCAGTTGATGTAACGGAGACGGTCTTGGGGTCCGTCGCCTCGTCGAGCGAGTCGTACTTCTCGCAAACACGGCGCCATTCGTAGTCTTCCTCGCCCTCGGGATGGCCCCGCAGCGGCGTGCCGGAAAGCTCGAACAGCTCTTCGACACTGGTGTGGAGCATGCGCGACTCCAGGGCTTCGCACTGCGTGGCTGAGGTCCAGGGGCTCTCGAATGAGGGGTGACTGGATCGGAGCTAGCGGATATAGGCGCGGCCACGCTTCCAGCGGTCGCCGGAGAGCAGGGCTATGATTTCCTCGAGGGCTCGGCCGCCATACACCTTGATTGGGACATGTGGGGATCCCGGAGTCGTGGAACACAATAGGGAGGCGCCTGTAGGTGCCCGTAGGTGCCCGTAGGCGCCCGCGAGAAAGAGGGAGTATTAGAGTAATTAATAGAGTAAGTTATATATAACTATAACTTTAGGATTATTATTACCTTAACTATCTTAATATTTAATTACTATAGAATAGGATAAATCTAAGGGCTAATAGAGCGAGATAAGTCACAGACGTAGTATATAATTTGAGGAGGGAGGTGCTGCGGTCTCTCGCTCATCACGATCGACGCCACAATCATGCTCTTCCCCTGGCACCCAGACCCCGGCCGCCGTGCGAGCCCGCAGATCCTCGACCTTGATTGGGAAGGGGTTGTTGCGAAAGAGACATACCATTGACTCGTTGAGGAAGCCGGCTGAGGCTCGGCAAAGAGGGGGGGGGGGAACGTGTACTTGTCGCTGCGGCGGGAGGTATAATGGATGCTGATAGGCTTTGAGAGGTAGGGGTGATTAGTGTGGTGAGTTATGTGTGAGCCGTGACTCTTGAACTATCGTCGTCTCGACCATCTCAACACTGTGAAGCTCTAGTGGGTGAAGAATCTAGCGCTTATACAAGACAAAGGATAAATAACGCGTGTTTAGACTTAGCTCACTTTGTGATAGCCGAATACGTTGTTATCAGACTACCATCATTATATATAACCTGGACGAATAAAAGAGGTGCGTGAGTGCACTTGGGTGCCTTTGCAATGGGCGAATACCTCGTTCTTAGGCCATCCTCGTGAGACATGATACAACAAAACCAAAGTAGCGCGTGAAGAGTACAGTAAATGCTCAATTGTGCACGATGGCCCACACCTCGCATTCATATAATAGCTCTTTCGTTGCCAAAGCCGCAACACCCAGCACTGTGTCCGGAGGCCGATGCCCTTCAGCTTCCTTGTCCATGAATTCCATCCCTGAATCGTGGTTAATAAGGGTATGGAGGGATACGGTAGCGTCTGGTACAAGTCCTGGGATCGACTTACAATGGTGACCCCACACACGTGTCAATTCATCTTCACTCTCAACTCCGACGCGTCCGGTGTCTTTGACGATGAAATGCTTCACGTGGATGATATCGCGGGGAGTCGCACCCGTTGCTTTCAGCGCGTTGAGTATGTTTTGGTAGGCGACTTTGACTTGGGCATCGAAGCCTTCCACTATCTTATGAGTTTTGCCGTCAAGACCGACCTGCCCAGCAAGCGTGATGAGTTTCGATGTCGGTAAGAGAGGCGTGACTGAAACCTGCGAGTAGGTTGGTGGGGGCTTTGGAACGTCTGCTGGATTAAAGGCGTGCGGCTTGTTCGACATCGTTGGTTTTTTTTTTGGCAGATGCTGTCGATGGAGAAGGCAAGAATTGCGCGACGTTGTGATATAGTTGTCAAAGTTGCAATGGCGGATTTGCCGTTCGGCCGAGGGGATTTGCAGTGATCCCAATGAGGGGAATGACGACGTCGTCCCAGATCGCTACTGCACCTTATGACTAGCGTTCATCACATTGGCGCTAGCGCTGGCTTCTTCAAGACTAGTGTATTCTACATATAATGGCCCTGCTTACAACAGGCAGGTGGGGAGATCCGCGGATGGGGCGTTTGTGAGGGGTAGGCGGGACTGGGAGTGCGCGAGGCAGTTTCGGAGGAAGTGGAGGTTGTTGGTTGAGGAGTCCGGGTTGGAATGGCATAGTTAATGGGGGAGGGTTAGAGGGGGAAGAAGAGCGATAGGGAGTACGATTGTGTGCGCAATGCTATATACGGTGCCTCGTCAAAGGTTTGAGTATACTGTATTAATTCAGGAGAAGCGATGGAGTGCTATATTGGACACTGAACGACAGTTGTATAGGCAATCGCACCGTCAATCTACGTGAACACCCTCAAAGCCCCCTCACCCCAACCTTCAAGTAAAAAGCATCCTCAGCAATCCTTTTCCTAACATCCCCGCTCTTCAACTCCTCCACGTCCCACTCACACCAGACAAACCGCCCGTGCAGAAAAACCGCCTCAGGAGAGGCAAGCCAGACCGCAAACTGACCGGGGAGATCCGCTAGACAAACTTCAGCAACATGCGCAGCACACTCCTCGACACAAGGCACTTACGGCTATTCCACGGATACGAGTCCTCGTCGCACCCAACACTCCTCGCAGCAGCCGTCAGCACACCCCCAGGATTCATGCTCACAACCTGCATCTTCTCAGCGCTGGTGTCCTGCGCGATGAGCTGCAGCGTGAGCGCGGCCGCGTTCTTGGTAAGGCCGTACGCGGGGCGGTCTGCGGCGATGTTGTGGTCGTGTATCGAGAATGAAGAGACGTTGATCAGATTCTACCGTCCCAGTCAGTACAGTACGTACGTCGTCTCTCCGCAGCGACATCCTTCGCTGCACGAAAGTGTACGAACCTTCGGCCCCTTCACACCCTCCCCCTTCTGCCTGTAGAACCGCTCCGTCATCTGCAACTGCGCTCGTACATTCACCTCGAACGTGGCCCACACCTCAACCACACCGCTGTCCAGCAGCGGCTTCGCATCCGCTACTTTGACCGCGTTGAGGACCAGCACGTCCACCGTCGTGCCCTCCGCCTCGAGCGCATTCCACAGCGCACCTACAGCCTCCGCATCGGCCACATCGCAGGGCAACCCCACCGCCTCGCCCCGATCAGGATTCGCAGCCGCGAGGGAAGCAGCTGCGGCTTTCGTCGCCTCTGCTCTCCGGCCGGTCACAATGACCTTGGCAGCGGAGGCCTCGAGGAACGCATTGGCGATGGCGTACCCGATACCCGCATTTCCGCCGGTTACGAGGACGGTTTTTCCCGCCTGAGAGAGCTCGGGCCGGGAGGGGGATATAGCAGGGTAGGGGGCCTTGTGGAAGGAGCGGGTGAATGTCCAGGCTGGCGCTGCGGTGTTCAATTCAGTGGCTGACATGGCGAGTTCGCTGGGAAGATGTGGAATGTAGCTGAATGATAGTGAAGAACAAAGTTTGATTCCAGCGGGTTTTATGTAGTCGTGCTGGCATGGACTTACGTCTCCTTCCTCAGCTATGGGCGGCGCGTGTGCGAGCGGAATCTTGTGGTTCCCGCTCGTCGCCCCGCAGGTTGCGGGAAACTTGCGGGACTCTTGCGGGATGCTCATGTCTCATTTTATTGCCTCGCTGTGAGCTGCGGACGTTCACCCACGTCGTGTGTAACCTTCACTGTTCGGGTTGCGGGAAACTTGCGGAGGGCCCACTTTTCTCCGCCGCTGCGAGCGCGTACCTTCACACCCAGTACACATTACATACAGTGGGGGACCCACAAATGTCCGCGACGGATATTTGCGCATCCAGCTGCAGAAAACTCTCAAAGTGCGTGGTGGAACTTGGTAAGCGTACGAGGAACTCGTTCGAAGGCTTCGAGGACAGGAGCGGGTTCCTGACGCATGAGATTAGCGTGAACGTGACAACGCCGATACAATCCTGTATTGCGGAACCAAGGATATATGTAGGTCTGGCCGGAATGCATTGGGAGGCAGCAAGGTGCGAACATACACTTGGTGGTAGGACCGAGCGGGATTCGCGCGCAGGCCAGGCTTGTTCCAGTGGCAGACAGCACAATGTGGACGAAGACATGCACAAAAGAATGATAGATACCGGTAGGACTCTCGGTATATACTCTAGGGTATACTCTCCATGGTCCACTCTCTCCCTCCCACTTTCGCCATGCCGCAGCCGCACTGAACGCCCCGAAACACCGTCCCAGCGTCCTATGGGGAACCCTTCGCCCATGCACAATACAAGCGCTTACGCTCACCCGCCAAAGGAAGCAAAGACAGACCCAGAAACACCATCCAAAGGGGCTCAGCTCGGCTTATCGCAGCCAATGCGCCCCAGCAGCTCCTTGTGGTCGCCATGGCCCGGGATGCTAATCCCGCTCGATCTGGTCGAGCGCTGGTTCTTGCTTCTCCGCACGGCGGCGGCGCCGTTAGCATTCGCACCCTTCCTAGTCGCGAAGTTGAGCGACTCAACGCCGACTTCCTGCTCTAGCGGTGCGGCCGGAACATGATGTGCCTCGTATCCGGTCTTGACATCCTCCATCTCCTCAACGTCGCCTTCGTCGTCGGAGCGGACGTCATCCGCGGAGTGCCCTCGGACGACATTCACCACAACCTTCACGATCATGCAGAACCAAAGGAAGATAATCGCTTGCAGGCACAACAGGAGGGCCAGGAAGCTGAAGCGGACGCTAGAATTCCAGCAGACGGGCCCATCGCGATCAGTGTATGCCTTGATAAGGTTGGGCCAGACAACGCTGCCGCCGAGCTCAGCACAACGTTCCGGCTCATTGCCGGACACCATGGTGCCATCAATGAAGTAGCAGCCATCCGGTATGTCGATGAGAGTGTGCTTGTAGACGGAATATATCACGATCGGGAAGAAGATTTGGCGGGTGACGACCCAGACGACCACGAAGAGACCGAAGAAGACGTCGCAGGCTTGGGTGTAGCCCATGTACTTCAATAGCTTGGCGGTCTGGGAAATGCGTTAGGATAGTGTGGCTTGTAGTGGTGATCGTTTGCACTTACCGGCAGTACTATGTCGACCAGGTCCATGATGCATAGAATGACGATGCCGACGCGGGTGTGGTAGAATCCGTACGAAAGGAACAGAAGCGAAATGGTGAATATGTGGTGGGTGAACATCTCTGCATAGTCTTTCCGCTTCTCCTCGATGTTCACGACCAGAATCTGTGCAATCCAAAACGCCCATTGAGCGAGATAGTAGAACTTGGACAGACCGCAGATCTCGCGGAACGGCCAGCCTTTCCACATTTCATGCAGGTTGAAGAAGTACTCGGAATTCCAGACAATGTACTATCCCACGGTTAGCTTTCTGTTGTTATTGCGCATCGCTGCCACGTACCATTCCAAGTGACCACGAGCAAACGCAGTAGCAGACCAGCCAGGCCTGCTCCTGGAATCTGACAAGGCCCTTCTTTGTCTGGATGCCTCCTCGCCTGGCTAACGGTGCCAGGATATAGTCCATCACGGCCACTCGCAAGCCCACGAACAGAACGAGCCACAGCCCGACGAATGCGAGGTCGTCAAAGCCGCAGCCATATTTTCCGCTCTCGGCGTTGTAGTAGGAGAGGTGGTAGAACTTCCACGTGTGTTGCCGCGCTCGAGGGAAGAAGATGTGCGTGAGGAACAGGAGGGAGAGGAGGTTGACCGATATGCCTATGCGCAAAAATTAGACCTTTGTACAAGGACATGTTTTGTAACGGGTCGAGTCTGACATACCGATCTGGTGCTCGGATAGCTGCATGCACAGGTATGTGAAGAGCCCGTCGTTCTCCGTCCGTGGCTTTGCTCTCTTGTAAGGTTTGTGGGTGCCATTTGCGCCGTTGACTTGCTCATTCTTGCTTGGGACGACATCTGCGGCTTCCCCCAAGCCGCCTGTATCTGAACTGCGACAGCTGATCATGCTGTGTATACAGACCCAAGTATGAGAGAAGGATCGACCAACCGCGGGGAAGAGTGGGTATGGGGTAGCAGTCCACTCGAGGTAGGACTTCAAGTGATTGCAATATAGCGTCGCAAACAGAGACTCGCTTCGCGGTGAATATGTATGTCTGCTCTGCTCGAAGCGGTCGTAGAGATATCGAACCACTATGATCGCGCGACGATGGGTCAGGCCACACGTGTCAGGTAACGAGCGTTGTTTCGCTTCTTCTTCTTCTTCTTCTTCTTCTTCTTCTTCTTCCCCCTAGGAATGAGCGGACATGGACGACGGAGGTGAAGGGGCGGAACGAGGAGCGCAGCGTGCGATTAAAAAGATGCGGTGGACGGGCGAGCGACCGTTTTGCGGGGATGTGCGTTTCGAATGGGGAGACAGGCGGTGAAATTCGAGGCAAGAGTGCGCGGATCGCACCTCCTTTTCCTGTCGTTTTCGCGGGTTGCGCAGACGACCTGCGGTTATTGTGCAGTCTTCACGCTCAACTGGCGGCGGTCAAGGCAATTGGAACTGTACAGGGCGAGTCCGCCGTTCGGGAAGGTCACAGTCGCGTTAACGGACCCCCGCAAATATCGACGGCGTGGTTTTGCGCACAGGTCGGTGAGCGACAGGTTGCAGGCGAACACGCAATGCAGGCGAACACGCAATGCAGGCGAGCAGAGAGGCAGCAACAACAAGACTGACAAACCGACAAACGACGACAGGCTAGACAGGACTCGCAGGAGACAGGACAGATTGACTTCGCCCTGTGTCCCAGCGGAGCTTCTTCTTGTCTGGGCGGAGCTTGAGGTGGCCTGAGCGCACTGGAACCTCATCGAGACTGCTGTTTTGTTTCAAGGGCCACCTGCAGCCAAGCCAGCGCCAGCCAGGGTCCATGGCCAATCCCTTCTCACATGTGCTAAGCCCGTACACAGTGTGGCCATCTGCAGTGCATCCATGGACGTCACACATACATGCAGCGACGGCATGATAGCTGGTCGTGTAGATGAAGTTGTAGGCTATGGTAGAGCGTAATTCGGCGAAATTCAAGCTAAACATAAAGAAAGCGCCCTGCCAGCACACACCCCGAGTTGTAAACCCACATCACGCAATCGCGCCCAAGAGAAAGCATCGCGCCCAAGAGAAAGCACCGTGCCCGAACGCCTCGTATACACCCATGTGCCCGCCATGCAAGCGCGGGCACCCGTTACCCTGCCCTAGTTGTTGTTCTGCGAGTTGAGGATCCTCAGAATCGCGAGGAAGAGGTTGATGATGTCGAGGTACAGCGAGATGGCCGCCGCAATCTCCTCCTCCACGTGGTAGTGGCGCATGATCAACTGCGTGTCGACCAGGATGTATCCAGAGAAGATCAGGGCTGCGACGACGCCGTAACCAAGCTCCACGGTGGACGTCTTCGGGAAAAAGGCCGACATGAAGCCGAACAGGATGAGCACCCACAGTGCGCCGAACAGGTATGGCATCCAGCTCGTGAAGTCGTACTTGGTCTGGCACGCGAACAGACTCAGCGCCACGAATATGCCCAGCGTGAACATGACTGCCTGCAAAACGATGTGGTTGTCCGTGAAGGCAATCACGACGCTAATCGAGTATGCTTCCATGAGTGTGAAACCGGCGAGGAACAAGAGGTTCGTAGGGTACGATTTGCGCTTCCAAAAGGTGAGGCCGAGGAATACGAAGGCTCCGATGAGCGACACCCACATGGGCCACTGGTTCTCCTTGATGAACTTCTGGTACGATTCAGACATCATCGACAGTCCGCCGAGGACGGCTGTGCCGAGCAGTTGGACAGTCCTGTGCCGCAGTCAGTCTCATGCTGTGGGTACAGCGGCATGCTCACAACTTACAAGATAGCATAGACCTTGCGAATAAAGGCCATGCGGATATCAAGCGTCGCCTCTGCGACCACACCTCCAAACTTGAAGTCATCGGGCAAGTTGTCGTTCTCGCTCCGGGGAACACCTGAGATGAGTGCTTCGCGCGTCGGGTCTGACTCCTGGTAGCTCGGCGGTGCCTGCGCGAAGGCTGAGGGCTCATCGAGCGAGTCCCGCTGCGGGACGTTCGTGTATTTTGGGCCAGCCATGTCGGATGCTGTCGCGGTCTGTGGTTGAGCGATAGCGGTCGATAGAGCGGCGCGCGGGTGACTTAGGGACGTAGGAGTGTTGCGGCGAGGGAGCGCGGTGGCGGTAGGCTGTGTATAAAGGCAGGCGTCACTGACCTGACCCGCCAAGCCTCAGTGACATAATCGCGTTGTTCTCGTGGTTTCTCTTCACACCACCTTCCAAGAACATCCGAATACATCGTTAATCATTTGTTATTCATTCAGCGACCTGTCCCAACAAGAAAAAGCGATCGTGTCCTGACTGAGGTTTTATGGCGAGCCGCCAAGCCTTGCTTGCGTACCTAACCTTGTTCATCCACTTACAACGCTTCCTTTTGTATTACTTTTGGACGGCAGTCCCCATGTCCATGTTTATCCATCACTTTACGGGACACTACTTTGTAGTTCGAGTCAACAATAAGAAAAACCATTCATTCAGCAAGTGCTTGTCAGAATAAAACTATGAGCTTGGAAAATCGCGATTCAGTGCCAGCAAATCATCACCCCTCTTCGGAATATGATGAGAGCGCAGTATCCTCTCCAGCATGCACAAGAACACCGAACACTTGGTCCAGAACGTCCATTAGCTGAACCTGTTCCACGTTAGCCAAACACAAAACAACAGTTCAGAGATACCTTCTTACCGTGCTTGCCCATTCGACGAACTGCTTCTCGGTCAAAGCCTGATTTTCTCCAAATCGCACCACTACCACAGGTTCTCCCCACCGCGGTGGAAACGCCTTCACGAGCACCCTTAACGGCTCCAGCTTCTTCACCAGCAAACTATCCTGCGCCTTTACATCTCTCGCAGGCTCCAACCGTTCCGCTAACGGCCTAAAGTCATCCAGAAGTCGACGCCTGACGATCCCCTTTCCCCACGTTTGCCACGGATACTTGACTCTACTCACTATATCTAAAACGTCGTCTTGCGTTGGGTCTCCTATGGGTGGACATGCTAGCGCAGAGTAGATGAACCTGAGTCGCTCCTTTTCCGAGTGAGTACGAATCTCGTAGTCGTTTCCTACCTGGCATGCTTGCTTGAAGGGCAAGGCGACGTGGTTTGTCAAGAGCAGGACTGCTCGCAGTAGAGCGTCTCTCGTGAGAATGACTGGAGTGGTGAATGGGAAGTGCGCATGCGAGGTGATCAGAGTTTCCAGGGCAGGAACTGCGCCGAGCACAGCATTGTGCCTGTCGTCCTGATCTTGGGCCTGGACTAGGTGGTCGGTGACTGAGGGCATCTCTATTTCTCCGTTGGAGGTTTTGGTAAGAGCTGCCATGTCTTCGTGGAACTGTTGGATTTGAGCGCGTTTGATGACGGGTGAATGCATGTCTTCGTTTCCTTCTGTGAGTGTGGCTAGGAAGAGGGTACGTATATCGTCTGCGCAAGGTCATGAAATGCTCGCGTGTCTAGGCAGGCTCTTCTCTTACCGGCCGTGACATCCTTTTCCCATTGTTCGAATTCGACCTTCTTCTCAGCATTGGCCGCGGGTCTCTTGCGTTCTTCCCGCCAGAATCGGTACAAGTCGCGTATCAGAGACATTGCTGGAGGAAAGACGGTGCTGTGGAGGAAGGACCGAACTGAACAGCATGCGAATGTGGCAGGGAATATCAAGGTGAGAGGTTCACTTCGTGTTCATCAGCCAGACTAATGAGGCTGCATGGTGCCTAGAATGATTCTCGGGCAATGCGAGACACTTCGTGGGGCGGAAGGCGCAGCCGGACGTGGGAGTCGGCACCTCGAAGCGGCGCACCTCCAGCGAGATTTTTCCGTGCGACTGTTCTCACCGTTCAATTTTTCATCGATTGCGAAGTCCTGGTTTGACACAGTACCATGCTAGTGCTGCTTTACTCCGCAGCCGAATTAGACTAGTCGGTGGCTGACGCTCAGTCAGCGTGGCACTGCATCTAGTCTCTATGGGACCAAAGCAAAGCCATGCCTTCTCATCATGCCAAATAGCATTCTTCAAGGCGGTTGACACCCGAGGAGGAACAGAACTTCGCATGCGGAACATGGAGAGAGCCTATCGGAGAGCCTGCAATGCGTGTACAACCACCAAACGTCGCTGCACAAAAGAGATACCTTCATGTCACCGCTGTGCGACTAAAAATCACCGCTGTTCCTACCCCCCGACCCGCCGGACTGACTCGTCTAGTCCTGAGACTGTTACCGGCTTGCATAATATCATCGCGCCCATCGAACCGGATGGAGACTACGCGTTTCTGAACATTGACTTCAACAGCCTAGATAGCACTCTACCCACTTCCGACCTCAATACCATCCCCTTTGAAAACACATATGTCAGCAATGAGCTCTGCCCTGCGTCTGAGACTCTCTGGTTCTTTACGAACGACTCCTGGCAGATTGCACACCTAGCCTCATACCAAGAAACGGAGTACATCGGGGAAGAGTCGCTCGAAGTGTACGTGGCGACCGTCCAGGGGTGGTTCCGACAGTGGACTACAGAGAACACCTGCCCTCTGATACACCGGCAGCTTTACCAGAAACAGATGCCGCGCTGCATCCAAGACGCCTTCACAGTGCTCACAGCGTACCTCAACAAGACGCCCTCCACACAAAAGATTGTCTCTCAGATCATCGAAGACCGCGCCGCCGATCTCATGCAAGCGTACTCCACGCAGGAACCTGCGCACCTGACGCTCCTCGAGCATCTCGCCCGCGTCCAAGCCCTCCTCACGTACCAGCTCATCCGCTTGTTCGATGGTGATATTCGCCTGCGCGCCCGCGCAGAAGCACACGACGCTATCCTCGCATCTTGGAACTCGCTCTTGTGGCAGAGAACGACCGATGAGATGGCCGCGGGGCAATTCGCTTCTTTTTCCCCATCCCCGTTTGTTCACTTGTCGCCATGGAAAGCATGGGGCGTCCTCGAAAGCATACGCCGGACGTGGCTCACTGTTCGGATTCTGCAATCGGTGTATACGACGATGAAGGATGGGGTGGCAGCGTGTCCGGGTGGTGTGGTGTGTACTTTTGGGGCAGGGCTGTGGGAGGCGGAGAGTGAGCGGGACTGGGCAAGAATGGGGGAGGGGAAGAGGTTGTTTGTGCAGAGCTTGGGAGTGGAGGGATTACTTGGAAAGGAGGATCCGGGAAGCGTGGATGAGTTTGGACACGCGGTTTTGCTGGTATCGTGTGGACTGGAACGGAAGGAGAGGTGGGTTGCTGAGGGGTGTGTCTGAGGGTCAAATGGGGATGGGGTGACATGTAGGGATCCCGGAGTCGTAGAAGACAATAGGGGGGCGCCTATAGGTGCCCGTAGGCGCCCGTAAGGAGGAGGGAGTATTAGGATAATTAGTAAGGTAAGTTATATATAACTATAGCTTTAGGATTATTATTGCCTTAACTGTTTTAATACTGCTACTTAATTACTATAGAAGAGGATAAATTTAAGGGCTAACAGAGCGAGATGAGTCACAGACGTAGTACATAAATTGAGGAGGGAGGGGGTGGGGTGGAGACGTGTACAGCTCTATGGTTGTAGTCGAAGAGCCACTGTATATGAGTGGCAAAGATGATGGCCGTCGCAATCATGAACATGCTTTTGGATAGAAGTAAACATTACGCTACGTTAACGTGCCAACCCTAGTATGCGTCGTATCAAAACCTAGCACCCTACAAGCCCTCTTTCTCCTTAACAGCCTCACCCAGAGCCTGCGCATCCGTGCGATAAGTCTTAAACTTCCTCGCAGGCACCCTCTTGATGAACATCTCATCGAGCTCCTCGTACGTCCTCCCCGCCGTCTCAGGCTGGTAGAACCAAAGATACACCAAACAAATCACCGCCAGCCCCCCAAAGATAAACCCCACCTTACCCCCCAAATTAAGCTTATCGGGGTTAAACAGGTACGGCAGCACGAACGACCACATTGTGTTCAGCGCGTTCTGCAGGGCGAGGCCGAGCCCAATGGTCTTGATACGCAGGCGCGACGTGGACACCTCGCAGAGGATAGTGTACGCGGTCGCGCCGATGGTCACGTTGTACCACCAGCAGTAGACGAGGATCATGCTGACGGCGGCCTTTGAACCGGTCGGGGTGCCGGGGACAGCGCAGGCGGCCATGACGAAGAGGATGACGGTGAGGACGGCGAGGCCGTAGAAGGTGAGGTTGCGGCGGCCGACGCGGTCGACGAGGTACCACGACATGACGTTTCCGACCAGGGAGATGACCTGCTGGACGATCTGCAGCTTGAAGGACATGGCGGTGGAGAAGCCTGCAAGTTGCATGTAGTAGGTGGAGTAGCTAGCGGCGAAGGCGATGCCGGAGAGCGCCTGGATGGACAGCGGGGCAACGGAGATTATGGTGCGGCGCAGGTTGGACTTGCGGAAGCACTCGAGATAGGTAACGCCCTCTGTCTCGCGCTTGACTTCCTCGAGCGTGTTGGTGATGAGCGCGAGCTTCTTCTTGCCTTCGAGGTCGCTGTAGCCGAGGCCGTGGAGCGCTTTGAGCGCGCGCTCGGGCCGGTCCTTGCTGATGAGCCACCAGGGGCTCTCGGGCATGAAGAATACGAAGATGGCGGCGATGGCGGCGAAGCCGTACTGGGCGCAGAAGACGGCGCGGTAGGCCCAGCGATTGGAGTAGGTGCCGGTGGAGTTGACGATGAGGGCTACGACGAGGGGGCCGAAGGTGTAGGCGAGGGCGGTCAGGCATGTCAACATGCCGCGAAGTGCGAGGGGGGCGATCTCTCCGATATATGTGACGGTGACTGAGGCGAGGGCACCGGCCGCGAATCCGTTGAGGAACTTGCCCCCAAAGAACAGCTCGTTCGATGTGGCTACGAATTCCATAGTGATGGCTGCAAAGCTTACGACCAGGCATAGCATGACCACTGGCCGGCGGCCAAGCCAATCTGCAAGTTGGCCGCATCCCAAAGCACCAACAACAGCTCTGGAAGTTGTCAGTATCATCCACTTGACCGGAAACGATCATTTCCCAGAGAACAACAGGGGACTTACGAAGCCACCGGCGCTCCCTGAAAGGCAGCCTGCCACTTTGCATCCAGTACGTAGGCAATGTTTCCATCTGCATCGGTGTACGGGTTGCCAAAATCCTTCCTGAACTCCGGAATACTGATCACATTGCCTGAAGCTTGGTTTTCAAAGCTGACCAACAAGACTAAACAGAGGGGTGCAAAGTCAGCGTAGTGGTCGAAAACAAGGGGGTTCGGGTAGAAGTAGGTGTCCCCGCGCAGCTAACGTCTGGAATTTTCAGACACGCGCAGCAGCAGAAACACCCAAATTGTACCCCGGTATCACTTACCACACCATACAGCGTAAAAGCACCAAAGGCATGCCCAGGGGTATTTGCGGAACGAAGCAAGCTTTCCGGTTTCGTGATCTTCCTGGTTGGCAAGGTGTCCTAGCTGTGCAGTCTCCGTTGCGGTGGGTTCAAGCTTCTCGACGAAGTTCTCGTTAACCTCGACGGTCAAGGGTTTGTCTGCCATGGTGACGGAGCGTGAGGGGACCCAGAGACGTATAACCTTGGAGATAGAACGAAGACACAAGGGGCGGTAGAGCTGATGTAGATGTCCACCCAGATCTGCGGTCGCGAGTCCCAGAGCTGTGGGTCACAAAACGTGGGGATGCTCAGTCCTTTAAGTATCTGGAGAAAGGATGCGGGCCTCCGTATGGGGTTACTGCATCATGACATGCGCCGCCCGCGTGGTCTGCCCCAGCAACTGGAACAGATCAAGGATGCTTGCGCGCTTGCGAGGCTGTTCCCCGGATCTGGCGGTGCGACGAGATCTGTGTCGGAGACGGGTCCGATGGCGTCGCCCTTGACAGAGACTAGACCGATTGAACGGCAGCGCCGACTCGGTAGCCCCCCCGATGACAAGCCGATTCGTTGAGATTGCCGATGTTTCGCCGTTTGAGATGAACACGATTCATGGAAGACTCAATTGAGATCTAGAAGCGCTCCCACGGATCGTTGCGGCATCGTATGTTCACGCGTGACGTTGAGTGCATGCGATGTTTATTGAGTGTGGAGAGCCTAAGGGCCAAGCTGCACATGTGGTCTCAAACAATGCTCCATGACGATAGAATATTTTCTCCAAATGCAATATTCTAAGCTCGGGGGTAGATTTGGTCGGCATGAATGAACCATGTGTGATTGAGACAGGGGGACTGCAGTCTTCTAGGTGTTGGTTCTTGATCAATTGATTGACATTTGCCTGAAGATGGCTTCGTCCAGGTTGCCAAAGTTTTCCTGGCAAATCTAGGCCAGTGAAAACAGATGGCGATACTATTTTGATGTCTTATGCCATGTCCCAAGTCTACACGCAGTCTTCAACTCCCTATAACCAATGCCGCTTGCTGTGTCACTTTCGAACGAAACAAGAACTCATCTCAAAACACATTCTCTTCTTCGTCCAGGATCTGGACCTTGATGCTGCCGTTGCTCAAATCTGCGCATGTGTGCAGCGCATCCAATGCCTTCTCCAAAGGGTATGTGTGCGAGACGAGGGGCTTGAGATCTAGGACACCGCCACCGAGGCACTGTAGGCCCGCTGGCCAGGTATCGCGATAGCGGTTGATGAACTTGAGATCGATCTGCGACTGGTCAGTATCTTTCCGAGTGAATCGACTGTTGCAGGAGCGTCAATGTACCTCGGCAAGCGACAAGTGCATGAAGGGAAGATTGTTCATAATCTCGCGACCCACGCCAATGACCATGACAGTTCCACCTCTTCTTGCAGTGTAGCATGCTGTAATAACACTACTTTCCACTCCCGTGCATTCCAAGATTACTTCCGGAGCCCCATATTCGCCCACATGCTCGAAATTGAACAATCTTCTGATCTCCTTCGAGTTTTCCTCTGCGCTCAAGGTCTTTTGGACCTGGTAAGTAATGGCGGAGGGCACGAACTTCTTCGCAAACTCCAGTCTCTTGGGTTCCAGGTCTGTGATCACGATCGGATGCGCACCGCTCGCTCTCGCGGCTGCTAAAGCAATGAGTCCAATCGGGCCTGCACCACACACGACAGCCCCGCGGCCCAGAGATAGTCCGGCGATGTTGATTCCGTGCATGACTACGGAAAGAGGTTCAAGGAGCGCGCCTTCCGAGAAGGAAATATGGTCGGGAATCTTGTGACACCATTTCGCGGGATGGCACTTATAACGCTGAATGGTTCCATCGTAGGGGTATACACCGGCGAATTGAACGTCTTCGCATAGATTGTACCGACCCTCCATGCAGAGGAAACATACTCCGCAGGGAACACCGGGCTCAACAGCTACGCGATCGCCTGAATGCCAGTCAACAATCGTAGCTCCAACCGATAAGAGCGCAATTACCTGGTTGTAGATTGCTCACACCCTCTCCGCATTGTAAGACGATTCCTGCGGCCTCGTGTCCTAATATGCAATCTCCCTCGACGACCAACGATCCTATCTTGCCATGTCTCCAGAAGTGAATGTCCGAGCTAGAATGGCGTCAATCGATTCGTCCGGACCACCGTTGGCGATTGGGATTGTATCAACATACCCACAGACTCCAGTCGCCTTGATGTGTAGGAGGACCTCTCCAATGCCTGGAGCATACACGGGCGCTTCCACCTGCTTCAAGTTGTGATCGGCTGTCACTTGCAACGAAGGATTCGGCAAAGGCGTCGAGATCGTAGTCTTGTTCGGTTTTACGGCGCCATTCGTGGCGACGCCGTTCGTAGTCGTCTGTCGTGGTTCATCAGCCTGAAAGCAAAGTCGAGTTGCGAAAAAGCTTACAACGGCAGGGGACATGGCTAATCAATAGCCTACTTGCGTACAATCTTGTGATGTGAACGAGAATTTGAGGTCCGCGAACAGTGGTCAATTCGAGAGGGAGTCGTAGTCGGCAAGGAAAACTACACGTGTTACGCGTAGCACTCTGAGGTGGGGATTGCAAAGCGGGCTCGTCAACGCACGCGGAAAGTCTGCCAGGTCACGCTGTCGCGCCTCTCAACGAACGGACTGCAATAAAACGGTGGCGGTTCGCGGGGTATGGAGACGATCCCCACCGATGCGTATCGGAGGAGCATACCCAAGCTGTATGATTGGTGGGCGTGGTGGTTACGGATACCACTTCGGGGAGTAGCGCCTAATACTACCGCTTTCGGCACAACCCTCCACGACGTGACTCGGATTCCTTGAATTGGCAATACGAGAGGGTCCAGTCGATGTTGAAAGTCTTGTAAACATACCGAGCCAGCTTCAAACTTTTGTTTCCTTGAATTATTTCGCTGGGTCGGACCGTCCATCTTCTTACCACACCGAAACAATGCATCTTGCCGACGGAGCACCACAGGTCAATGGCAATGACCAGACAGAGTATGGGAAGAATGTGGTCGAGGGGCTAAAGAAGGAAGAACAGCTTGAGAAGTCTTCCGTTCAGAAACTATCCACAGAACATGATTTGGTTCTGAAGACGTTCCGCTTGTTAATAGCGGATCTTTGCCAGCAATTCAAAGGAGGGCACCCTGGGTATGTCTATGGACGAGAAGTTGAATCAAATTGGGTTCGGGGCAAACTCGCGCTCCGTTGCGATGGCACAACGAGAGTTCGAGGCTTCCTTGTACCCACTGTGATCGAGAAAGGACTAAACTGACTGTCAATAGCGGTGCGATCGGTATGGCAGCGATCGGTGTTGCACTGTGGAAGTATGGCATGCGCTACGCACCCCACACTCCAACGTATTTCAACCGTGATCGATTTGTGCTATCGAACGGTAAGGAACCCTTTCCGAAGGAGGAGAATCGAAAGTGCTGACGACAAACAGGCCACACGTGCTTGTTTCAATACACATTTCTCCACCTCACAGGCTATAAAGCTATGACGCTAGAGCAGCTGAAGTCCTATCACTCGGACCGCGTCGATGCGTTGTGCCCCGGTCACCCGGAGATCGAACACGAAGGTATCGAAGTCACAACCGGACCACTCGGCCAGGGCGTTGCCAACGCTGTTGGTCTCGCGATGGCAACGAAGAACCTCCAGGCCACCTACAACAAGCCCGAATTCGATGTAGTATCAAACCACACCTGGTGCATGATCGGCGATGCTTGCTTGCAAGAAGGGGTTGCGCTCGAAGCGATCTCTCTCGCTGGTCACCTCAAGCTGAACAACCTGACCATCATGTACGATAACAACCAGATCACCTGCGATGGCAGTGTTGATTTGACGAACACAGAAGACGTAAACGCCAAGATGAGGGCTTGTGGCTGGGATGTTATTGATATTGAGGACGGCTGTTTCGACATTGAGGGTCTGGTAGAGGCACTAAACAAGGCACGAGCGGCGACAGATAAACCGACTTTCATCAACGTTCGGACTGTGATTGGCATCGGTAGTGCTGTCGCCGGCAACGCAGTGGCCCATGGGGCAGCCTTCGGTGATGACGACGTTGCCAATATGAAGAAGATGTACGGCTTTGATCCTCAGAGTTCCTTCGTTGTCGGCGAGGAAGTGCGAAAATTCTTTGGAGATATTCCGGCAAGAGGAGAAGACTTCGTTCGATCCTGGGAGAATAAGGTGCAAGCGTACGAAGAGAAATACCCTGAGCTCGGGGCAGACTTCCGTAGGCGCGTCGAAGGTCGCCTGCCAGAGAACTGGAAGGAGTTGATTCCGACCAAGGAGGCTTTCCCTGAGAAGGCCACTGCTACCCGAGCATCTTCTGGACTCGTCTTCAATCCCATTGCACAGGCATGCAACAACTTCATGGTTGGCACAGCTGATCTCTCGCCCTCGGTCAACATGATTTGGAAGGGCAAAGTTGACTTTCAACACGTAAGTGGAGCCGGTGTTCACTTGACTGGTTTGCAGACTAACGTGACCAGCCTGACCGCAAAACAACCTGCGGCATAACGGGCAACTACAGCGGCCGATACATACACTACGGTGTACGTGAACATGCCATGGCCGCTGTAAGTAATGGGTTAGCTGCATTTGCCCCCAACACGTTTGTTCCAATCACCTCATCATTTTTCATGTTTTACCTGTATGCGGCCCCAGCAGTCCGCATGGGAGCATTGCAGCACTTGCAGGTCATCCATGCAGCAACACACGATTCAATCGGAATGGGCGAAGACGGCCCAACCCATCAGCCGATCGAGTTGGCCAACCTTTACAGAGCCATGCCTAACGTCCTCTACATTCGACCTGGTGACAGTGAGGAGACAGCTGGTGCGTGGATAACAGCCATCGAGGCGAAGCACACATCGACCATCATTTCTACTTCCCGCCACACACTGCCACAACTGCCTCAGACAAGGCGAGATGGTGTTTCCAAGGGTGCATACGTCCTGCAAGAGGATGAAGATGCGGACGTCACACTCATTGGTGTCGGGGCGGAGCTTTGCTTTGCGGTGGACGTAGCAAAGGAGCTCAAGACCAAGGGAATCAAGGCACGGTTAATCAGCTTCCCCTGCTGGAGACTGTTCGAAGCGCAGTCGCTCGAGTACAAACGAGACACACTGAGGAAGCACCGTATTCCCGCTGTTGTTATCGAGCCATATGCGCCCAACGGATGGGAGCGGTATGCGAATGCTGCGATTTGTGTGAAACGTTTTGGTCACAGCCTACCGGGCAAGGCAGCCTACAAGTTCTTTGGGTTTGAGGTGGGCACTATGACGGCCAAGGTCGGTGAATATCTCGAAAGCCTCAAAGCGGACGATATCCTACGCCAGGAATTTGTTGAGCTATAAAGCGACTGGTCATTGCATTTCCGGGCGTTCAATTTTCTGGGCCGTGCATATAAGTAGAACATAGGCAAATGAATGACAGCGAATTATGTTATTAGGTGATCGGATTTCTCCGATGATGGATGTCGAGAGGTAGCGCGATGGCGAGGCGACGGCGACGAGGGCTGGGGCGGTCTGGGCTCAAGGGTGTCGAACCACGTGGCTCGCTAAATTATGCAAGTGCATTTCCCCACCCTTTGGATCCCCTGCACCTTCCCCAGCATTTTCTGTTTTCGCAACATGGCAGAGGAGCGTCTGCAGAAGCGAAGGCGGACTGACGATGAGTCTGCGCCAGATGGATTCATCGCCACCTTCTTGCCCACTCCAACTACCGAAGGTCAATTCAATTGTCTGGAGAACATCGACCCGTTCCTATCGCCTGCAACAAGCTGGGGCATCGACGAGTTCGCGCATGATCCCAACTATCTAGCATCGCAAGAAGAACTACGCGCACTGTTATTCACCACTGCCCGCTCTGCAGCGCCCACACGTGCGGGCACTCCTGTTGAGGATGATGATACCAGTGCCGAACCATCGTTCAACTTCAGCGTCAAGCAAATCTTGGCCAAGGGTAGACGGGTTCAGTACTTGAAAAACTACATATCTGCAGTAGCGCGTACGTGTATCCCAAACGCACCTCGAACTCGTCATTCTAACTTTGCATTTGCACCACTAGCATGGCTAGACATGTTTGACAGCAGCCACACATTTGCCATCCAACTGCCTGCGTTGGCGAAGGATTCGTGTCCCCTCTTGTTTGCTATACTAGCCATTGGAGCTCGCCAGCTGGAGCGGAAAGAGAAAACACAATCGTCGTTCGATAGCCTTGAGTTATACCAGGAGGCGATCCGGCTTCTTACCCCCCTACTCCAGGCCCGAGACACTCACGTCATTGCTGCATGTGTCGTCTTGTGCTGCCTAGAGATGTTCTCGGCCAGCGCTCAGGATTGGCGGAGCCATCTAGAAGGATGCGCGGCCGTGTTCGACGCATTCGGAGTCAATGGATTCAGTGGAGACGTTCTCCAGGCTGTGTTTTGGTGCTATGCAAGAATGGATGTCTGTGGTGCTCTCATCTCCGATGGCGCTGAAAGCACCTTGCTCAAACCCGAAAAATGGCTGCCTCCGAACACATCCGAAGAACTCGCTGAGTCGATGTTCTGCAACACCTCATCTCCCGACATGTACGCCAACTACGCGGTTTACTTGTGCGCAAAGGCATGCGAGCTCATCTCCGAACGTAACAGATTCGTCGAGCTTGGCGAAGACAACGGCTGCAATGCAGGAGCCTTCCGTGACCGGTGGTTGGAACTGTGGGATCAGCTTAGCCGTTGGAGCGCCAATCGACCAAGAGAGATCTCACCAGTCTTTACTACCGCCTCACTCCCCTTTCCGAAAGAGTTCTTCGCCCACTGGGCAGCTATATCTTCAAACCAACTTTACCACACTGCATGTGTGCTTCTGTTATCCGCAAGCCCGAAACACAAAGCCCTGCTGGTATCCTCGCCCACCACTTCCATTCTCTGGCACGCTAAACGAATCTGCGGCATCTCTCTGGCAAACCCTCATGAAGGCTGCCTCAACAATGCCATCCAGCCCCTCTGGATCGCGGGTCGCCTCCTGAGTCATAGCTCTGAACAGACGCTGGTCGTCAAAACTATTCGCCACATTGAAGCCTTGACAGGGTGGACAGCTTGCTGGCGTGCTCGAGATCTCGAGCAATTTTATGGGCACAAGACCCGAGGCATTGTGTGACCATGGTTTTCAAGTCGATGATCCAGCGCCAGGGCTAATGTATAGGTACCGTGTGTTACCCCAGGGTAGGCAATGCATAGGCCGACTTGCACTCAGACTTTTGTCTTAGTACTGTAACCACCACGATTTGCTTCTGGCGCTCACCAGCCATTTGCTTGCTGCCATTCGATTGCAAGCTGTTCTACATGCTGCGAAATGTTCCATCCTGTAAGTTGCTGGACGTTCTCTAATGTGCTCAAGATGGCCTTGTGCTGGCTCTGATGCGTGACCGTCTTGGCAGCTACGAGAAACGAGGCAATGAGGCTTGGATCCCAACAGTCCCACCGATCGTTACCGAGGGCGATCCCGCAAACTCGATGAGCGTGCCAGAGAGTGGACATGGAAGGAGATTGAGAGTGCTGCCGATCCATGAACCGCGGTTTGTTCTGTAGGAGAAGCAACATGCCGGTGTGGTAGAGCTGATTGGCCAGCGCAGTTGCTCCACTCGAGTACACGAGTGTGGGAAATCCATCTTCCGAAGTAGGAGCGTCCCTCGGGTACAGTTCGATGACGGGCTGGAAATCGAGGGGTCGGTGTTTGTACCATCGTTCGAAACCAGCGACCAGTGTTTTCCATAGTTCAACGCGATTCAACCCATACTGCTGCTGAAGCCACCTATCTTCATCCCCGCGACTAAAGACTGTTGCATCGATGCACAGGGCTACAGCATCGTGTGCGTATCGGGCCACGCGTTCCGCATCTCCGGCAGACACATATTCCAAGGCCGAGATAGATGCGATTGGTAGAGGTATCTTCACTGTAGCATGGCTCATCAGTGCTACACTCAGCTCTGCAGGCAAAAGTCAGTCTAGTACTCGACTGGAGCTCAAAAGGATAACCGAAAGAACTCTGGGTGTTGTCAAGCGCGAAGCCACCTTCCAGTCGAACTAGGGATACTATTGACAGAGGATGATCGTGCTGAGAATGGCCCAGCAACAACCTCTGTATCGTACATATTAAGGGTTGAAGCACGGCAAACATCAATTGGAGTTCGACACAGGAGTTCCAAACACTGCAAAGCCGGCGTAGCACTTACGAAGTCTTGCTATCAGCCAAAAGGTTGCGGATGCCAAAGGGCCACTCTTCCCACTCGGGTCTCGGTTGATCTCAGAGAGCAACGGTTCGAGCGCGTGCTGTGAGTACCAGATGCCATTCTGGTCATTCCAGAATTCTGACAGGTTCGTAACAACAGCCTTCACAGTTCCAAAGGCATCTAATAGAGCCTGATGGACTTTGTCTCCAGAAGGGTCTTTTTGTCGTTGCACGCGCGCACGCATGTTCCCGGAAACACCCTGAAACTGTTGGCGAGCAGCAAGAGAAGCTTCTGCAAGCGCTAATATCTCGAGCTGCGTAGACGATGATGTCTTGGACAAGTGAAGCACCTCGCAGCCGAAGCATTGCTTCATGTCGCAGATGTCCATCTAGTGCGAGACTCAGTCAGTTGGTTTTGCGCACGGTCTTGGATAGAGAGCATTGCCCATATATAGGCAACACACAAGCCGGCCGTGTGCGCGATCTTGACTAGACGAAATTGGAACGGGATTACAGACTTACCCAGGGCGCAATCTTGTATCGATAGTGCGTGAGATACTCCAGGATACACTCATCGGCTATCTGTGGAATCTCAACGGAAGGTATTGTGCTCATTGAAGGCCAAGATTGCAAACTCAGTCTTTCTTGGAACTCCCCGACGATCATCGAGTTGGGCTCTGTCGGAAACTGATCCACGGCGATGCTGACTTGATTGGGCAGTGCTGCATGATGTGGTTCGTTAAAGTCCATGCTCGCAGAGTTGACTTCAGATTCCCCATTGACATCAGCTCCACCATTTACGCTTCCGAGTGCTAGTAGGCCATGCAAAGCGAACTCGTAACGTTCCGCGGATGGGCTTTGGATGTGGGTGGCTGACAAAATGTTGGTGCTCCGATCATTCTGTGGTGATGTTGATTGTTGCGGTCCTGTACTCTGTGCAACAGGGCTTGTCGTATCTTTGGAGTTTGATTCTTCCGCGTGTTTTCCAGGTTCCTTTTGATCAGTCTTATCGTCGTACACAGAAACAAACTTCCGATGGTCAGCATAAAGTACAAGTCCATAGTGATAAACCGTGTAAGCGCTATACGGAACCATGGACTGACTGACTTGGACTTCCTTGTAGACTGCTTTGGTCGGCACTTCCGGGGTAAAGTTGTGCTTTCCCAGTATCTGGAAAGCAGATGCGTATCTACACGCGAAACCCTTCGATATGCAATTTTGGCATCCTGGCTTACCCTCGTCGCCTTCTTCTAGGTCAGCCGATAGAACTTGGCCTCTGTTGCAGTACCTACTCACATTTGCGTCGTCGGGATCGGCAGGTCAAGCATCCCGCGCGAGATCTCTTCTGACGGGATTTGGCCGAAGTGTCCGTGTTTTGTTCATCCGTCTGCCCCGTGGTGTCCATGTGGCTATGGACCCGACAACCTGGGGGTTATCGCCGTCGCGTGGAGGATAGGATGTGAATGGACGAGTGCCGACTTTTCTGTCTGGGGAAATCATAGCCGCCGGCAAGACTTCGGAGTTTTATCAAGGGGAGCCGCCTTGGAATGCGGGGTCATCCCTGGGCCATCAACGTCTACTTCAAAACGTAAACATGTACATTCTCGGACATTGAATTGGATCTACCACATACTGGTATGATCTCTGCACAAATCAGAAAGGGGTTTGATTGGCCGTATCGATGATCACGCCGGGATGTGACTTAATCGGGCAATGTTAGGAGTCCGCCAATGAGAAGCTACCAATCGCTGTGCAGGTATCCAACCCTTGTTTGAGTCGGTGGACAACACACCAGCCATGCAAAACTACCCCTCTTCTTTATTCTATCCAAATTTTCTTCCCTCTCCGTTCCACTCTTCATCCTGAGATACCCATATTTGACCAATCTTGCCACTAAACACTTCTCCAAAAATGTCCACAGTCAAGCTTGCCTCTGGCCATGACATGCCCCTCGTGGAATTAGGTCCACAAGGAGACTGCTGCTGACACTGTCTACATTGCGGATACTTTGGCCAGCTCCATAAACGGTCACTGTCACAATTTAAGCCATCAAAGCCGGTTATAGGCTTTTTGATGGTGCATACGACTACCAAAACGAGAAAGAGGCAGGTGAGGGTTTTCAATGTGCTATGAAGGAAGGTCTCGTAGAGCGCGAAGACACCTTCGTCACTTCGAAATTCTAGAAGTACGCAACGACTGGGCACAAAGTCGGTGCTTCTGCTCTCGCACATCCTGAAAGCTTCAGACATTTCAGTACTAGGACAAAAATCTTCGACCCGGAGGTGAAGCGCTACCCTGTAAGTCAGACCGTCTTTATTTACTAATAACAACTGATTTTGCGCTGAAGGGTTGGTGGATGGAGGATGGGAAGATGGTCAAGCCTGCGAAGATCTCTATCCGCAAGACCTGTGAACAACTTGAGGCCGCCGTAAATCAGGGTATCGCCAAGTCCATTATTGTGAGTAATTCCCAAGCGCAGCTTTTATACGATGCTCAGACTACGCAAAGCACCCCATAATGAAATGGCAAGGTAGGTACTGCAAGCGCAGCGTATGTCGCGTTGTGCACAGCCACAGTCATTAGCTTAGAAGCATGGGGGCTGGAAACGCCCCCTTTGCCAACACCCTTTCAACATTTGGCGTTGCTCTGCCTGCTGAGATCCTTCACGAAACTGCCTGCGACTCTACAGAGCTAATAGTTTGCAGGTGCCACTCTGTGGTAACAACACTATCGCGCGAGAGCGGCTGCCTAGAACAAATAGGCAGTAGTGCGGCACAGCCAGCCGTGTACCGATTGACATACGCCAGCTGCATACAAAGGTAGCCCGCAGCCTCCTTTATCTGTCAATTCCCACCCACGGGACCTTTGATAATAAAAAAATGGCGTACCTACTCGATCTACCCACTGAGACGATCCAAGAAATCATCGAATATGTCGCCCTGTGTCATCGCCCGCTTGTCGACCTCAAGGCGCTCTGCCTCACATGCAAAGCAGCATGCAACATTGCGCAGCCCATGATATACCACCATTTCATCTTCGATGGCAAGAGACATTGGCAAAAGTCAAGCCTCGGCGAGAAGCTCTTATGCTTTGCAGATACGCTGGCGCGACACCCCGAGCTGAGGAAGAGCGTTAAGGAATTAGAGCTTGCACTCCAATCTATTGACTATGCCGCAAAGGAGACAGAATCGTTTGTTCCGTCGGATTTTGACCTTGGAGGCCTGCGGAGTGCGGCGCCGCAGTACTTCAACACGAACAAGAAACGCGATATGTAGGAGGAGTACAAGATGATTCAAGTGTTCCCGCATGTCGAAGCGATTTTATCTCTTCTCCCGCGGCTGGAGGTACTCCGTTTGAGATTTGGGTGGGTATCCGGCCGGGCGAGTACGAATCTAAGACTCGGACCCGAGTCGGCACTCTATCTTGCAAACGTGAGAGAGTTGGCATTGTGGGACCCGGATGGAGAATTCGAAAGGATCATGCCGCTGATCGTCTCGCTGCCACAGCTCAAGAAGTTGAGACTGAAGCACTTTGACATAGCCGGTGTGAATCGAAAGCGGAAAGACCGAGACAGCGCACAGTGGCGCGTCGAGGAAGGAGCGTTGGGCATCGAAGAGCTATGGATCAAGAATTGCCCCATGACCAACGAAATTCTGCAGCGCATCATCAGATCCTGTCGCCGTCTAACCAAATTCCACTTCAAAATCTGGGAAGACGACAAGTACGAGGGCCGTCGACGCTTCTGGCGTCAAGAACTCGACGTAGACTCCCTCCACGCTGCATTATCCCGCCACAAGGACTCACTGGAAGAGCTCTCCCTCAACTGCATCAACGTGTGGGAGAGGATGGACGACTACAGCCCCGCACAAACGCTCCCGGCGTATCCCTCCTTCCAAGATCTCCCCCGCCTCAAGATATTCAAGATCGAATACCGCCGCATGCGGTACGCAAACCTGCCGCCCAACATCGCACACCTGTATCTGTATGACTGCCGCGACGTCAAAGACGCCGCGGAAGTCGAAGCCTGGAAAGCCATCAAGCGAACGTACTGCCCCGAGCTGGATAATTTCCAGATCATGTGTACGGATAACTGCCGCGCGGTACAGTACCAACTCAAGTACATGCACTTCCACTCAGGGTGTTGGACGGTACAGACGCGGGATTGGGATAAGGATGGGTTCGAGCTGAGGGTGTGGTTCAAGGATTTCATCGACGGGACGTATAATTTTTCGCAGGTGAGTTTGCGTGGCTGGGATTGAGCCGGATCAAGGTGGGCTAACGTTGTGCAGGGGACGGATGATACGGGGGATATTGATTCGAATGGGGAGAAGATCAGGTATGATGATTATGGGGAGAAGGTCAGGTATGACGATGAGGATGAGGATGAAGATGATGACGAAGACGGGGACGAGGATGACGACGACGAGGACGCTGACACAGCCAACGACGAAAGAAGCAATGGCAACGAAGACGAGATGAATCTTGGAGACGACCAACCCCGTCCGCAATCCCCCCTCTCCCTCTCCCTCTCCCTCTCCCCCGCCCACTCCCACACGTCCGACTGGGTCGCCGACCAAATAAGCAACCCCGCCGGATCGGACATCGAGCTCGCCGACCAACTAAGCAACCCCTCCGAACCCGACATCGAGCTCGAGTACGCACGCTCCATCCAATCAACCGGTACTTTCGAGTGGGTCGACGAGCTGATCTCCGAAGCCGAGGACGAAGAAAAGGAAGACGAAGACGAATACCCGCCCAAGACGGAGGACGCGCGGGGTGTTTTGCTCGCGGAGGAGGAGGAGGAGGATGATGGGTGGACGGGTGGGGAGTGGAGGGCGCCGAGGGAGGTTTATGTTGTGGAGGAGAAGACGGGGAAGAAGAGGGGGGAGTTGTAAGCGGTAGTTGTTGCGGGCGGGTAGGGGTTTGAACAGGGTGGAAGCGGGTTTGATGCTGGACTAGGATGGAAGTCTTGGTGCTCAGTCTACGTATTGATGTATACCGCTGTGCTCGACTTGTGGTGCTGCAACGACGAGCTTACCAGTGCAGCAGGGGATTGTGTCTCTGTAGCGGAAAGCCGCGTCTACGTCTAGCGCACCCCTCCTCGTCTACATATATATATACCAGCGCATCTAATCACGCACAAGTAAGTTCCTCCTCAGCGCCCCCAACTCCCCATCCCCCAGCCCACAAACCTCCCTCATATACCCTTCCGCACTACCCCACTCCCCCCTCAACATACCCAACGCCGCAAGCATACTCTCCCTCTTCGCGCCCAGCATCCGCAGCGCCGCCGCCTTCCCGTCCTCCTCGCTCCCCCCGCCCAGCTTCTCCCGCTGGTACCGCTCAAACGCCGGACTCGCCATCAGCCGCGGCACAACCGCTTCGTACATGTGCTGCAGGCCCTGCTCGGTGAGGTGATACTCGTCGGCGATGAGGGCGTCGGGGACGCCCAGGAAGCTGAGGAGCAGGCCGAAGAAGACGCCCGTGCGGTCTTTGCCTGCGGTGCAGTGGATGAGAGCGCCGATGGAGATGGAGGAGGAGGTGGGGGGCGGGGGGAGGGCGGCGAGGTAGAGGAGGATGGTGCGGTAGGCGGGGCCGCCGTCGGTGAGGATGTCGTGGTAGGCGGAGACGAAGCCGTCGACGTCTTTGTCGAGGTATTTCTGCGGCCACGTCAACCCTGGATGGGTAGGGACGGGAGGAACAGCATCATACCATGTATCGCACAGCCAGCTTCTCAGGGCTATAGTCCTCCACCTTAAACACAGGGACCCACGTCCTCTCCACGCCCGCGCTGCTCAGACCCGCTTCCCAGCCCTGCGCTGCGTCGCTGCCTGCTTCTTCGCCCGTGACGCCCGCCCAGCCCCGCTCGACTTCCTGCTTGCTCCGCAGGTCAAACACATGCGCGATCTGAGTGGGGTATGTTAGTGCAAGTACAGTGTTGGGGGGAAAACAGCAGCAGCAGTAGTAGGTAGCACAGTCCAATCTACTCAGACAATAACACCCTAAAACTCAAAACTAAACTCACCCCAATCCCATACACCCTCCCCCACCCCCCCGCATCCACCTTCCCAACCTCGGCACTGCGAAACAGCACGCCAGGCCTGACTCTCCCCCCATCTTCCGTCGTCAACCCGCCACACGCGAGCGCCGCGTCCCGGAAGTTATCGAGGTTCGGAACATCGTAGAAGGGCGGGGAGGGGAGTGGTGGCGCCATTTATTTTTATTTTTATTTCTTTTTCTTTTTCTTGCTGTTCCGGATGGACGTTGTTGGGGGCGGCCCGCTAGGATCCTTGGTACGTCCGTCTAGGTAGGTGGGTAGGTAGGTAGGTAGGTACGTGCGTTCCCCTCAGATACGTGTGCTATTGTGCGGGGCGACCGGGACGGGACGGAGGAGAGCAGAACGAACGAAAGAAGGAAGGAGGCTGGCTGCAGGCGCGATGCGATGCGGTGAGGCCGGGCGACGTGTGCTGTGATGTGCTGTGCTGTGCGCGGTCGAACGAGTCGTGCATGCGTCGTGGCGTCCGCTTCCGGTCAGGTCATGCCAGGAACGAACGGCTGCGGGGGCGCAACGGTCTGGGTCTGGGCTTTTGAGGATGGGGGTGGGGGGGCCTTTGCGGTCGTCTGCAGCCGCGCTTCGTAACGGGGTGGGTAGGTAGACTCCTTCGCATCTACCAGCGGTACCTGTGTCTGCTGTATGCCTCGCTGCAAACCTCCCGCACGCACTGCCCTTGATCAGTAGCATCAGCACTGGCCTGCATCGTCACAGACACCTGAGACACTGAAACAGCATATGTATATTAGAGTACCAGGTATAAGGCAGACAGAAAAAAAGGCCACCCATTTTGTTTCGCAGTAAATCCCCAAAAAAACCCATGTCATGTAGATGCCAAACCCCCCACGAACCAACAATAACAACAACAACCCCAGGACACCCGCGTTGTCCAGGTAAGCACTTTATTCGTAGCGCAATGTCGTCAACGCGGCCAAGACCGAAATGGGAAAATCCCACGCAGCGCCACGACCGAGAATGGTTAAGGGAATAAATAAGATAGATGCCTTGCAAAGGACGATATCGCAACATGCGAGGCAAGCCGAGTTTTCGGCGCTTTTGGATAGACGAGAGTAAAGATGGCTGTTGATACAAGATGGTGAAGAAGATGTTTTGTACTTTTTGGGTGAAATGGAACAGGGAGAGAAGTTGCGTCTCCGTTAACGGCGGGACAGAATCGTGGCTTGCAGAATGGAAAAGTGTATTATGCGGCCGATCCATGGTCAGCACGGCTGCGTGGATGCGACTGCGAGGACCTGCGCACTGCAGCCAGGGGCAGATGCCGGAGCAAGAACGACGGAGCTGGTTCACAGACGTTCGAATTTTTCGTTATCGGCTCGAGGTAACCGCTTTCTCGGGTGCTTCGAGGGCTTGCTCGTTCAATTGAGCAGTGCTGGTATTCGTATTCGTACCCGTTGGCTCTTGCGCGGAAGCAGTATCCGGTGTCCTAGAGAGGCACTTTTCCGGTACTGCTGGTTCCTCGGCGTGGGCTGCCTCCACGTCGGCGACTGTTTCCAAGGATGCTTTCCGCGATAGCTTCTTCGTTGGGTGCGCATCGACGTACTCGTCGTATGTCATGCCCAGCTTCTTCGCTTCGTCCCGGATGTGTCGTACGCGCCATAGCCATATAGCCTGGGACATGAAAATGCCGGTTTCGAGCGTCATGCTGGGGGATTGTCAGTATGCTGTTCGACCATGCTGAGAATTCACTCACGCTACAATGTACATGGATCCACCGAGCACATCAAAAGTGTGCTGTGCAACTAGAGCCATCAAGGAGAAAAAGGCGCCCGAGTAATCAATGAGAAGGAACCAGAAGTCTACACTCGTGAGCAAAATTTCAGGTCGCAGATGTCATGTCGTACCAATGCCGATAACGCGACCTTGTCGCTTGGCTAGCTCAAAGTACGGCATCACCAGACCCAGGCACTGCATGACCGAAGCTAAGATGGCCATCATCATCATGGGCCATTCGACTCCTTTGTAGTACGGTATCTTGGTCCGTCAGTATGGGACATCATTGGATGGTTCGAAAAATCGGAACGTACGCGGAGCGTCAGGATAAGGATAGCTTCTGATGCAGCGAAAGCAACCACCATGCCCACGGTAGCTGCCGCTGCAGTCCACGCTCTCCATTTGCTGTGTCCTGTCAGAGAAGCTCAAAGTGGGCACTTGGGAGAGAAGCTACTCACTTGCCGTAGTAGAGAGTTTGGCCCCACGCAATGAGGGTGAGGCCGCCGAAACATTGTGGTTGCAGTTGAAGGGCCAGACTAAATTTCTAGCAGCTGTCAGCACACACCATGTTGTGGAGTGTAGACAAACTTGCCTGGACTACGGCATAGACTCCAAACGGTACAGCGCCTGGCATGATCAGCTCTTCGTTGCAGGACCACAGCGTATGATGGCGTACATGAAGCCCACAGCATCAACATAGTACCCGGCAGCCCATCCGTATTCTTTCGGCGCCAGTTGTGCCATATTCTACGGTATGTGAGCGTTTATTCAGACACCCGACGTGTGAGCTTACTGCGGAAGTATCTATGATGGGTGAGTCTTGTACGTCTGCCTTGATTGGCGGGTTTGACACTTACTTGAACACACCAGCAACTACAACAGTCCAAGAGTTGTCAGTGTCAGAGTCTTGCAGGCGTCGTCAAAGTTGGCTTACACTTCGGAACATTAGCCTACATTCCATCGTGTACCGAGGAGAATCACTAACCTGTTCCGATGGTCTACATTCACAGAAAGATCTGTCAGTGCCAATGCGCTCGTCGTAGATAAAGAAGGACCCTACCCCAAGGATATCTGCTGCCTGTGCATTGGGTCAGTACATGGCACCAGCAGGAAGCTTGCGAGGACGCGTACCGGCGGTATAGATTCTTGTGGTTTCGTCATGGTACTCGTCCTCGAGTGAATGTAGGAAAAGATATGCGCCGGGGAAGCAAGCAAGAAGAGACTTTCAAGAAGCTAAGACAAGGGAAAACAGGTGGTCCAGGAACGAGGGACCAAAAGGCCGGTGGGGGCAGGGCTGTGGCTTTATGGCGCAGGAGAGGATGGCACTAGATGGTGTTATGGCTGTACGACGTGCTGCACCACTATGACATCTGAGGCCACGATGACAGCGGACAGGGGCACGGTGGGCCCATGCAAATGTATGAACAACATTGAATGCAGAATCAAACCAAGCTTCCCCACCAGCGAGCGGAGGTGGCATAGTGCAGCAGCTCTAGGCAACTGAGGTCTTGGCATGCTTCCGAAAGACTATAGGAATGTGGTGTGCCGCAAGTGAGGGCCTAGGGGAGGCGTAATTTTCTAGCCCACGGCGAGAATCGCGTGGAAACTATGGGGGGCGGCGGCGGGCGCGCGCACGGTCGAGGAACAGTGCATTGGGAAAGTGAGTCCAGACAGGACCCCCCTGGCCCCGATTTCGAGGTCGAGGTACACTCGACAGGGCTGGCGTGCTCGTAGTGGTAAGTGGGCGAGGTAGCGAGGAGAGGAAGGTTGACCTGGCTAGGCGGTTCTGCACTCGGATTGGTGAGCATGTCCATGGCAGTGCAACTTGTCGCGCTTCTCCATGCACACGTGTGAAGGCAATGCAGCGAGTACATGGCGGAAGCGGTGCCTTGGCTCCCCGACCGATTGCTGCCCGCATGCGGAACAGGCAGGATGCGGCTTGAACGGATAATGGCCCACTTGAAGAGGCAAAGGATGACGGACTTCCAATGGACATGGTTGCACGGCGAGCTCGAAAGGTACACAGCAAGCCTCCTCTGGCGCCGCAAGCGTCCTCAGCCGACCGGTGTGCGGGGCGTCAGGGAATCGAATCGCAGGCCGAGCTCTGGCGAGTCTGGAGTCATGTTCAGCAGCAGCTGATGCACGGCACCGGCCCCGGCCCCGGCACCGTGTGTCTTGTGTCTTGTGTCTTGTGGGTGAAGATTCGGAGGAGACGTGACGGCCAGGCCCAATGTGTCGACCGGGACACGAGACCGAGACCGGTGACACAGCGGTTCCACGGTGACACCTGGTGTCCCAGAGCCGCGCCGGTGGGGCCAGCCAGCCTGCCAGCCAGCCTGCCTGCCTGCCTGCCTGCCTGCCTGCCTGCCTGCCTGCCTGCCTCCCAGAGATCGGCGCATAGCTTCGTTGCTGAGGCCTTTGGCCTTGTTTCCCCATCCGAGCGCTCGCTAACCCGAAACTGTGCAATGTGTCGCGACTCGCCACCACCGCCGGCCAAGACAGCACCACCTGGGGCAATGCGCAGTGGGCAGTGGGCAGGTACCGTCTTCTTCGACGCCATGCCCAGCCTGTCTGGCAGCGTATCCGAATACCTGCCCGTAGCCCGCTGCAGCATCCACAACTGCACGATGGGGGTGCACAGTTCCGCAATGTGCGCTATTTGGCTGGCCGTGGCCGCATCGGTACCAGCCCGCCCGTTAGCCCACGGCCCTTATATCTAGTGAACCCCTCTCCCATTTCTCCATGTAGGCGCGCAAACCGCGATATGCTTCTCCGTCTCGAAATGCCGCGTAAGCAACGACGCGTAAGAAAACCGGGCCAGGGCGGGGTACACGCTGTGCCATCCGAGACAATCCTTGAGGACGGGTCCATTGACGAACCTCCGTTCGCTCCTTCTTATCCCACACCACATGCAGGAGCCGTCAGAAAACCCTTTCTGACCCTTCGCAGCATACCACACCTCGCTTCAGAGACGCCGTGTTTGTTTGCTGCTCCAAATCGCAGTCGCACTCGTCTCTTGCCGCTGCAGTCACCACGAACCCGCGCTTTCCGTCAACCCACGCCGCCTTTGACATTGCACATATCCGGCCCGTTCCTCCAACCCGTCGTTAAGCTACCCACAACACTCGTCTCAGCCAGGACCGCCAGCGTTGATGCTGGGCCCCTTGTCTGGCCACGCTGCCCAGTTGCAACATGACCCCAGCCTTGTCCATGCTGCTTTCCAAGGGACAGTAAAGCCGACTGGTTCAGACACCCTCGACGTCAACCATCGCCAATCGGGACCTCGTGCCCTCGTCGTGGTTATCCAATCGTGCATTTGTCTTTTGGGAACGCCTGCAGGACGCTGCAGCCTTTGTTGCCGCGACAGTGCCATCTCCCTTTGGTACGATTCTATCCCGACCCAATCTCTGCAGAGCTTGACACCTATGTTGGATTGGAACCTGAAGCTTTTGTAAGGAACTCGGGTGCTGCTGACAGCCGTCGGCATCCCGACCTGCAGGAAGACTCTCCCGCGGTCCGAAAGATGCCTGGGCTCATGATTCGTGACGGTAGATGGCCTGAACCATAAGACGATCGACATGTGGTAGATCCAATGCCACGTCTATTGCTGGCCATCGACCTTTTGAAATGCGGGCTGTTACCCTACACTGCGATGCGGATTTCCTGGACTGCTAGCTTGCTTCAGGCATCCTAAACGGTGCGCCCTCTTCCGTTGTAGCAGTGGAGGCATTCCCTGACCTAAGCCCACCGTATAGCCACGTAAACTTGCTGTTAACTTGCATGACCAGCCAGTTGTGGCGATGAAGCGACTAGGCTTGCGCAAATATGCACAGTTGGATGCACATCTTCTCTCGGTATCCCACAGGTAGTGGAAAGGATATTGTGTTGTGGGACAACTTTCGGATACAGGGCCCCATCATTTGTGCGTCCTGGAGATGATTTGCTTGCCCCGCTCGAAACTCACCGTTGAGTTCAAGTAAAACAACCGACCGTGAGCAACGTGTTCTTCACTCCAAGGTCGACTGTTGGAAGAAATACCTGGTGGCATTCCATCTCGCGAAGTGCCGGAGAGCACATGGCCCAGCTTTGCAATCCCCCAGGATGCGGCTGTCCATCCAAGGTAGAGCTTGGATACCTGGACCGATAAGACTGGACAGCACTGATGCATGTGACGAGAACTGAGGCAGGGCCGCTCACCGATCAGACTGGGGAGCAGCTCGTAGCGATGGAGCCAGCATTGCGGATGTATATGTAAGTGTTCACCGATGCGGGAAGCTCTCCGGCTCTAGAGCCTAATTAAACGTGTATGTACCGACGTAAACATGATGCTTCCCCCGTGTGTCTGGGGAAGTGAACCTAGGATGGGCCCTAAGCTACATGTATTGCGCCTGCACGTAGCGGGTTACGCCCAACGACCCAGTCTGTATAGTTAAGCGCGCCCTGTCTGGGTACCAATGCATAGGGATCGACCGATCAGGCTATGCGGTTACTCCCCCATGGTGGTGTCGTGTGCCTGACAAGCGAGGTCTGAGAATGGCGTCAAAGAAGGGGCCTTTTTGGCCCGCCATATGTGGATGCTGCTGTGAGTTGCGGTGCCACGGTCGAGGTGGGGAGTGCTGGGAAAGGTGTTCTCACAAGCGGGGAAGTCGCAGCGGAGGAAGGAGCGCTTCGATGCCGCGTCCAAGGACTTGCTATTCAATTCAGCAGTCTGGGTGAGCGTCAATTAGGCCATGGTTTCTAAAACGTGTGAGACTATCTATGACGTGTATGTGCGCGAAGACCAAGTGCACAACAATGCTTGAACAAAGTGAATCACAGATAAGGAAGGAGCCCTCAACACCACCACAAGATGGGCTCAGGCTCACCAATGTCCTAGAGGATAATGGCCTCGTCATCGACCTTTCCCCTGGCAGACTCCTTCCACGCCGCCGCCACTTAACCCCAGTCCTCAGCTCCATTTGATCGGCTAACTCGATGAGTGCATATGTCTCGGTGTTGGTGAACTTCGAGGGCTACCCGGCCAGAGCTTGGCCGTGGATCACCGAGCAAGGGCATTATGGGCCGCGTCTCGCTCTCGGTTACAGGGCGTGTGGTGGGAAGCATTTGCCACGTCGACAAGTTTCACCCTCGGAGTAGAGCATACGGCGGCAATTTGTCTTGCTTGCGGGCGGAGAGAGCAGCTGCCGGACGCCCAGCAGCAAATACCGGCGTCCGTAGCTCGTACGAGTCTCCAGATCGGCATATCTGCGTAGGCATATCTGCGCCATGCTTTTAACCGACGTGAGCATGTACGTAGGGTCCAGACTGGCTCGGATCGGATCCATAGCACCCAAAGACCAGATTTACAGCATGTGCGGATGCTGCCCAACTTTGGCCTGGACACCTGTGTGACGTGTTGATGCTTTCTCTTCATTAACAATAGTATGTCACTTAGGCTGGAAAAAGCACAGTGGGAACAGAGTAAGCTTGGGCACGCTTACCATGTACGCTAGATAAGAACGTCGAGGTTTTTCCTATGCCTACTACAAGGTGTCAACGGACAGATATTCTCACTTCCGACAAGTCCACGACATGGAGCGAGCTACCTTTTTTGACTCGATGGTGTCAACTCGTGTGGTGTATGATTTTGTATAAACGTAGACATGACAGGAATCGGATGTAACCCTCGCTGGGATCGCCGTATGAGGGAATTTATTCTCAAAGATGATCTTTGGATTCATGTCGTGGCCCTAGTCCTCTGTGCAGTATTTTCCGTGCATCATCGCATCAATCGTATATGACGAAAGGTCGTGCTCTCAGACCAGGTATCTCTTCCAGGCTACGCGTTGAATGTATTTGTTGTGTGCTTCGTCGATGCGCACCTCAAATTTCTCCCATCGCGCGTCCTGACCGGCACCAACGATCAGAAACTCATGCTTGGATATCCACCCAAGGAGACCCTTCGTGGGAACACGTTCCGGAGAGAACTTGCTAAGGACCTCCTTTGTGGCAGCCTTTGACTGTGTGCTCCACCCGCCCAATTCATCGCCCATTTCGAAGCGAGTTGAGGCGCTGGAATAGATGTCGGATAACTGACGAGGGAGAAGCGGAAGCTTCGCAAGGATTCCGTACTTATGTTTCTTAGGGTCGATATCTGCAGCTGTCTGGACACCGTTGGGAAGGTCGAAGACGTGTACGGTGGACTTGTCAGACGTTACAGCAAGCATACTGTCGCACGGCGAGAAAGCGATTGAGAAAATGGCAGCTTCGTCTATTCCACGACGAAACTCGCCGAGCTTGGTGCCGGATTCTACGGCCCAGAGCCGGATGATTGTGCCTTTCTCGCTCGCGGTGGCCACCTTGTCGGCTGTCGTATTCAAAGCGATGGCGCGCAGATAGCCGGTGTGCGCGGGGATGAGAGTAACACGTGGGTTGAGGTTGCCATCGACAAGCCTGACAAGCCTGACCTGGCCGGGGTTTGCGCCAGGCATTGCCACGATGTTCTTCTCGAAGGAGCACAGCCCTAACGGGTTTTCCACTGTATCATACGCATGGATCTTCTGCGCAGGGTTCCCCATCTTGTATGTGACGACTTGGAACGGAAGGACGACAACGAGAAACTCCTTGGTGGCGCGTACGCGGAGTACGGGCGCCTTCAACTCGAGCGAGCCAGCAACCTGTTGTATTTGGTCATTCCAGAATTGTATCTGTACGTGTCAGCCTCCAGCAAACAAATGGGCATCCTCGCGGCAACGTCCTACCTTGTTCGAGGGAAAGTGCGGCGACCTGCCTCCTCCAGCCAGGATGATGTAGTTTGTGGTGCCGACCATGTCAGCGCAGCCGATGCCGCCGCTGAGGTCTGCATGAAGTCAGATAAAGTATACAGCTGCGCGAGCGAGTACTGTACCTCGACCTATCCTCGGTTCGCATGTTGCCGCGCGAAACACTGTATCGATCAGCGGCGGTCTTTCTGCATCGAGGTGGCTTCGTACCTTTGAAGCCGTGCTCGTGTGCGACGGAGAAGAAGGTGTTGGTCTCGTTGAACGCGGCAGCCAAAGCAAAGGGCTGTTGGGTCGGGTCAAGAACTGGCCGGGTGTTCATGGTCGACTAGGTGTAAGGCGTATGTCTGGAGGGGTCTACGGGGATTCTGGCGTCATCTATGGGCGGCGAGCGGCGAGGTGATGCGCCGGAGATGGGGCTGAGGTTGGGGTGGCCGGAGGGTCGGCGTGAGCCAGTCCATGTCCCCAGCAGTTGAAGTGAAGAGGATGGGTGAAGACGTGCGTGGGGTGAAGCATCCCACGGTGATGCCATGTCATGCGCCCAAGCTCGACCCTAGCCCAATTGAGGGGCAGCACTTGCACGTGAGGGCTCTGACATCAAGTTGCACATCAACACGCGCAGTGTTTTGGTCAATTGAAGGCATGTTGGAATCGATAAATTCTCCGCTATCGAGCGGATGGAAGCTCACGGCGAGTAGTCGATGACCGCGGAAGCTACCATGGATGCATGTTCCAACCGCCGCTGGTATTTCTGGGGAAACTGCCTGCTCCGTATCGTGCGTTGGCAGCACAACACCACCGCCGTGGGCAACGTCTAGAGCATGCATGTACCCGAGAAGCTGTGAGGCGTCAATGCATAAGAATAAAAACTTTGTTTGTGACTCCTCCGTGAGGAGTGTTTCAACCGTTGCGGTCGCGGCTGCAGGGCCGCCGCGGTTAGGATGGGGCTAGCATGATGGGGAGCGGCGACCGGGGGTCTCCCGCTAGCGAGCCCCTTTGCATTGCGCAGGAGAAGCTGCCAACGTCCCAAATTTCCTGACAACACCACCGCACCACGCCTCATCGCGCCGACGTCCACCAGACTCCCGCCCGCCTTGTCCCAAACACCACGCGTGGGCTGTCCCTTCTGCACCCTCGCCCGCACACCGCCGCCGGCACTCCACACCAAACATGTCTTCGGTACGGCACCCCCCCCCCCCAGCTCCCTGACAGCTGGCGGCACATGTCAAACATGCCGCGCCTGCCTCCACCTCGCCCATTGAACACCGCACTAATGCCATAGCAGATACTCAAGGCGCGCAGGAAGAAGAATGTCAAGAAGGGAATACAGTTTAGTCTGATGGTCTGCGGTGCCTCAGGAACAGGTACGAGACCGTGTCTACACCCATTGCGTGCACACACAGCTAACACAGCTGTGACCAGGCCGGACGACGTTTGTAAACACACTCTGTGGCAAGCAGGTGCTCGAACACAAGGACTCCGAGGACCCCAACACGGCCCACGTCGAGGAGGGCGTCAAGATCTCGCCCGTCACCGTCGGTTCGTGGCCATCGACAGCCCCCTCCGTCCTGCTTGATACTGACTGCCAGCAGAGCTCGATGAGGAAGGCACCCGCATTTCTCTTACCATCGTCGACACTCCCGGCTTCGGCGACCAGATCGACAATGAGGCCAGGTAGACAATCACCCGCTCCTGTGCAACCACGCAGCTTACATTGTACGCAGTTTCTCCGAGATCGTCGGATACCTTGAGAGGCAGTACGACGATATTCTTGCCGAGGAGAGCCGTATCAAGCGTAATCCCCGCTTCCGCGACAACCGTGTGCACGTGTTGTTATACTTCATCACGCCTACCGGCCACGGGTACGTCTTCTGCTGCCACCAATGCGACCGTCCTGACATGATCCAGTCTCCGCGAACTCGATATCGAGCTTATGAAGCGCCTCTCTCCCCGTGTCAACGTTATCCCCGTTATTGGCAAGGCCGATTCGCTGACCCCTGCCGAACTCGCCGAGTCCAAAAAGCTCGTCATGGAGGACATTGAACACTACCGCATCCCCGTTTACAACTTCCCGTACGATATTGAAGAGGATGACGAGGACACTGTGGAGGAGAACGCTGAGCTTCGTGGTCTGATGCCCTTCGCCATTGTCGGCTCAGAGGATGTCATCGAAGTCGACGGCCGCAGGGTCCGTGCCCGACAGTACCCATGGGGTATCGTCGAAGTGGACAACCCGCGTCACTCAGACTTCCTGGCAGTGCGAAGCGCTCTGCTCCACAGCCATCTGGCTGATCTCAAGGAGATCACGCACGACTTCTTGTACGAGAACTACCGTACTGAGAAGCTCAGCAAGAGCGTGGAGGGTGGTGATGCTCCGTAAGTTCAACCCTGGCCTCCCATGCTATTGATACTGACATGAATGAAGCAACTCGTCGATGAACCCTGAAGACCTTGCCAGCCAATCCGTACGCCTGAAGGAAGAGCAACTGCGTCGCGAAGAGGAGAAGCTCCGTGAGATCGAGGTCAAGGTGCAGCGCGAGATCAACGAGAAGCGACAGGAGCTGTTGGCCCGTGAGAGCCAGCTCAAGGAGATTGAAGCCCGCATGCATAGGGAGCAGAGCGATCACCTACAGCAACAACAGCAGCATCAGCAGGAGCAGCAGGCCGATGAGGCGTAGAGGAGATGTTGAGCACGATGGGGCAGCGCAGGGTCGTCATGAATCCATCTTCATGGGCGTACCATGTGGCATCGTTTGCGGTTATGTATCAGGAGCAAAATCTCTGCTGCAACGGGCGTTGGTAATGGGCGGGCTTGCACTGAGGATATCGAAAGGCATGGGGATGATAGCCATTGGGGGATATTCTATTCTTCTCTCCCCGAGGGTCACACTTTTGTTAACAGGTAAATCGTCACGACCTGACACCTCTCTTTTGTTTCTTACTTCGATATCTATTCCCCCTTTTGCATTCCATGTAGGAACTAGTAATCCATTTTGATCGACTAATAATACCCCGGTGGTCAATTCGTTCCTGTTCGGCTTGATGTCGATGTCGAAGGTATACGTTCACCAGGCGTACTATGCTCGAACATGCTCCCTGGGATGCCGACAGTATCGACTCCCGTTCTCGGATGGAATGGTGTACTTGTCTACCAAGGCCTACGTGGATAGTACCAACCGTATCACTGTGTCTATGAATGAGTTGGAAAGTAGACAAAAGTTAGATAGGTTGCTCGCGCTTTTGCTCGACATATCGTACTAGGCCAGAACCTTGAGCACTGCATCGCTTCTCGAGGGGTGACACCGTGTACTGAAACCTTTTGTCCAGGGATCGTCGGGCGTGATCGTTGGTGTGATCGGATTTGACTGCTTCCCCTTATACTGATATCTTGGGGTCACGGGCGAGAGTGAATGTGTGGATTTTTTTTGGATTACGTGGTCTTTTGATTATGGGGGTGAAGGAGGGGAGGTGGGAGTGAGGGGAGTGAGGGGTGTGAGGGGTGTGAGGGGTGTGAGGGGGACGCTGATGCAGTTCTTGCAGCGAGACTTGGGGCTGATGGTTGTAAGTACGCCCTACGCTGGGGTAGCAGACTGGGCTTGGTTTTTGCTGTAGTGCTGTACGGTACGAGTAAGTGCCCACGATCTCAATGATGGGAGGATATCTCTTTCCCTCGGAACAACTGGCGTCTCTCACGTCATACGCAAGACCGTGACCGTGACTGTAACTTCTCCCATTGACTGCCCTATTAGTAACTACTCGGCACCAACGAATTCGCCCACTCCTCCACATTCACATATCCATTTCCGTCCTCGTCCGCCATCGCATCGTCAGCGTTCACATCGAACCCAAGCTGCTCCTCCGCCGCGTCAGGAATCCCATCGCCGTCCGTATCCACGGGCTTGGTGCCCCCAGCGATAGTTCCCACGCCCCCAATCGCCGCCTCGTCGCTGATGGTCGCGCCGCTCTTCCCCCAGCTCTGCACCTGCGCGACGAGCGCCTCGTCCACGGCATCACGGACTAGACTCGCGCCCGCCTTGCCAGTCACGTGTGTGAGCGCATCGGTGGCGCTAAGGATCTCGGCTGGGGCAGGGAAGGCGAATTTGGAGGGCTGGATGGCGACGCCGCCGTAGTTGGAGGAGGAGGCGCCCAGTGCGGCGCCGTCCAGCTCGCCGTTCTTGTCCGAGTCGTAGAAATTGCTCTCGACGTAGGCTTTGAACTCTGCGTTGCCCCGCGTGAAGGCCGTGACTTTGGTCGATGGGCCCGAGATGAAGTAGTTCCCGATGATGTGGGCATTGCTTTCCCCGGCCGAGTCGCCTGCGATGTACCCGCCGCCGCCGCCCCAGTTGTACACGACGTTGTTGGTGAAGTCGTTGGTGCCCTTTACTTTGGGGTTGCGCGTCTTGTTGTCGATGTAGAGGTTGCGGAAGAGGGAAATGCCGTTTCCAAGTGCAGTTTGTATGAGCCCGCCGCAGGAGTGCGTCTCTAGGCCTTGCCCGATGATGCTGTTCTGGATGGTGATGTTGCCGACCTCGCTGCCGGAGATGGAGAAGGTCTCGTCGCGACCCCAGGTCACGCTCACGTGGTCGAAGATCATGTTGCTGCCCTCGGCGATGGTGATTGCATCCTTGCCGGAGGTTCCACCCTTGCCCATGCGGATGCGGATGTAGCGCACGATGGCGTCGTCGGCGTTGCTGAAGGACCAGCCGTTGCCGTAGACGGTGATGCCGTCGCCAGGCGCGGTCTGGCCTAAAATGGTGATGCGCTTGGAGACGACGAGGCGGTCGGTGATTTTAATGACGCCGCCTACGGCGAAGACGATGATGCGGTCCGTCTTGGAGACTGCATCGCGGAGGGACCCGGTACCGGAGTCGTCGAGGTTGGTGACGATGTAGACGGAGCCTTTGCGGCCGCCGATAGCGTTGCGGCCGAAGCCTTCGGCGCCGGGGAAGGCAAGGCCGAGGGCGGACGGGATGAGGAAGAGGAGAGGAAGGAGTTGCATCTTCGGTGGATTGGCGGTAGGTGGCCGTTAGGTGTTCGCGAGCCCTTGAGTTGATGCCGGGCATGCCTGTATTTTATAGATGTCGAAATGTAGGCGGCTACTTGCTGCCGCTCCTTTGGAGAACCCATGATGTTTCGAGAAGGAGATCAACTCCTCCATATTGCGTGGTGAGTTTTCGCTCGACTCGGGGTGATGTTGTTGCGGTCGCAGCGATCTGCCTTAATCTACATGCGGGAGAAAACTTGGGGTTAGAGGTCCTCCAATCAAAACTAGGTGTCGTTGGAAACACCTGAAACAGCATTAGCACAAATATGTATAGTGGGAGCGGACGCGTACTCAGTGGGGGAATTACCAGCTCAACCGAGATCTCGTGCTCCGCTGGGAATGATGCACAGATCTAGTCAAGGGTGCGGCTGTTATGCAGTTTGCTTCCATGCATCTAATAGCAAGGAGCCACCAGCTATAGCTCCCAGCAGGCCGATACCCCAGTCGCTGAGGAACCCTCTTTCTGCTCCGACGCTCCAATGTAGCGTCATGGGGATGTACGCAAGATTGCTTACCGCGTCCCTCCACCAGACCCGCCGTTCCCTCCTCTTCTGCTCTATCAACAGCTTGCCCTCTTTCTCACCATCTCCTACAACGTCTTTCTCTGTTCGACTCGCCGTCTCCCCGTCTCCGTAGTATCTCAGCACCCCAACTCTGATTAACTCCAACGTTACATGCGCAGCCCAAAATCTACAACTCCACACCCACCACGCTCCCTCCTTCCTCTTCCCGGCCTCCCCACTCCACGCGTCGCTCGTCAGCACGCCCTTGCTCGCAAGATACGCGCCATTCTCCAGCACCTGGAACATCACCAGACTCGCAATCTGCGCCCACGTTATCCTCCGCACCGCCCTCTCCTTCGCCCCAGCCCCTTTCCCAAGCGGCGCATGCCACAACCCCCTCGCCCACATGTACAACCCCGCAAGCCCCCACATGCGCACAAAGATGCGGAAGTCCCCGATCACTGCAGCAAGCGCGCTGGACCCCGTCGCTACCTGCGAAAGAAGCTTATCGCCGCGCGGGGTGGGCAGCGTCGCGACGAGTGTCTCGCCTGGGAGCAGGACATGCTCTGCTTTGTCTGCGACCGAGGACGCGAGTGATACCAGGCGGTGCGTGAGGAAGCGCGAGAGCAGGGCGGCGAGGAGCTCGAGGGTGTAGCCGAGGGTGCCGAGGAGGGCGTCGGTGGAAGCTGGGCTTTCAAGGAGGGTGGAGAGGCGCACGAGGAAGCGGTCGAGGCGGCGGAGCTGGAGGGTGAGGGAGCGGAGGAGATGTATGCGTATGCTTTGGAGTGCTGGGGGTGTTGCGCGGGTTGGGGGATTTGGTTTGGAGGGTTTGGAGGGCGAGGAGGAGGGAATGGTTGTGGATATGGGACGCTCGTCGGAAGCCATGTCGAGATGTATATTTGGGATGGATGGAAGATGACGGACAGTCTATTCACGTTTGAAGACAGTTTGCGGATTCTAGGACGGCACGTCTGGAGCGGCTCCGAATATGATGCTGTTGTGCAGCGGGGCGTTTTAAGCGTCAACGGGTGCGGCGCGTTTCCGCGCCTAGTGTTTGTTGCTGGACCCTGTTATCGTATCGCGGTCGTGCAACCGCTTATGCTGTATACGCGAGCGATGCGAGAGAACCCAAGCTTCCCACGGCGCTTCTCGCATCTTGAAATGCTAAGACGAGAATCAGGAAACATGAGACACGCCATAGTTCCAGCCGAGCCCCACGCCCAAGCTCCCATATCTCCACCCCCACATCCTCTGTCCACCCTCCCACTACTCCCTCAGTCCCAATTCACGCACACAACTCTCGTACACCGCCCAAAATGGCGCCCCGCCGCCCAACCTACCCTCTGGCGCACTCCTTCCGCCACAAGCCCCGCCGCATCCCCCTCGTCCTGCGTTTCACAAAAGGCTCCATCCACAGCATCATCTTCATCCCCGTCCTCCTGCACTCCCTCTTCACAGCCCTCATCGTCTACCTCGACACCCGCGTCCTCGACTCCCTCGGCCTCCCCTCCACAATCATCCCATCCCTATCCATCGTCGTGGGTCTCATACTCGTCTTCCGCAACTCAACATCCTACGACCGCTTCTGGACGGGCCGCAACTGCCTCACGACGATCGGCACGAGCGTGCGGAATTTGGCGCGCATCGTGCTGGTGAACGCGAAAGTGAAGGATGACGAGCTGGTGGATTCCGGGTTCGGACAGGGCGGTGGGAGGGGGAGGCTCAGCGAGAGCGAGAAGAGGGATACAGAGCATGTGCTCAAGGTGCTCATTGCGGTGCTGTACGCCATCAAGCATAACCTGCGCGCCGAGTTCAACATCCCCCCCGCGTCGCTCGAGGAAGCGCCCGTGTTCGACGCGCATTCTACGCCTGTGTCGCGGCGGCCGAGCTACGCGGATCGGCCCACGCCGACGTCCGAGGACGCTGAGGAAGATGGGCTGGTCGACGGTGATGGGCTGCACCGACCAAAGAACATATACAAGTCCCTGCTCCCGGAGGGCCTGCGGGGATACGAAGACGAGGGCCTGAGTCTGCCGCTCCAGCTGAGCGTGCTGGTCGAGTCGTACATCAGGCGCGGAGTAGATCGCGGCTGGTTCCACGCCCCGCTTGCGTCCCAGATGACGGTGCAGATAAACTCTCTAGTCGACGCGTACGGCCGCATGGAGACGATCCGCTCGACGCCCATCCCGGTTGCCCATCTGTAAGCCCGCTCCCTCTCCTAGGTCCCTCGGTGATGGACAGACACGTCTAACAGCGCCACACAGCATCCACCAGAAACAGGTCCTCGCCCTCTTCGCCTGCATCCTGCCCTTCGCCATCGTCGACGACTACGTCTGGTGGTCTGTCCCCATCGTTGGCATCGTCGCCTTCACGCTCTACGGCATCGAAGGTATCGGCCAGCAGCTGGAGGACCCCTTCGGCTACGACAAGAACGATATTAAGATGGACGGCATCATTGAGGATACGCGGCGGGAGGTGCTGACGCTGCTGGCTGAGTGGCAGAAGGCGCAGGGCGATGCTGAGGACGAGGGCGCGCATTTGGGCGGCATGTTTAACTGATCGTCGCGGTGTGTTGGTGCAGTGTGGTGTGGTGTATTTGGCGGTATTGTGTTATTGCATTTGGGCGGCATTTTTAACTGATCGTCGCGACGGCTGTGTTGGTGCAGTGCGGTGTGGTGTGGTGTATTTGGCGGGATTATGTTGTTGCATTTCAGCGTTTAGATGTCGAGCGTAGAGTTGGATACCCAATAGGTCAGAAATCCGAGGGCACTGTGATACCCCACGGGAGCGGTGATAAGATCAAGTGCGCGATGCTTCATTCATCATCGCCAGACAATGTTCTACAGACGGAAGCGTCCATGTCTTGCCCACTTCAAATGCCACATATATAATACACATCCCAACCATTATACACCCAAAATGCACATCGTACACATCTCTCTCATGCGCCACACGCATCTACCTCCTGCCCAGCTTCCACCTTGCGATTCTTGTCTGTATCTCGTCCCACGTGAGGTCCTTCCTCTTGAGTCCCTCCTGCTCGCCCTCCTGCAACACCACGGTCGGGGCCCCGCTGCCCTCTCCCGCGTTCTTCACCTCGCCGCCGAACACATGTCTCGCGACCCTGCGCAGATCCTGGACGGTCACAGCCTCGATCTTGGCGCACATCTCCTTGACGCCGACCTTGCGGCCGTGCACCTGGACTTGCCTGCCCAGGTCTTCGAGCTCCACCATCCGCGACTCGAGGTTCATGAGGAGACTGGACCGCAGCTGGTTCTTTGCGCGCTGCACCTCCTGGTCGCGCAGTATATTGTAGCCCGTTTCCGAACCGAGAGCGCTCAGCTCGCGGCACATGACCTCGAGCATCTGAGCCACCTGCGCCGGCGCGCATGATGCTGCGATGCCGAAGAGCCCCGAGTCCGTGTACGAGTGGTTGAAGGCGATGCAGGACTCTATCCAGCCGTGCTGGTTGAGCACGTTGGTGTAGAGGCGCGAGTACATGCCCTTGCCTGGGCCACCTGCACTGAAGGAGCCGCCACCGCCCAAGAGTGTTTGGAGAGTTGCGAGCGCGTAGATGTCCGGGGACGAGATGGGGAGTGCCTCGAAAGCGAGGTGGATGTGGGAGAGACGAGGATGGTAGGGGTTTAGCGGAGGGGGGATCGGAGGGAGGGTGAGGAAGCCGCCGGTGTAGTGCGATGGGATAGAGGTATCTATCGGAGGGAAGTTGAGATCGAAGGGTGTGTTCACAGAAGCGTTCGACGTCGCGGAAGTGGAGAGGTTCTTGAAGAAGGGTATCTTGGAGAGTAGTTTCGAAGATTGAGGAGGGGCGCCGGTCGGTGTGGGGTGCGATGCTGTGAAAGTCGGTTGTTGTGTAATGGCGCTTTCCTCGCCGACGCCGACAAGTGAGGGCCCAGTTCCCTTTTCCATATCGCCGAAATATTGCTCTGCTAGCCGGACCGCCTCAGCGTGCTCCACGCCAGCAAATGCAACAACGATTCTCTCCGGCTTATAGAACTCCTTGCGGTATGCCTCCACCACTGCACGGTTGATGTGAGGCAATCGCTCTTTCGGGCACAGCAGCGGATTGCCCAAGGTGTTATCCTTGTAAGCCGCCATGTGCACCAGCTCGGGCAGGATCAGCTCCGGTTTCGACCATATCTCGCCAATCTCATAGTCCGCCGTCTCCAACTGTTGCTGTACTTCTTCCTCGGTGACGACCGGGTTGCGAATGGTATCGGCGAGAAGGGCAACGGTGGTCGGTACGGCCGAGTTGAAGGTGGCGGCCTGGTACATGAGTGACTCGCGCGACGAGGCACACTGAATGTTCCCGCCCAGTTTCTCGGCCTTCTCCGCGATCTGGAAGCCGGTTGAGGAAGTTGTTGACTTGAAGGCCAGGCGATCTATGATGTGGCTCACGCCCCGCAGCGCGCCGTTTTCGAATCTCGAACCGGCGTCGACGTAGACGCCAATGCCGGAAAAGTGGCCAGGAAGGGCCTCGGTCGCAACGCGGATGCCATTAGGAAGGGTAGTGATTTGGTCGAGCTCTACGGGGTCCTGCAGACATTAGAAAGATGGCGGAGTGCTCGCAATCGGAGGCTAACCTTCTCCTCCGCGACCGCCGTCGCCAGCCCCCGTCTACCTGCGCATGATGCAGCTTTTGCGAGAGAAGCAGAGGCTTGCCCGAGTCCCCGCGACAGTGGTCTGATTGATCTCGGCCTCAACATCATAGGATGTGGTGTGCGGAGCGATGCGGCATCAACAGGAGACGGCGTCGTTTCGAAAAACTCAAGATGACATAATCACAGGGCTCGCTTGGCATTGGCATGGCTTCGGGATCTGCGGCTGCATGGCGGCGCCTGAGGCCCTGAGGCAGACGGCAGGTGTCAACGCATGAACTGCACACTATGGTTCGACGGGCGGACTGAAACTCAATGCCCTGTACGGTTCTGACGTCCCCACTCTGGCAGACAGAGTCTTGCTCTTCTGTGACGCGAGCTCGCAGTGCAGACTGCGTTGTGCGTTCCTGGGGGCAACTCGCTATGCAGCGAACAGGCCGTTCGGCGCTCGCGTGCGACTGCGTCCACGCCGTCTCTTGAAACGGTGACATAAAGAGCCAGCGCGGGAAGCAGTGGACTTGCAGGACCATGTGTTTGAGCGGCGAAGTACTTGTCGGCCGAGGGGGTGGCCGCTGGGCAGACGCGGACCGTCGTCCAGGCGTGGCATCGAAGAGTCTCCCTCTGCGCAGTGGCATGTCGAGATCCCACCTCTGTAGTCTGTACTCCTCCAGGACCCTGGGGGCCCCGTGTGAGTGCTTACCTACCTCCTGCATCTGTTCCCGCGGCATCGCTATCGCACCGCTGCACTCGTGACAAGCGGGCACGCGGTCCAGGCCGCTGACTCTCTGGCGGCTCCTCGTTTGCTTGCTTGGCTGCTCGCCCCCAGCCGTCAAGACGTGCAGTGCTTCACGTCCAATTCTGCTGCCGTAACCCGCGCTCGCCCCCCGAGCCCAGACGGTTGTCGCCCCGCACCCATTCACCGCCGGCGTGGACTGACGGTACCGCCACCCACCTCATGTTTACAGCCCCGTCCGCAGCTCCCCCTACGACACCTCTTGCCTCGCAGACGGCGCCGCCGCCAGATCGACCGAGTGCCCTGCGCGCCCTCCTCAGGCACTATCACCACACGCCACGTGCCCCAGCCACCGCAGAGAGCACCGCACACGAGGGGCAGCCGCAACAGCGCCCCCAAGTCTCGCCGGCAGTAGAGACAAAAGGCCGCGCCTGCGCTGCGACCGCAACCCCGCCCCTGTCGCCATCTTCCTCGTCGCCATCGGCAGCCGCTCACAACAACGCTCGGCCCAGCGTCTCACGCACCCAAACCGCCCCAGCGGCCGCTTCGCACTCGCCCCCGCGCCCTTTGCCTCCTTCCCCGACCATGACACGGACGCGCGCAGAAACGGCGGCCCCGCAACTCACCGTCAGGAACCATTCCGGCCCCATCCCGACGACGCCTACCATGGCCTCCAGCGCCGCCGACCAGGCCACGCCGAGCGAAGCCCCGGCCATGAAAGACCTCCCGTCGATACGCTTCATAATGCACCAGGACCCCCGAGCCGCGAGGCCGTCGCTCTCCTTTTCCACCATCAACCGAACACTCCCCGACGAGTCGGCCGTCATAAAGGTTGGGCGATATTCGGAGAGGGACGTGCTGCCCGATATCCCCAAAGACCAGCCCTCTGCAGCCGCCGTAGGCTTCAAGTCAAAGGTCGTGAGCCGGAAGCATTGCGAGCTGTGGTGCAAAAACGGCGAATGGTGGATCAAGGACGTCAAGAGCTCCTCTGGTACCTTTCTCAACCACATCCGTTTGAGCCAGCCGAATCAGGAGAGCAAGCCGTTCAAGCTCAAGGATGGCGACATCATCCAGCTCGGAATAGATTTCCGCGGCGGAGAGGAGATGATTTTCCGGTGTGTCAAGATCAGGATAGAGTGCAACCGTGGGTGGCAGCAGGCTCTCAATGCGTTCAAGTGAGCAACACAGCGCCTCCGTTCTAATCACACTAACAGCTGCAGCAAACAAACCCACCAGCGACTGCGAAATCTCGGCAAGGCCAAGAAAGACGGGGACAATGCATCGACCCATACTTCTGAATGCTCTATTTGTCTCATGTCTATTGCGGTATGTCCCTGCCTGACTATCCTTGCGAAACTCCCGCTCATTAGTGCAGCCGTGTCAATCACTCTTCGTTGCGCCCTGTTCGCACGTGTGGCATTACAAGTGCATCCGCCCAATTCTCAACGGCCCTACACACCCAAACTTTTTGTGCCCCAATTGCCGCGCAGTGACCGACTTGGAAGCCGACGTGGATGACCCAGTGGATTTCGAAGAGTGGGAAGAGGAGGCTTCACAGGAGAACGGTGAAGTCAAGACAAACGGCGCCTCTTCGCAGGAAGACCGCCATGTCACGCCCAAAGCCTCTAGTAACGAACTCAACTCGCTTGCCGGCGAGGAATGGGCCCCAAACAGCCACATGAGCTTTGGCGACCTGGAAGCCGCCATCTCGAACATTACTATTTCAGAGTCTGCGCCTCAGGTTACGAGTGAATCAACTGTCGACTCTTCTACGCCGCAACGAAGCCTAGCTCCTTCCACTTCTTCACCTGCCCCACATCCAGTAGCGATCAACATCTCAGCAGCGAACGAGAGCGTAGGCCTTACGCCTCTCCACAACAGGTCGTCGAATAGCTCAGATGGGTTGAGTCCGAACGGCGCCCCAGAAGGTCCTATGACTCCACGCAACGATGCTGGACCATTTGTGCTCGACGGCAGTGGCAGTACGGGACGAGCTGCTGGGCAGCGCTTCCGCGACGCGTAACCGTCCACTCCAGACAACCAAATACAGGCTTAGGCCTGAAGTTTGAAGTTTGAACCGTTCACATAATCATCTCCATTTGGGCATTTTCCGGCGTTCACGTTGGGCATTCTGGTTACGAACGAGACGTGCGCCTGTCGTTAACAGCATTTTCTAGGGAGAGCATTCAGGTGGTAATGTCTCCTTATTTTCTTTCTGGGTCATTTGGGTAATTTCTACTATGCGCCTCGGATGCCGAGTGGCGAATTTGCGCCTGTTTGTTGCTGTGGGATGGGGCGAAGAGAGTGGACGTAGGGCCATGGCATTGGATATATCCCACATGATGTGAGCAGACAGAACTGGAATTAGATATTGGCATTGATGAGTGTTTACATGTCATGGTGTTACCCCGCGGGATGGAACACCGACCCACCCGTCCCGAGCGACAACGTGCCTGCATGCACTTGTCTCACCAAAAGGACCCAGCAATAGCAACGCAGGGAAGACAAATCCGCCTGCATCCAGCTTCTAACACCCGCGCAATAGCACGCTAGATCGGGGCTCGCTGGTACATCTGGTACGGAATGCTGCCGTTCGGGGAGGGTGCGTCTATCCAAAGAATTTTGGCAACCTCACCTACCTATTCCAACACTCTGCCTGGGCATCGTACACTCCGATCACCCATGCCGTCCACGGTTCACATTCACATCACCGCTCTCAACGCAAGTAACATCTCGCCTGGGCGCGATGCATGAAGGACATGCCTCTGCAGACACTCGTGCTCACCATCTTCGAGTTCTCCTGTCGCTTTCTGGGCCGTGGATCACCGGGGAGAGTGGGGTGGGGTGTAGACATTAGCTTCCTGGGAAGTGATATGCGAGGGAAGGGTCGGAGAAGTGGGGAGCTTCGATATATGCATGGTGGGTGCGTAGGGTTGTGTGGGGAGGGGGGGGGGTTTGTTTAGGTGTGAATGCGCTGGTGAAACGATCGATATTAATAGGTGAATAGGGTTGAGAGGTCAGTTGCTACTGCATTAGCAGTTCAGTACAGCACTAGGATACAGGTCTGAGTACTGTTGGCCTACATACTGCCTACCCCGGGCTAACACACTGTACCCAGACATGCATCCTGGTGCTGCATATCGAAGAGTCTGTCGATCCCTTCGCAACCCCAGCGACTTCTACCAAGATGTCCACAGAGACCACTCGGGGAGTTTTGATGTGGGGTTGGGTGTGGAGGGACAGCCGAACGAGCTCACAAAGGCCTGGACCCGGGGGTACTTACATGATGCTCGCATCTGACTACACAACAGCGTACTGTAGTGTATCGTACACCGTGCGGCCACGTCGACTTCCCCTAGGAGATCTAGCTGAGCGAGAACCACGGTACGCTATGGACGGCACGGAGACATGCGCGTCGACACGGCCGTACGCTGGCGCCGCACCACGTACGTCTTCGACACGGAGGTGGCGACACGCAGCTGCTGATCCCGGGCCAGGGTGTCTGCTTGTGCCAGATAGTTGAGGAGATTATGTTCGCGGCGGATGTACCCCAGGGTGCTATGAGTCGACTCCACTACGGACCGTGTCGGCGCTACTGCCAGTGAATGTAGGCATCAGTGAAGCGCCATTCTACTGTAGTCCAGTGAGACGGCACGGAGCAACTCAGAACGGGTGACCCCAAGTACTCTTGAAAGGTCGGGTTCGTGATGCGTCCAGCCCAGCTTGCTTGTGCTGCTATTACAGAAACTTTGAAGGTTTTCAAAGCTGCATCCAAAGCATATCGAATCCGTCAAGTACTCTGGTCAGATGGTGTTCGGGACACTGTTCACACAGATGCTGTACCAATCGATGTAGCCATCCCCGGTACGGATCGTTCGCCGAAGCTACTTCTCGTGAACATAGCGGAGAAAGTAATCAACACTGGCTCCACGCGGCTCGGCTGATAGAACCAAACAAAATGCATTCCACTTTTGCGTTCGATGCTAGTTTTTTTCCTTAGTGTAAAGTCTCCTCCGGGCAGCCGTACTATGCGGATTGCTGCGCTGGCAACAGTGACAGCACGCCGCCGCGTGTAAACTAGTCTCGCAGGGACGAGACGGGGCGTCGATGTGCAGCATGGATATCCCGCTGTCTAGGAGATCAGGTTCGCCGGCTGATGTTACCCCGGCAATCATGGACCTTGTGGGTCTGCTCCACTACGGACCGTTTTGACGCTACTTCCCGTGACTGCACAGTGGTCTTCCTCACTGTCCGCATGAAGGTCCTGCGAAGGAGATACGCCTTGCAATTCGACATGTAAAGCCAGCATGCGAGCCAGGGGATGGCAGCTTCTCCCGCTTCCACAGTTGCTACAGTGGCGTTTTGTCTTTTCTTCGAGGGAAGAGGATACTAGCCCCACAAAAAGGGCACCGTGGCTGGACTCCATGAGCAAAGTGGAGTTGGGTGGGCGCCGCCTTGACGCATCCACGAGGTGCGGCGTGGTCTTGAGAGGCCTCCGGAGTAAGTCCGCCAAAGTGGTCGCTTTGCTGTCTCGCACAATCCTGCCGCTCCATCTTCCGAGGCTTGCTGGTGCCTCAGAATGGCGTGGTGGCTGTACGGCCGTTGTCGCATGCCGTGCAATTACCGGGATGCGTTAGCGAGAGCAACGTATGTCGCGGTACACTTACAGTCACCATCACGTCCATGTACTTCTAGCAAACAGATGCGCCATCACTGTCGGCATAAAGGAACGAAGCAAGCCAGAAGACGGCACGGCAGTTCCGTCGGTGACGTTGCCGAGCGGCGTGGTCGTCGGAGAGGACGTGGTGCTGACCTAAAGGCCCGCTAAGACAAAGCGTACCTTGCAGAAACTACGCGAACTCCACGCCACTCCCTCTTCCGCTGCCGACACACGCGAAGATGATCGGCAAACCACAAAACGTTCGTCGTCGAGGTCATTGATAGGCTGCTCTTATGCGGGCCAGGCTCGAGCCACAAGCCACAGGAACCCGCCATTGCGAGCCGTTTCAGCGCCGCCTTTGCAAGTCGCCCAGTCCGATCTGTTCCACCCAAGTCCGCCCAATCACAGACACATCGCACGAAACCTCCTCGTTACGCCTTCCGTCATAAGCCGGTCCCTTAACCGACATTGGCCTCAGCTCCATGAGTTTTCCGCTCTACTAATCAGCGATTTCTTTGTTCTTCGAAATGCAGGAACACGGCACGGGAGGGCCGTACGTCACTGTACCTGACCGTTTCTCGCGTGGCCACCATGTGCCGAAAGGCCCTAGAAGAAGCTTGTGCAAAGAATTCACGCTTCAAGGTATTCGTCGACACTATCCGCTGCGATCCACCAAAGAAATTTAATCGGATGCCTACGCCGTGCGGTAGTTTACATTGCTAGCATTAAGAGTGGGGCAGATGGGCCAAAGAGAGCGCCGCAATGCCTTCCACCTGAAGTCCGGTCGACCTGCCAGACCATGTACTTGGGCGTACTTCCGAAGTAGCACGCCTATGATCCCTCCAGTAAAAGTCTGACCACATCCCGGAGATTGCCCTAGAAGCGGTTCCGAACAGCCACAGGGCTGAAGCAGTGTGTATCCGTGTCAAAGCACCCTCCACAACCCCAGTCTAGATTTCGCCTCGCCGTCTATAAAGATGTTTCGTTGTCCTACATATCTGTTCTCCAGTGCAAATCATCAAACAGTCTTTCCTTCCATTCATTCTTCACCACACTCCTTGTTTGGACTTACACTCTTCTTCGTTCTTTCCCAACTCAGTCACACCATCACGGTACTTTGTTCTAAATTACAAACATTCAAAGTCCTTTGTATCACCAAAGAGCTTCGCAGTCCATTGTAACACTTCGACCATCACCTCTACGGTAACAACTTTTTATCGAGGAACCGCGTTCCCCCACATCTTTCGATACCACCTTTACAACACAAGATTTGACATCTTCCCATTTCAAAATGCTTTCCAAGATTGCTGCCACTCTCTCCTTGGCTTCGGCCGCCGTTGCCACTGGCGTCTCCATCACTCCCCACGATGCCTTCTCCTCCTCCATTGGTGTGCTTGGCTGCCTCATCGACGTTAACCGCGTCGCCTACTGGCCCATGCAGCCCGACTGCAACAACCTTTGCAAGCGTGTCACCTCCAATGGCCGCACCGTCAACCTTCTCCAGATCGACACCTCCGGAGGTGCCTACGACATCAGCTACGACGCCTGGAACTACCTCAACGTCGGTGCTAGCGCTACCGAGAACCCCACCATGGGTGGTGGTATTCCAGCTGAGGTGGAGGATGCTCCCATGAGCGAGTGCGCCTCCATCATCAAGACGCCTGATGGCAAGCTGCCGCTCATGGCTGCCAACAGTATCAACACCTATGTCGGCTGCCCTGTCGGCTCATGGCTCCACGACAACTCCGCCCTGTACAACATCGCAACCAGCGGCTGCAAGTACGGCTACAATGAGGTCTGCACGCTCGACCTGGCCGTCAGCAACCAACCTGCCTGCCCCCACCAGCTGGGCGCAATGAACCCCCTCTCCGGTATGGACGTCATGAACATTCAGTACGGAACGGGTGCTCTGGTCGCTTCCCCCATCTAGATACCCCAAGACTCAGCCGTAGCAGGCTTTGAGTGTTCCGGCCGGAGTTTGATGACCTGGAGTTTCACACCGGCGCTCTTCCCCTTCTTGTTGTAAATATAGATACCACAGGCGCACTCGTTGTCGCACAGGCAAACAGGCACATAGACTTCAATGTACATTTGCAAACTTGTTGACATTCTCACTTTCTGCCTTCGGGCCTGGCCAGGGACATCGCAAAGCTTACTTGCTAGATTACAGGATCGCATCGGATCCGAGGCGTGCAGCAAGGTGCCCGCCGGAGATGAGCACTGTGCCTATAAAACACAACGCTGCAGCTATAAGGCCAATGATGTCTAATCCTCTTACCTATTGCGACGCGCAAAAGTCCGATGTACGAAGTGTGATTGGGGCGTGGGCTCACTTCAGCTGGTTAGCGTTGACAGTTGTGGTTTAGCGCTTACCTTTTATGGATCAGTTGTGGGAAAGTCCGATGGGATGACCTGAGAATCAAGATGTCCAACGTCCGACTGAAGTGCGGCGTGGTGATTGTTTGTTTCGCTTTGTGGAACGTGCGTTGGGCAAAATGTATGGATGGTGAGTCCATGGAAGGGTACCAAGTCACTGGTGGAAGGGTGGTGAGGTGTAACCCGCTTCATGGCGACTCACCAGGCTTGCGTGGTCTAGAGGTGGCAATCACATGTACCTTGACAGTCGGTAAATCTGTGCTCCATTCACTGCCATCGTCAACCTTTCTCGTACTTGTCGCCTCCATAAGCTGGTTGTATGTCATTGAATACACAAATGCGTAAAGGATGTCGGGTCCGCAAGCGCAGCTGGAGAGTTTAAGGACTGGGTGGAATACTTGTAAGATTCAAGACGATCAAAAGCACCCCCTGATCACGGTACGGCAACTTCACACCCTCAGTCTGCTTTTACCCGCTCATTCTTCAATCCAGGGTCTGTTCGTATACATCGACGAGCTATCTGAAAAGTTCTTGGACGCCGAATCGGAGCTTCGTGATAAGGATGTGATTAAAATGACTCGTGATCATATTATAAAAGCCGAGGAGCAGATCGAAGCTCTCAAGTATGAGAGAGTACTAATCGTTGCAGCTTCAGCACGTTGACGCTTCGGTTCTGATCGACGGCGACTTTATGATGGTATCCCACCCAATTCCCCACATTTAACCAGTAGCTTGGCTGAACACGGGTCTATTTCAAAGATGAACTCGTTAAGCATGGTATGGATGGTGGGAAGAGAACGGCTAGCTTGCTCAAACAAGCCGTCGAAAAGGAGCTTCGGTCCTCGGCTCCTTCCAACCGTGTGCAAGTGGTCGTTCGTGTGTATGCGAATATGAAAGGATTAGCCAAGACATACAAGGACATGGATATTCTCCCTGAGTCTGCATCTCTCGACGATTTCGTTCGTGGTTTCAACATGGGCGATGCCATGTGTGATTACGTTGATGCAGGTAATGGTAAAGAATGCTCGGACGTAAAGATCAAAGGTAGGCCACTCACTGTGTTGGACAGTGTTCCGTCAGCGCCGACTCTGCAACGCGACATTCCAACATGACCTGGCGGACGTCCACTGTCAGCAGATTCTCTTTGGCGGCACGGCCGACACCGGGTACGCCCGTCTGCTCGGGCCGCTCAGCGAGGATGAGATTAATCGTAGGCGGATCACCCTCCTCGAAGGGACATCAAGGACAGGCATCATACTATTTCGTTCGACGATGTTTTCAGACGCCAGAAACTAGTCAACATCAAGCGCAGTGTCGTTTGGCCTCAATCCCCCAGGCAACCCTTCGACGGATTACGCAACGGCTGCTGCGAGGGCCCCATCTATACCAACATCAGCCTCAGCCACCCAGCAGATTTCAGACGATCCCGAAAAGCTCATGAAAGCAAAGATGTTGCTGAATAAAATAGGTCAGCGCGTAGATTCGCCGCTCAAGTATTCTCAGCAAGACTTCTTGAGCTTGAAGGCTCGCAAACTCTGCAACAGTTACCATCTCCTCGGGACGTGTCCGTATTTAGAACTCTACGGAAACTGTCGGCATATCCATGCCGAGAGGCTGAACAATAGGCAGTTGATGGCTTTGCAAGCAGTTGCTCGCCAATCTCCCTGCCCATCTGGATTAGATTGCAGCGATCTGGATTCTCTCTGTGGCCATCGTTGCACTCGAGGAGAGAATTGTGCGCGCGCAAACAGCAAGTTTCCCGTGGACATACATAATGTGGACATAAACATCGTTAGTTAGAACTGTAGTAGTTTTACGTAGTTAAGTTGTAACATGAACTTGTTCCCAAGAGCGCTGGCCTTTGTGTCTTTTGAATACTAATTTCCGAATCCGGGTATTTCCCGAGTTACCCGGTAGAAAGCCTTGTCTTATAGACAAATTTGCTTCTACTATTTTGATGGAGTAACTGGGAAATTACGAGCTTAGAGGCGGCAAAGACCAGTCGCACTAAACAATGTCATCAACAAGTTGAATTTCACTTGCAACAAGCGTATGTTTCCGTTCACTTTCCCTCTGGAAATAACCATGTGTCTTTTTCTCCCTTCCATAGGAACTCTACTCGTACCTAAGCACCCAGCCAGCCCTCTGTACAAAACTATTAACCTTACCCTTCTCCGAAACCTGATCGATAATGACCGCGCCCTCGGTCCCAGCACTCATGGCGAAGTGTACAGCGATCTCCTTCTTGCCTGAGCAATCAATCTTGCCGTTGTTGGTCAGCGCCATGTGGCCAATACTCCAACCCCAGTTACCCAAGTCGAGCGCGCCCTTGCGCTCCTGCTTCTCGATGAACTTCTCGGTGTTCTTCCAGTTGATCTTGCCGCCGACTGCCTCCTCGAGGTCCTTGTCTCCTGTGTCGATCAAGCTGATGTTGAAGGATCCGTCTCCGTATGTACCATAGAAGATGCCAGTCATGGGCTTGTACCAGTGGACGGAACAATTTTTTGCGTTGTCGGGAATGTCTTTGTACACGGCAATGACATCGCGCCTGTTCACGCTGTTGTCGATTGCTCCTTCCTGCCATGTGTAGAACTGACTCGTGGAGTTCTTGGTGAACTCTTGGTCGTAGTTCTTGATCGTCCAAAAGGTTGGCTTCCAGTTGCAGTCAGAGTCATCCTCTTTGCAGACACGATTGGAGCCCTCGAACCAGCCATTGTCGACATCGGTGTTCCCAGGGGTGGGTCCGGCACTGGAAGCGCCGGAGCACGCTGCAGCTGATGGTTCGGTTGATGCAACTGTGGGCGTGGGTGGCTTTGAGCCTCCTTCGTCCGGGCAGCCGCTTGCAATTGCTGGGCCCTTGCAAGGGCTCACTGAGCAGCATCCTGTCCATCCGTCTCCGCAGACGTGCCATTGTTGGGGTGCTCGGCATTCATCGTATCGGCGCTCCAGGGGTGTAGCTGCCGCGAAGCTCAAGAGAGCTGCTGCTGCGGCAAGGAAAGTCGTAGAAGACCGCATTTTGAAGAGCGAATTATGCGATTAAGATTAGGCCGAGATTCAGATCAATGGAATCGTCTTTCGTAAGTGACAGTTGATTTCGCGAAGAACAGGACAAGCGAAAGTGAACTGTTCAGCTACAGCAAGATGAGTGAGGAATGAGAGAAGGCGTAGTCAGCGACTCTTATACTATCATCGCTAGGAACATCGTGAAGCCTACACGGGCGAGAAAGTTAGCGAAGCTCCCGTACGATACTAGCTCGTGGCGTGGTAGGCAAAAGGAGCGCCAAGATCAGCCGCAGTCCCTCGACAAGACTTCCAGCCACGATGCGACCAATCAAAGACCCAAAACCTGTCTGGATGAGGCTAGGAGACCCTCCGCTTGAAGGCTTGCCATTCGACGAGAGATTGAGATGAATGGAAATAGTTTTGACGGTTTCTGGCGATGCGACCTTGCCTGATCTGGCGGATAGTTGTGGAGAAATAGCCCCCACGCTTGAGCCAACAGACGGCGCCCACTTGCCGTGCAATTTCTCGGCGAGCACAGCCCGCATTGCCAGTAAACAGCTGGCAGTCAGCTGGACGAGTTTTGGAATCGAACAAGTCTAGATGCAAGTGACATGTGTAGTTTTTTGTTGGAACTGACTTGGTAATTATCCTCTACTGAGATTTGGGACAAGAACCCGACGTATGATTGATTATACGTGAGTAGAGCTGCACGATCTGGGTGAGGTTTATCGTGCGACATAGTGTGCAGCTAGGCTGTTGGGTAGGGCTAAAATTCTCCCGTCTTACCGTAATGCTAAGCCTAGTGTTGGAGTAATCAAACGGCGATGTATGGCTCTGTACCTTCGCCTACAGCTAAAGTCCCATGTATTTTTGCATCACTTGTTTGGCACATATGCGCACCAAAGCTCTACAGTGTTAAGCCAATTTTCTTGGTACTGCATTACTTTTCGCGGGTATCACTGTACTCAAATTCTTGTTCAGGCATTGTACGTCGGATTGAAAACCCGGCTCACTCAAACTCACACTTCATCGGGCTAGGTATGTAACCTTGATTCGGTTCTATCGGTGACTTACAAAATTTACCTCTTCAAGCACTTCTACGTGAGGGCGAATAGATAAAACATCATTTGCCCGAGGTCTGATCACCAGTTGCTCGAGTCGAAGAGGCAAACTTTCGGCTTCGGTTGTTGTTTCTCCAGAGATCACGGAAGTCAGCGGCGAAACCATTCTGGAACACCTTATGTTGTCGAAATTCTATTACGTTGGTCGGTCTGAGGCATGCTGTGCTATCATGTGTATGAGGTACAAGAACTCGTACGCGAGCATTGTACCAATGCACTACTAGCCGGGAATCATGTCGTTTGAATGGAGATACATTCTTCCCACGGGATCCATCATATTACTGAGCCTCGGATCTATCCGCTCTATTCATTTATTCCCAGAAACTGTCAAGCCGATAACCGTCGAGCCGAAAACTGTGAAGCCGAAAACTGTCAAGCCGAAGACTGTCACGCGAAAACCGTCAACCTATCAGCTCGCCATTACTACACCAGAAACATCCCTCACCGCTAATCTCATGTCAACAAAAACCCAAACAAGCCCAAAACCTCCCCTCCAAAAAACACGGGTATCTATGTATATCAAACTCCTCCCTTGCCCCTTACCTCCACCACCACCCAACCCCTACGCCTTCCTTCTAGAAAAAGCCCCCGTGATCGACTCCCAAACCAACACAACAGTATCCCCCAAACTGGGCCGCTTCTCCGTCCCGCGGTGCCCGTTCCCAGACCGGTGGCTGTGGTGCGACCGCTGGCTGCGCGTTGAGTGGTGGCTGTGGTGGCTCTGGCTTGAGAGACGACGCGCGGGCTGCGGGGCGACTGGGACTGCTTGGTTGGGGTAGGCGTCGTAGGGTGTGAGGTGGTGCGTCGTTGTGTTGGTGTAGGAGGAGGAGGGGTGTTGTTGGTGTTGGGGTCGGGGCAGTGGTGTTAAGGCCATTGAGGGGTGGGGCTGAGGTTGGTAATGGGGTTGTGGTTCGTAGGTGTGTGGTTGGGAGGTGTAGGAGGTCATTTTGGCTGTTGCTGATGTCGCTATCGAAGCCGTGTGGGGAATCGCTGTAGAGTGTAGTGGTATAGTGGATGTCTAGCAAGTCAAAGCAAGGCAGCCTGCAGTATTATATGATGTGATGTGGTGTCTGCTCGCATGCACCTAGGGCGCTGATCACTCAACCTAGGATGATCGTCCCGCGTGTGCTGCGCAGCAGCTCGAGGCTAACCGCACTGATCGTCTCATAGCTGGGATGCCTTGTTTGCAGCTGGTCTCAACGCACGCACTACCTTTGTACGTTGAGCTATGTCTCGTTTTTGCAAGTCACGTTCATCACAGAACCTTTTGGATGCCACTTCTACCATGTACAAGCCCTCTCATCTGATGTAGCCTGGCCACTTCGCCGCTCGCGTGTCACATGAAGGCTTGCTCAGCCTGCCTGCGGTGACTCGACTAGTCTCCCCACAAAAGCGCCGAAGGGTAACGGTGAACAGGGCGCAGAGCTTTCTTTCTGGTGTTTGATTAGACAACGGTTGAGGTGGTTTGCAGCCGGTGAACGCTTATGCGAGGGGCAAACTGCAATATGACGTCGACAGCTTGGCATATGTGCCTGCCGCCGCGGCACCGAGGCTGTGGAGAGAAAGAAGCAGGGTACTTTGCGTTAGTGTAGGGGTGGGGGATGTGTATGGGTGTAGAGACTGGGGCGACGGTTGGTTCGTCGTTTGCTGTGTAGAGTTGCGGTGGAGGCTGGCAAGGCTGAGTGCGACTTGCCACACGTGCGTGACGATGTGTAGAGCATGGCCATGATTATCGTTACCGAGTGTATTCAGTCTTCGTTAAGCAACTCAGCTTTGCACGATGCATCCTTCCGTGCTATTTTTCATCAATCGAGGCTCTGGTCGTCGTCTATGTACTTCACATCTAAGGCTCCTCTAACGTTGACATTCGTGCCACCCTTTTCTTCTCAAGCGTTCCCTCTGCTTTGCCTCCGGGAATGCACATGAATGCCTAGAGCGCTTTGAGAACAGTCTGTCGTAGTGCAACACCCACTGTGATGCACAATCCGAAACTGATCGACAAAGTAGCAACTCGGCAGGCTAGAAACTGCAAGACCAAACACACCCCATCCTCGCGCTTTCTAGTCCGCATGTATTCTTGGCGAATCAATACCATCACAATTCTGCATTCAACGTCACTCGGCAAGTACTGGAAATCTGCTGTGGAGATTGAATTGCTGCAATCATACCGACTTCCCAAGCTGCCAAATCCGGTAGCCACCAACACCATGCTATGACAAGATCAAGTCTGTACAAAATGCTAAGTACCACGCGAATGCTGAATCCCCACCGAGCGACCCCCTTTCCGTCTATGAACTCTGGTGAGATCGAACTACTGATCCAACCTTAAAGGAAAGCGGCTCGGCGGCCTCAAACAACGACTTCAGCGCTTGAAGTATTGTTGCCGAGAGAAGAAAAGGTGTATGGGAACATGGTAAAAAGGTGCTGAAAGGAAAATGCCGCTGTCCTCGATCCCAAACCTGCTTTTGGTGTCCACCCACGCCCTGTTTTAGACCAAAGGCCCTGGCCCATGTGCTGCACAGCCGAACCGACGAGCCTTGGAAAAAGGGCCACGTTTGTGCTTGTGCATCGCCTCACGGAGCCCACAGAGACTCATCTCGAGGATGCCTCCCTTGGAAATGGTAACCGTATCCTCGCCCTAGTGAAAAGTTTGTCCTTCAAACACGCCGTCGGACAATATGTATTCGGCGTCAAAAATCATTTACAGGAAATTCACCATCGACTCTTCGTGTGAAGCATCGACGCATTGATCAATTGAAGATCTTGCCAATGTGGCGCTCGCTCTCGGGCTTCCAGGAGCCTATGCATGAGTCAGCATATTTGCAGCGGGAAGTAGAAGGACCCAGACGTGCTCTAGACCACGTCGGTTCCGCCGCATCGGATATTGGCAGCAGTGACACCCATCAGTGTGGTACTGAAGGGTGTACAGTAGTGTCACCAGTACTCGAGGGAAATGTCACGTACCTTCGAACTGATGCTTCACAAAAGCCATCGGGTCGTCCTCTTCGCCAGCATTCATCGTCTTTATGCCGGGGCTGAAGCTCGTGATGGGGAGGATGATCACGTCGCCAACCTTCTTTGGCTGCTTCATTCCGGTGAAGTGGGTGTAGGTGATGTTGCCCTTGCTGGTGCTCATGTCGAAGTATGCAGGGTCGTTGAAGAAGGAGAAGACGCTATCGGTCCACAGACCTGGGCCAGTGAACTCGATTATGCCCTTGGGGTCTTTGCTGAGCTTGCCCTCGGCCTTGCGTTGCAACGTTTCTTGGGTAATGTTGGCGACCACGTCGACCAGGATGGGATGGCCGGGCTTGGATTGGATAGTCCACTGGCAGAACTGGATGCGCCGCGCGTACCAGTCAGCCCAATCTGGGCGATCCGGATCAGCCTCGATGCCAATGACCATGCCGTACGAGTCGCTGGGCACATCCGAGGGGATCCAGTCGGCGGCGCTCTTGAGCGCGTGCGTGTCAATGTCGGAGTAGATGCCGCCTCGGGCGAGGAGGATGAGGTAGCGGAAGAAGTCGGCCTTGAGGACGGCAACGGGCAGGGCATTGTAGGCCTCGAGGACCTGAGGAACGGATGCATAGAGGTGACGGATCAGGTGCACGGCCACGTCGTCGGTGATGACTTCGTGTACGAAGGTCGGATGATTGACGGTCCAGCTGGCTTCGGCCTCGCGAAATTCCTCCGGGAAGTTGCCCTGGGCAGGCGTCGTCTTCCACGTCTGCCAGATGTAGGCTGGGAACTTGGAGTCGACATCGTAGGGAAACTGGTATTCCAGCTGCTTGCGCAGCGGCTTCTTGTGCAGCACGTCCAAGGGAATCTGCTCCCTGACCTTCTTTGGCGTGCCGGGGGCATCGAAGGCTTTGTCGGTCTTGGCGGCGTCCGGCTTGGTCTCTGGCTTGGGCGCAGGCTTCGGCTTCTGCATGGACGTGGGCTTGGGCATGTCGTTGGCATTGCGGTACGAGGCGGGCGCGGCGGACGAGTGGGTGCTCTTGAAGAGGAAGAACAGGGTGAGGACAGCGAGGGAAAGCACGAGGGCCTTTTTGAAGGAGAGCATCGTGGCCGCGGGTGGCCAGAGCCTGGGAGGGAGTGGGAGGAGGAAGAGCGGTACCTGACCGAGGGCTGGAGACGTGGAGGCGGATGCGAAGGAATAACAGCAGCTGGACGGGGGGCAGCGCGGGTGTTATAAGATTATCATGCGGCGCTGTTTTCAGATTGCAGCGCGCAGATGGTTGGTGCAGGCCAGGCCCCTGCTCCCTACGTGATTTGCGGTCGGTGCGTTGCTGCGGGAGACCAGTCGTCCCTTCCCTTCCTGGGCCAAATGTCTTATCAGCACCGGCAGCCGCGACCGTGGCACACCCCGAGCCAGGGCCGATGCGGGTGATGCGACGGGCGCTGCTTTGGGACGGACAGCAAAGGCACGAGAACATAATGCACAAAGGACGAACGATTGCGGTGCGATTGAGCGTGCGATACGCGGCTTCTGTTGGGCGGAAGCCGCGTGGGTGGCACCCCCATGGAGCTTGGAGGCGAGTTTCATGAAGACGCTACCGGCAAGCCTCAGGGCGTTGCCGGGTCGTTGCCCACGCAAGAGATTGTCCGGCGCCGCCCACCACCACACCTGCGATTTCGAGATGGGCCTGCGAAGACCGCTGTCTGTCTGCGACGGCTTTTGTGGACCGCCTGCCCCCGGGCGCTGTCAACCCGCAAACGACTCGCCAGCAGCACCGTTTCGGAGCGGAGGGAGCTGAGAGCCACGCGTTCACTGCGAAGCCTGCGCGCGCCACCACTGCGCTCCACTGCGCCGGCCAAAGGCCTGATTCGACGACGCCAACCTCGTTCTCGTCGTGGCTGGCCCTCCCTGTTCTCGTAGCAACGCTCCCTCGCCACGGGATCACCGTCTTATGTCACTTGTGAGCCTCCCTTTGGTGCCTTTGCACGCTTGCGTGCTCAGTGCTTTCACTTGCGCGGCTGCCATGGCCCACGGCAGGCTGAAACAAAGACGACGACGCCTTCAACCCATCTTCCGCTTCCGGCTCGGGGACCCCGGCACCCCGTGTCAATCTTGTCCCAACTTCTGCCAGCTGCCACGGCTTGCCAATGTAGATGACAATAAACATCCCGCCGCTTCGACGCTATGCAATCTGGCCATCGACTACTCTAGCCTACACTCACACGTTCGCTCATGTACTGCCGTGACTGGTGGGCTGCCTTTCCGGTTGCTGTCGTCGTCATGCCCGAGCACTAAACACCAGCTCCGCCCCGCGACAATGTGTCCCGATGAGCCCCCCGGGGTTGTACGAATATTCCAAAGCATAATGCATGCTCTGTGGCGTACTAAGCTTTGCTGACCGCGCTCCTCCCGCGAGCAACCCGGCGCTCTATTTTTGTCAATCGCGATGAGCGAGCATGGGGCCTGTCCCAATAGCCATACTGTGTTCGTTGAGACTGCCATGTCTCATCAACTTGGCATTGCACACTCCGATGTTTGCATTCTCCCAAACTACGGACCATCCATCTCGGGATATGCACTGGTATCTACTATCTATCGTGCACTACTTTTAACCTGCATGTTGATTATCGCTATCTAACCCCAGGCCCGACACTGGCCGCATCGTACAAATTCAATATTCGGCAATGAGGGGAAATGCACACATCCCATGCTACCTATACCACCACGCATGAAGCCGTCCCTTGTTTATCTGATACGTTCTCACCAACGTCACCCGAAACGCGGCGGGTCGAACTTCATGCGGGGTCGGCAATCGTCCTATCAACATGTGTGCACGACGCTTTGCTGCTGCCATATCCGGCTTTAGCCAGCTGCGTCGTTCCTGCCTTTTCTACGCTGGTGGCTCGCGTTACAGCGATAAGGTGACGGGGAAAGAAGCCGCCGCTGGAGCATGATAGTCGTCTCGAGAACCCAGGCGAACGTTCGTTTGGGGACCCGCGAAAAGGACAATCCAGACTTCCCAGGAACTGGGGACGCGTGTTGTTCTTTGCCAACCCTCCACGAAGTGCAGTGTTTCAGGACTCGGCTCCTCATCAACTCGACATTGGCTAGCAAACAGTCTCCGCCAACTCTACCGTCAGTCGATTGCCCCATGCCCGGTCCGGTTATACATGCCCACAAGAGTGTAACGGGTACTGGCCATCCATCTGCGTGACAAGCGGGACCGAAGCCCTTGCGGAACACGGCTGGGTGTCACAGCGACCGACGTCCCCTGCCGTGACGCTGGCCTTCATTGCGGTGGCGTGCCCAGACACCTTCGCTGACACCACCACAGAGTCACGATGGCATCCACTAAGCGTGTCACCGTCTCGGAGTACCTCATTCGCTGCGTTCGAGTCCCCGGGAAACATACCTTCTTTCTTGCGCGCCTGTTCACACAACGCTGCTCGCCATGGTCACGCTCTGACTCTGCCCAGATTAATGTCTTGACTTCATCGAGGCTTGCAGTGCGTAGGATCTTTTAACGGCCAAACCAGGATAATGGCCTAGGGAAACTGACTCAGCATCCTTCAGCCCAACCTAGGTAATAGCGCACCCTTCCTACAACATGCCATACGTACTCGGGTTCCAACGTACACTATTGCTGCGCCGTGAAGACACACGGCACTATTGTACGGATGTCCCCGCTGTCGCCGCCACCCTGGACACGCATCAAGTGGACTCTTCGCTAATACCTTTCCGGTCGCAATCGATGCAAGATTCGTTATGCGCTTGATACAAACACCATGCAGTGCACGAGATAGACGTTTGCAATGTTTATTCACAATCGGCACACGCCACCACTCCCAGTCAAACCACGCCGCCCACGGTCCAATTCAAAAAAAACCACCGTCCGCCAGCAGAGTCAACTATTGACAATATCCGCACGAGCCCACCCTTTCTGTTGGGATATCATAGTACAAGACGAAAGCCAGACATGGCGCGAGGACGGACGCTAAGACGGTGCTGAACCGTGCGGCAGGATCTACAGTAGACGTTGGAAAAGTCAAGCTTTTTCGACTCAAGTCCGCCGAGCGATTTACCCAGCGGCACGGGCTCGCGGTCGGTGCTCGCTGCAAGTGCTGACCGAGTTGCCATGCGGCATGCCTCACTCGTGCCGTGACAGTTTCGGGAGAGCAACGTATCTCCGCAAGGGGCCAAGACAGCACGGCATCCACCATCACCACTATCTTCAAAAATGTACTATCCGCGTTGGTATAATGCACTTCCACGCTACGGCTCTCCGCCCCAGCCATAGTCAACCCGACAATACTTCCCCCCGCCCACCTTCCTCAGACTCTGCACCGCAAACCCCACGCTCCGCGCAACCTTCTCCTGCTCAACCCACTCCACAGCCCCATACGCGCCCTCATCCCCTAGCAACTCCTGCACGCCCGGCCTCCTCCCGTATTCCCTCAGCCACCGCATCAACTGCGCAGGCACAACCCCGCTGGGCATATTCTGTAGGCTCTTTGTATCGCCAGGTATCCAGCCCTGGAACAGATTGACGTACTCGATCTGCCGCCACGCACCGTTCCAGTCCGGGCCGGGAGACGACGAGGGCCGCACCCACTCGTCGTTGCCGGACATGACGGCGGCCGACGTGTACGGCGCCGCGTTGGAGGGCAGGTCCCAGGTCAGCGCCTTGAGCCAGGTGCAGCCCTCGAGATCCAGCCACCTGAGACAATATGTGTTGAGGGAGAGGCGGCGCAGGATATTGGCGGCCTCGTGCCAGTCGTCGTCGAGGTCGCTGTAGAAGTGCGAGCCGCCGAGCGAAACTGTTGCGTGGCGCGCGACCATAGAGGTGGTCGCTGCATTGGGCGTCGTGCTTGGGCGCGGCCAATATGCGAGGGAGAGGTGGGTTAGGGTTGTGAGGTGGGATGATAGGGAGAGAAGGTCGGTCCAGGAGGCCGCAGTGCCGGGGTGTGCGAGGGAGAGGCGGGTGAGATTAGAGAAAATGGGGACGGTGAGGGTTGCAGGGAGGACGGATGGTACGCCGTCTTCCACTTCGTCCTCCCAGGAATCGGCTACCTCGATGGGCGCCTTGTCTTGTCGTTTCGAAGTGGATATGGAGAGGTCGGCCATGCTGCTTGTCACAACAGCGCCTAGGCCTGATCGCTGAAGCGACTTTTCCAAGTCCCTCAATGTGTATCCTTCGTTCAGCAAGCCTGTTAGATCGAGGAACTGTACGTCTTCGGATCCTGATGCCCCTTCCACCTCGCTGTCATTCTGGAACAGTATCTTGAACGATTTGAAGTCCAGGCACGACCGCTCGCCGTAGAGTGAGAGGTAGCTGAGCATGGCCTCTTTGAGCGCGACGGGCAGCGCGGGAAGGTAATGTTGCTCGTACACGGCAACTTCTTCCCAGTGCAATGCGAACGTTCGCAGACAGTGGTGGATGAGACTTCGTGTCGGCGGTAGACGCTGTTCATGTTACCACTATACCTTGAAACATGCGTGGTGGAAGCGCAGTGGGTGACGAGAGATTGACAACTTGTCAGACTGAAGCTTCAACCTTCTGCAGCGTCTTGTTCCGAGGTCTCACTGAGCGAATTGCACCTAGCCTGTCGGTCTCCGTCACCCACTGCGCAAGCCCACTCCTTTCTCCTAGGAATATGTAACCACGTACCTTGAACTCTTCGTTGTGAACGCTCGCCAGCTTACAGAATCGGCCGACGCCATTGCCATGCCCGTCGTATATCCTCGACTTCTTCGCATACTCTGGCGCCCATCTGCTCCTACTCAGCCAGCTCGTGGGTGCGGCAGGTCCCGGTGGTGGTCTTTCGCCGTGCAGTCTCCGTCTACCTGGCTTTGGTTTCGGCGCGTCAACCTCTGCCATATGCAGGATCCGCCTCAACTCGGGCGGAACGGTGCGGTGACCCACTATCAATTCTGTGACCTCATCTCTACGTTGTGCTGTTGCGCGCGGGGCCTGCTCGCGGCGCAGTTGTTGTATGCGGTCGTTCACGGTCTGCGGGGACGGAGTGGAAGACGAAGCTGCGTTGCGCGAGCTTTGGAGGGACGGGTGGACGTATGTTGGTTTGGTCGATGCATAGGTGGGGTGGTGCTTCTTGGGCATGGCCTAGAAGCAACGGCGGATCTTGAAGGAGAGGGACAGACTTCGAACAAAACAGAGCGAACCGGTGTCTAATGGTAGTTAACCCTGGTCATGCCGGGGCATGTACAAATGTACAGTGAGCGGACGATCAAGCGGATGAGTCAATGCAACGGCAGAGCAACCAAACAGCGACTGCGAAAATGACTCAGAATGAGTTGCAGGAGAACCAAACGCGATGACAGGAGAATACCATGTGCAGCCTAAGAGAGTTGACTCTCTGCGAGCCGGCTCGTCATTGAGCATCGACCGCCACTTCCCGTTCTGAGACTGAGGGGCAAGCGCGACCGGCGAAAACTTTCCCCGACAAGCGAGGCAGCCACAGAGCGTCGAATCCACCCCAATCGCCGTCGAACCCCAGCAGGACAGCATATCTCCAACACCGCAATCATGGGTAAAGTTCACGGATCCCTCGCTCGTGCCGGAAAGGTCAAGTCGCAGACTCCCAAGGTATGCTCTCCGTTGCACCCGTCGCCGCCGCCGCACCACAGCGCTAACGCACGCAAAGGTCGAACCCCAGGAGAAGAAGAAGACGCCCAAGGGCCGCGCCAAGAAGAGGCTCACATACACCCGCCGCTTCGTAAACGTCACCCTGACCGGCGGCAAGCGCAAGGTAGGCACACACGCAGCAGCAGCGCAGACGCGGATCCTAACGAGCACAGATGAACCCCAACCCCGGAACTTAGACGACCGAGCCAACATCACCTTCGTAACGAGTAACATCGAACGACATGTCGAGCGCTAAGATACCACGATCAACAATGACGGGGGGACGGAAAGTCATGGCGATGAGTGGCCGCATTGGGACGGAGTACGGCGTTGTTACGGACAAGTGGTCTTCTTCCAGTGACTAGATGGCAAATCTATGAGGCGGATACGGGTACTCTAGCTCAGGCTTTAGTCGCAGCAATACGACAATATTGGGTTGCCTATCATGCTGAGCTGCGGTGCATGTGTTCTTGTGGGATACTGACGCCTGAGTTGGATTTAGTTGCACAGGATGACGGTTTATGGGACTACGATCGTGCATGGGAGCGAGACTCCCCTGGCTGGTTGCACGTTGATAGCGTGCCCCAGTAACAGGAATCCAACACGCCCCGGAAACCCTCGTCCGGACGACATGTATACGACATGGTTCAGTCGATTTACTACGTCGGCCATCCCCTTGCATCGCTATCCGGACTCCTTCGTGTGCAATGGCCTGGAGACACCCCGCACTTTTGTGCTAGACTATGCTCTGCCCCCGTTGTTCCAGCGCGCGCATACAGCTCATCCATGGTATCAACATCTTTCACCATCGTGATGTAGAACGTGCGCTGCTGTCCGCTATGCTGCAGGCGGCGATACCATAAATTATACAGTTGTTCCCCCAGGAACTTTAACTCGTCGTTCACTTTCATGTCTTTGAAGCAACCAAGCTCTGAGGGATGAGATGTTATCAGTCTAGCTTTGTTTGCAAGTATGTGAAGCTATGCTTCGCCGTGCAGTGAATGCGGCATCTTAGAATGAGTTCAGCACGAGCACTCGTCCTCGGATATCCGTCCTACCCGTTACAGTGAACCAACAGGTATAAAAGACTAGCTTTTCAAGGTTCGTACATCCCTCGATTGGTCTTTTGCAAGTGATTTGACCCCTGCTGAGCTGGGCGCACCAGTTTCCCAACCCCCCCTGGGAGACTGTACACCCACTGACAGGGCTTCTCCCGGCTACACTCCAGATATCACCAGACGACTCTTAGATTCGGTGCACAAGTATACCGATTCCGGTGTGCACAGTGTGTGCCGCCTACGGGCTTTGGCAACGGAAACCGCGCAGCGCTTAATGCTACTAAGAGACCAATGAGAAGCTCATGGATCGGAAAACGTACCAGGATATCGCAAAGGTAGTCTCGGGGTTCTAGATGATGTCGACACTTGCTGCGCTGCGATTGGTAGTTGGCTCGCCTCTCCACAATACCACCCCCGATCAGTGTCTTGTTTGACAGTGTCCGGCGGCGTGTTGGGGGCTACCGGTTACTCCTTTATACCAGGCGAGGTTGGTGCAGACGTCTTTCATCTTCCAACCCCAAAGGGGCGCCATTACCTACAATAATATATCAGCTTAGTGATCAATCTGCTCCCTCAAGAATCTCGGACAATATGAAGACAATTACATCAGGGTTTAACTGCTAAGGGTAGTGCTCGAATGGCTCACATTCTGTGTCATTTCAATTCCTGAAGATTCGAATATCGCACTTCTGAAGGCATTCTTCATGTCACAGGGGCCATATAATTTTTCTCTTTTTCTTACTCTTTTCTGGACTACATTAGCGGGAGAATGAGACTTCTTTGTGGCTTTCTTCGAAACGGCAAGTTCTTCACTTGAACGTAGCTGTGCAATCTGCTTGCACGTCTTACTCTTTCACGCCTTGCTAGGCTTTATCGTGCATTTTTGGTGGAGGATCTTGTTCTCGAAGGGTTGAGGGCCGAGGATGGCTTGGTTTTAGTCGGACGTTTCTGCCTTGGGGTAGAATTGGTTGGAGATGTCTTCTTCTTGTTTTCAGAACCGTTTTGGCTAGGGATTGTTTCTGAGGTTTGGCCTTCTTCTGAGCACCTGGTTTTAATGCTTTTGGCAGTCTGCCAGATAAATGGTGCCGCTGTCCAGATTTTCTCCCTCTTGCCTCAATACCATTACGAGCCAGCAGCTCATGGTCCGCTTCAGGAACATTATGGCGCTTACTATGAAAAGCAGGACACAAAAAAGAAATATGAATATCGGACTTTATATCTATAGGGATTTAATGAATCGCCCAATCGTATATCAATAGATATCGAGATTAAACAAGAAGATCGAACAATTGGCTCCCTAATTTAAGAAGATAGGAATAATGTATAAATAATATTGAATCTGTTTCTATAATAGAAACCGCTTAAGGGAAATGTCCCATTAATATATATCCCCATGGAACGTTGCATATACAGAGGTGCAAAAAGAAGCTTTGGCTATACTCCCGCTTATAAGAGTCTGGTGAGAAGCAGCGACTACCAGACAGAACATATACTAGAGTGGCAGAACATTAAAAAGTTCTTCGACCCATATTTAAGTCAGCATTTCGAAGGGAGGGTGTTCCAAAACCCCGATCCGCACGCAGGAAAATAACAAGTCAATTGGTGTACATATTAGACAACTGCCTGGGACTTCTCAGGAGGTATAAAAAAAATCCGCGCTTGAAGTAGGAGGTCCGGAGGAAGTGCCTTTTAATTGGATCGCAGACGTCTATCCCAACAAATACAAGCATCGTAACGAGTTCACGTTACTCCAAGCGGGGATCAACGGTATTAAAGGAAGGGTACGTACTCTAGGAATCTCAACTTTGTCTCTGTGTTACAGCAGTCTGTATTCCGTTGTGCATATTTTACATTACCATTACTGTTCTTTTCGCTAACATCGTGCGCGCAGTTGTTTAAAAGTGGCGAAAAAGTCTTTGCTGAAAACGATAAGACGAAAAAGGACAACTAAAGAGGGGAATGCCGACATTAGTAACACAGGAGCCACGTCTTGCTCTTGCTCGCTTGAAAGATGTCGTTAGAGCACGTAAATGTCTCAGCGATGCTAAGGTGCGCAAATACATGCGCGATATAAAGATACATCTACAGGATCGCTTTAATAAGTTGGAAAACTATCTAGCAAACCCGGTAAATGCGCGATGGATTATACCCAGTTCCAGAAGTGCTGTTGCACGACAAGTGAGAGCATGGGAAAAGCAAGAGCTTGACAAACTTTAGAATATTTACAGGAACAACAAGTGGGTTGACATGCAGGAGAAGATGGACAACTTCATAGAAAGGTATTTAATAAAAATTAAACTTGCCCACTGCACGGCAAAAAAGATCAAGTCACTGCCGAGGGACGCCTCCAGAGACACCCCAGCGCAGCAGATCACGAGGGAAACATGCCCTGTGTACCAAGCTGTAGTCCGCGGGTGGAAGGAAGCTCAACATGCAACTCTGAGCCTACCGTGGACAAGTGCCATAGTAACGGGTAGAAAATTAAATTAAGAGGCACCAGAGTTGCAAGCAGGCCTGGGTGTACAGGACAGTTTTCAGGAGTCTCACATCCATTTTCTGGAGGAGGTTCGCGCATTATCTCTATCTTCGAAGTCTTTCCTTTTTATATCCTAAGTACTCCTTACGGAAACTCCATCTTTTTGTCATCATTTTTCCCTCCACATATCTTAAGTTCGAATGGACAGTCAAATATGATAATTCGCGAGCTTCTGGAAGCTGCGGCATCGAATGGACAGTGATCCTTTTGATCTCTATACTTTTAGCGTTTTGAGACCATCGCTTACCTGCCTTGCCACCAAACTGCTTTCCGTCCCTGCTTTCACGCATAAAATCGATATCCGGGCGTACACATTAATTTGATTTCGGTATCGTAACTTATGCGAACACCGAGCTCTTTTACTGTGTTTTACCGCGGCTTGCAAAAGTGCGCCAAGTATCACATTTGGTAACTTATGCGAAACATTTATATGTATTTTACCTTATTTCGGCACAATAAACAGCACGCTAGATTTGGCTTTACATGTCTTCTTATTCAATATCCATCTGTGGCGTGAAAAGCACGTGCTACCTACGTGTGGGCGCTCAATCGAGCTTGGGCCAGCCGGATCCATATATATATCGAGCCTGGGAGCTTCTCTCCCTACGCTCAGTGACAATGCAATCGATCACCCTGAACTTGCTCCCAAGCTCCCTCCAACACCATCCCAAGAGAACCACTCTCTCCCCACGAGGCCATCACCGTAGTAACTGTCATTCCGATGTTCTAGGAGAGATGCACCGTGTCCTGCTTGTCCAACCTACTGAATCATCTCATGTAGCTCTACATTGGGTCTCCACCACAACTGACCAGAGAAAGCGTTTTTTCCTCCTTGTCGAAAGGCTCTCCTCCTGGAGCTATATATGCGAGCCCCCATCCAAGGGCTCCGCGAGGATCTCGAGCGATAGATTCAAGCTCGTAGTGTGAGTCACCTCGGAAAGTAGGGACCGCCCTGCTCGGAGAGCTCCTCGTGCTAATAGGACACGTTATAATGAGGACAGTGCTGATAGTAAAGCACGATAGGGCGAACATCATGACGGGCGGCGGGCTGACGCGGTGAATCACGAGACCCATCGCCAGCGCCGCGATGCACGCTCGCTGCCAATCTGAAAGTCCGTCAGCACACGTACGTTACCGACATCAACACGAGCCACTTACCAGTTAGGGTTGAAGGCTGGCTCCACGACGTTAAGCCCCGACACGGTCTCAATGTCCCTGAGAACGAGATCGATAGGCGTGAACAGGGCAGCACCGGTACTAGTCGAACCAAAGAGTAGTCCTATCCAATCCCCAGAAGGTGCGTGAAGGACGGCACTTCCTGAATCCCCTGACTTCACAACCGGTGCAGAAGTGTGTCCGACGAAAGACATAGCGTGGCCGCAGTCCTCGACTGTGAATACATAAGCCTCGGCGGTCGACTTGTACTGCTTCCCTCCGACTACAGGGTCAATAATTGTAGGGATAGCATTGATTTGCCCGTACGTGAAGCCCGTGGTGCGGCCGAATTTACCCACGTTCACTTCGTCCCTGAGGATGTGACACTTGGGGTTATTCAAAACGGTCCACTGGGAGCAGACTTTTCCCGACAAGAGCGTTTTGTTCTGAGCTCCGGGTGGGTTGTTCTGCTGACGCAAAGGGAGCTCGTTGGTCATCCCACGCTGGGGATGGAAGGTCAATAACGACCAGTCGAGAAGAAATCGCAAGAGAGGCTTTCCCGTCTCCGCTGCAACTTGGCCGGTTTTCGGGTCGCTGGAAAACCTCTCGGAACGAACTGACCGAAGACCAGAAGAGGCACACACTGCTGCGAATGTTCTGTCGAATGTCCCTGCCTCTTTGAGCTCTGCTTTCGTCTTTGCCAGCTGCTGGGCTGCTAAACCGCCGGTTTGAGACTCCCACTGCTGTTGGTAGCTCTTGAGTTGCTCAGTAAGGGTGGCGTTGTCGTCATTGGATGGACACGTAAGCCGGTGGTTCTGCATATTAAATCCAGGGGTGTTCGGCTTCAGAGCAAGCTGTGCGGCACTGGAGCTGGAGAGGACTAAAGCAAACTATTAGCAGAAGCATACTAGGGAATCGTATTCCAAGGTTATTACTCACTCTCGTCAAGGTCCTTGTTGCGGACCACATGGTGGTTCGTCAAAGCGTAGGACCTGCCATTCGACAACCTCACCATTCCACCAGCCGTTCCCGAATGATCCTCCAGATCCGCCTGTCCAATAGAAGAGCCCATTGGTACACTTCTCTCGTACTGTTGGGTGCCCTGCGAGACGCCGCTTGAAGAGAGGTGGATCGTCGAGCCGCACAGCAATTCTACCCGGAGGGCGGGGGACAGCGCAAGCATCTGTCTGCGGATGCTTGGGATAATAGTTTGAATCCAGACGTCTTGGGCAGCTGTTGGCGACGTGATCACAAGTGTTGGAGAACACTGCTTGGCGTCATCGGAGAGACCACGGTAGATAATCTCCAGGGTGAGGAAGCGCTCCCGGTTTTCACCGATTTGGGTCAATGCGATTTCGTACACCTGTCGCCAGATGTTGAGGAGGTCTCCCTCGCTTGCTGGGATGGCAAGGCTAAAGAGCCCATGCACCACGTGGTGGTCGATGATCTCGATGGCGATTTCCTCATTTCGACTGTGTTGTTGAAGATGCTTGCGTATTTGGATGATGAGGGAGAATTGAAGCGGCTCACGGCTTAGGTCGGCAGCGATGACCAGTGTGAGGTAGTGTTCGTCTTCTTGGCGAACTTGTGGTTCTCTGAAAGCGAAATAAATATTCGTTACGTCAAGATGCTGCACTGCGCACAACATCTGAACAGCTTCCATCGTTGTCTCAGGGTCGTGCACCGCGCTACGAGCACCTTGCCTGCTCTCTGTGATCGGGAGAGGGGGGAGTTGAGGCCAGCCCTTTCGATACGGCAGGTTGCTATTGTCCATGTACTCGGCAATCTCTTCATCGGAGCGAGACAGCCAGCGTCGCTTCCTGGTCTGGTTGGTTTGTTGTGCGGGTTCTCCGAAGCCACGGTAGGGTGCCGACATATCGATGTCTTGAACTGGCAGAGAAGTAGTAATGAGGGAAAGCAACGCTGGGAGCGGATATTTTATATGCACTGGGGGCGACTAGCAAGCCCGTTGGGAAGGCGCGACCAGCAAACGCGTTGGGCGGGATTGACCAGTAAACGCGATAGACAAAGGAAATAATCAGATTGCAAGCCGTGAGCAGTATTTCCGAGGACGTGAAACCAAAAACATAAGCACTTGACGGTCTTCAATCGAGCCGAACATAAGATAACCTCCGACAGATACATTCTCGTCAACGAACAGAAATACACCCACAACGTCATCTAATCATTACCCACACAATCCAATGCTGACCACTTCTACAGACCCGAGCTCGCTACGCACTTCGCCAAAACCATCACTCCCAACTCCAAAGCAACCCCCCACCCACTCACCACGTCCCCCAAGAAGAAACAACATCATCGTAATCATCCGCATACCCCAGCCCCCTCGCGACATATGGATCCCCCGCCGCCGCCGCCACAGCGGCAGCAGCAGCAGCCCTCCGCTCAATCTCCACCTCTGGCGCCACCCACGGCAGACCCAGATATCCGCCCTGCCTGACACCCACACCCACACCCACACCCATCCCCAACGCCCCCAAGCTCCTCGGCGGCATCCCCAAGAGCGGCGCCCCACCAAACACCGCCCCAACCCCCACCCCAGGCGCAGGCGCATACAGTCCACTCGCCAACAACTCCCTCTTCACCCTGCCCACCTCATACTTCAACGCACTACTACTCTCCAGCAGGTCGTAAAACCTTGCCTTCCACCCCAGCATCTCACACTCAAGCTTGGCCAGATTACTCGGCTCGCCCAGCGCAGGCGAACCCCACTCCGGCTCGGGCGCGCGGCCCAAAAACTTCCTCGTCCAGCCCTTCAAGTCGCCATCGGGTTCACCGCCGCCGTACAGCTCCGCAAGCAGCGCTACGGGATCCTCGTACGTGACGGCGTGCTTGTACATGCGGTCGAGGGCGGCGGCCTTGAGCTCGTCGAAGCCCGTCGCTACACCCATCTTGTACATCTTGATGTCCGTGAGCAGACACGGCTCGCCCGCGGTGGGGCTCTTGATCACGGGCGGGCCCTTCCGGCCTAGCGAGAGGACGTGCTTCGCGTCAGGGCCGTAGGAGCCTGTGTGCAGCAGCTCGAAGAAGCGCAGCACGGTGTCCGGATCGAGCGATTCGTCGAGCTCGAGGTAGCGGCATCCGGCCTTCTCCAGGGTCCGCCGGATGCTGGGGTAGTTCTCGAGTAGGGTCGAGGGCACGAGGACGGGTTTGCCTTTGTAGATGAACTCGTTTGAGTCGGGGGACGGCGTCGTCTCTGCGCGGGGTACCTCTTCGAGGATGTGTTGGCGGAGGTTGTAGATCTGCACTGCAGAGGTGTGCAGGGTCTCGGGGAGGGTGAGGAGCGGCTTGCAGACCGTGTCGTACCAGGAGTTGATATCGCCGTCGGGGAGGGCCGCGACGTCCGAGTAGCAGTGGCTGCAGTACCACTTTTCCTTGCCGCGGCGGCGGTGGTACGGCTTGCGCTGCTGGTAGTAGTACTCGTCGTAGAAGAGGCGGTTGGTCTGGGCTAGGGTGTGACCGAAGTCGAGGGAGGTCAGGGGGCGGCCGTTGACGCCTGAGAGCTTCTTGATGGTGGTCATGATCTTGCCGAAGTGAACCCCGTGAGCCAGGCGGCCGTAGGCAATCTCTTTCTCGACTTGCGGACCGCATGTGATGAGGAAGTAGGCGTGGATCATGTGGTGGATCAGTGTGCCGATGAGATTTCGAGATCGGGCTTGCTGGAGGGCATCCTTGTTGAGGTAGATGGAAACTCTCTTGACCTTGGGATCGAGACCCCAGCCGTGGGTATGTGTAGCCCCAGACACGTCGGGATGCAGCTTCCTGAGTTCGAGATATACCACATTCTTTAGGTGGCCGGCAAACAAAGTCTCGTCCAGCTTGTTGAAAATGCGGAACGGAATTTCCAGCGCATGACCCTCCTTATCCAGCGTCGCTGCTCGAAACCGAATGTTCTTCAGCACAGTCGCCGCATCGGGGCTGTTCTGCGGGTCCAAATGATTGACAATGAAAGCAACAGCCCAGTCAATGTTCCACCCTAGATTCCGGTCACACTTGAGACGAGGGTCTTGTAGCCTTAAAGCAAGAGCAGGCAGAGCACGTGAGACGTGTAACGATAAATGTTGTTCGTAGGACTCAGGATCGGAATCGTGTTGATAAGGATAGTAATGCGAGTACCTTGACGCGACCAGAGACTGATCGACGTATGGAGTGAGATTTGGAGGACGGAATGGCATTAGGACGATTCAAGGCGGAAACGAGTGGTGTGCAGCTGAACTATGTAGTGCAGCCATACGCGTAAAGATATGAATGTGCGTCGGAATCTGCTGAGAGGCACTTTATATAGGTCAAAATCCGATTTCGACGTTTTCTGAGTGCGAACTGTGCTTCGTGTGAAAGCGCCAAGGAGTGGTCTTGTGGTTCGCTGTGTCACATCAAGGCGGATATAGTTGGCGCTGTCCAAGGGCACGCATCCACGTACTGGTGTTTGCCTCTAGCGTTTGGCGAAGGTCCCCAGTGAAAGTGCATAACCCTAATCTCGTCAGTCATTGGCAGGGAAGAGCCCAAGGAAAAACAATCGTGACGTATAGTTCGTCGATTGCAGAGAAATGGGCACCTGGTCGGAGCCCATTTGTTTTCGGGAAACGTTGTCGAGCTGAGAAGGAGAGGCTACGATGGTTACCTAGAATTAACAACGAGCTGTCTCCTCTGCTGGCTCTTCACCAGTCTCCCGCATCACGGTTGCGTGTGTCCCGAGGAACGGCATCGACATGATTGCGAACGGCAGCGAGCCGTAATACGAGGGTCTACAAGGCAGCAGTCCGAGGTGAAGATAGTTATGTGGATACTGATATCTACGCAGATCAAACAAGACACAAGGGGTAACATAGAGAAGACCGAACATGAAAATATACAAAACATGGCGTAGCTGTTGGAACGCTTCCTTGGTGGCGATGCGTGCGCTTACAATGAGGTCCACGCTGGATCATGCCAACTCGCTTCCGCCTCTTACGTTTGTCATCCCGCGCGTGTAGTACGTGGGCATCGTCAGTGTGATGAAGTCAAGCAAGCAAGCCACTCCCCAAGCGCACGTGGGGGTTCATGCAGGCGAGCGGGCCCACAAGGCTATTATCGCTGGCACCAGCAGAATTCTAGTAGTCGCGTCTGGGTCCAGGAGGGCCGGGGGGGTATTCGCCAGGCCTGTCGCCAGCCACGCTCCGGCCGCCCAAGTCCCTACCATAGTCCCTGCTACCAAGGTCCCTTCCGCTGCCACCGAGGTCCTTTCCGCTGCCACTAAAGTCCCTTCCGCTGCCGTCGCCGTAATGCTTTCGCCTCAAGGCTGCAAGCCTCTTCTTCTTGGTATGTGCGTTTACGTATGTACCGATTATGAAACCGATAATGTTGAAGAAGGGCACCCACGTGTGCTCGGGCAGGAATTGCTGGGCGAAGGCCAGAGAGATTGGCGACACAACCCAGCTCACCTTCATGACGGGCATGAATCCAGTCTTGACGGTAGCTCGCACCTGGTGGAAGGTACGTGCGCCAGCAATCACGGCCATGGACACGAGGTATATCGAGTTCTGAATGGGGGAGATCTACATTTGTGAGCGAGCTAGCAACGTCATCGTGGGCCACGGGCTTACAATCAGATTGCTGATAAGAATCTGCATGATCTTAGCCTTGAGGCTCTTGCGCCCGCGGAAGATCTTCTGCAGGATGCTGATCAGGACGTGGCCAAGCGGGGCACTGATCAAAGCGCCGTAGAGGGCCATCTTGGGGACGCGCGAGGTGAAGTAGTGGCCCTGCTTGCTCCTGTCGTGGGCGATCCACGAGGCAAGGAACTCCTGCAGACCCGAGAGGGTGCCCGAGGTGAGCATCTTGGTGCGCAGAGGGTTCTCCTGCAGGTGCTTCAGGTACGCCTGTGGGCAGCCGTCAGTACAATCGCGATTGCCTCGTACGCGCCACTCACCGCGAGGTATCCGTTCACGCCGCCGCTGCCCTTGGCGACGGCCTCGCCGACATTCTTCAGCAGGTCGTCCTTCCCCTTGCCCACGGCGTCGGCGGCGGCGCCCGCGAGGCCTTCGACCGACTTGGTGACCGTCTCCTTCTCGAACTTGACTGACGACATGGCGGGGCGCGCTCGGTGGTGCTGGACGGGCGCAAGCGGGTAGGCGCGTGAGTGGTGGTGCGGAGAGCCGTAGAGCTGGGGCAGAGATGGGGTGGAGCTGGCGATGGCGATGGCTGGGCGTGTTTGTTGTCGGGGCGCCGACACCCTCGGGTCGCCGTCCCAAGCGGCTAGCGCCTTCCCGTCTCGGCAACTGCAGATGGCTGATGGTGTCAATGCCCAGCTCAACACCACGGATGCACACGTCTACCGTGGTGCCTCGTTGTCCGTCCCCCGATGGCTTGGGCCAGTTGGGGCTTCCGGCAGCATCTACGCATCGATCTGCGTGCTTGGGCCGCTGCAGGATCGATGAAGCGTTTGCCGAATCGTGCGAGTACCCCATCACCATGTATGGATGCAGGCAGCCTGTGGCCATCTGATTACCAGCTAAAAACATCGCATGCGATGCATACATGTCGTGGACGCAGTGCCGGAACGTGTCCATGGACTGTGCAGGTGATGTGTAGGCGTTTTCTCAACTCCTTTGTCGCTTCGAGGTGCGTCTTCTGCATGGGGCAGGAGCGCGTCTGCAAGCATATTGTCTTGGGCATGATTGAGGCGGCAAGTTGCAGCCTGGGAAGAGATAGGATGGTCCACAGGATGGTCCACAGGATGGTCCACAGGATGCTCCACAGGATGGTCCCCTCTAGATGACGCACGGATAGCCCGTTGTGCGACTCCGACGTCTCGTCGCCGCGGTCAGGCTGGCAGACCTGCTGCCCAGCGCCATATGACCCCTCGCTGCAGTACCATGAACGAGCGCTCAGGCGGGATGCCCGAGACCGAGAATCAACCCCTCGATCCTGGATAGGACGACATTCGCATGCCTTCCAAGCTTCACCTCTCCAGCGCGAGCATGGGCGCGGGTCGCCGTTTGCCTTCGCTCTTGCCAAGAACGTTCAGACCGTCACCACAACAACTAACCTTGCGTTGCCATTATAGCCCGTCTCCTAGAGTGCTGCCCATCATTACCTTCACCGAACCAATACACGGCGCTGCGGGCTGGTCCTTTGCGCAACTCAGCTCCACAGCACTCACCCTGCCTCCTGCCTCCATACTGCACAGGTCCCCGTCACAACTTCACGCCTTTGTGCAGAAACAACTCGAGACTCGAGTGTTGTGTTTATCGCACAGGAAGTCCCGCTATCCAGCCACCCCGCAGCTTCCATGATGCGCGTACGTACACCCATTTCAAGCTATCGTGCGCATGCTAACAAAACACGTAGACGCGCAATGTTCCGAAGCGCAAAGCGCCTGCGTGTACGCACGTCAGCATGGAACGCATTCCGGTGAACGTCTCACGTGGCTTCTCGTGCCCAAGCTGTGGCAACTACCGATCGCTGGGCTTTCTCTACGTCTGCCGACAGGAGCGCGACATAGCCTACTTCGAGACCCATGTGGCGAATCCACCGGACGCGGATCACTCAAAGAAGTCGGTCTTGCGCCGGGAGATGGAGGACATTGGTCTGAGTGAGAGCGTCATTGTGGCCGCGGAGCAAGGTCTCTATACAGATCACCAACTGGACAAGTTGAAGGCGAAAAAGACAGAGCTCAACGGAGTCATTGCAGGATCGCTTCAGGCCGCGCAGATGAGGGACGCCATCGTCCACGTATCCGCCAACAGCACTCGTGAAGCATTCGAGGTACGTTGACTGAGAAGCGTTGATCCACGCAACTACAGTACTAGGTCAGAAGATTGAGTAGTGCAGTGTCCCCCCTGGGGTAACACAGTGTACTCAAACTTTTGTCCAGGCATCGTTTCCTTCATACGCTTGTGCAGGGCCACATTAACACCTTGCGCAGACAATCCCGAGCTGCCAAATAGTCGCCTGTCACGCTTGCCGGCCTTACTTTAGGGATCGTATATCCATGTCCTTCGACGCTGTCTTCAAGGATGAAGTTCTACCCCTTCAACCCGCCGAAGCGGACTTTCTGCCAGTCAAGTCAGCGCAGATCATCCGGAACATCTCTTGTCGTCCAATCCCGGCCCCACTGCGCATCACAATTGAAGAAAACACGCAGAGCACGCTTCTGTTATCTTCCGGCTACTTGGACGACTCCCCGTCGACCCCCTCGCAATCAAGCACGTATACCTACAAGACCACGCAGTCCGAGATCGACACCCTGAACACCACCCGCCGTCACCGCCGTCGCTTCTACAAAATGGGCCATCGTTCCTCTGGCGAACTCAGCCGCGATCTCACTCGTCAAATGCCGCTGTTCTTCCGCCAAGGACTCAAAGAGGCTTTCAAGGGCATTTTCCGCGCTACGGCCCGAGACTCCAGCTCGTCAGGCTCCAACATCACGCTTCCTATGCCACACACAGCCGCTGCTAGAGACACCGCGGACGTGGCTGCGATGGGCGAGTTCGACATGGGCGCGCTGCGCCGCGTGAAGCGCCAGAAAGATCGTTTTGATCGGAGGCAGGACCACGGGGACAGTGCTTGTGCATCGGAACACGACAACGCGAATTGGGTGCTGGAGCGACGCTTTGCGAGCAGGACTGACGACGAGTCGGGCAGCTCTGGATCAATACTCTCGGTTCACTCGTTTGTATCTGAGGGAAGCGAGGTGGAGGTAGAGGGCGGAGTGGCACTGACAGAAGAAGCGGTTGAGACGCATACACCGAACATCATCAGCGACCCAGAGAGCATCATGACGCAGGTATAGAGGCAGTCGGTGTGTATGCGGTACAAGTAGGACTCGGCCCCTGAGTCCATGGGCGATCTGCGTTGCCAGTCATCTGGGAAGGCATCACCCAGGGCACGGAGGTGTGCTGAACACTCTAGCTTCCACGATCGTGGATGAAGGATGAAGGTCGCTCAGCAGGTGTCGACGGAATGGTGGCATTGGAGGCGTTCTGATTCGTTTTATCATAATACCCCTGGACGAGTGCTTTGATTGTTTTGGACGGACATCCTGAATTCGATTGTGCCCTGCTCACTTGTATTTAATGACTCGTAGCTTTGTGCTCGAATTTGTTTGGTATCTCCGTGAAGCCATGTATTTTCCCCTGTAACCTGATCCACGTCTACAGTCCTTCCTCCGAAACCTAGAATTAGAAGGCAGGATACGGCTGAGATGTAGGGCGAGTGCATCAGCTGGCAAGTGTACACTTGCGAGCTGTTCATCCACACATGCATCTCACCACGAGACTGTAATCTCCTTCCTAGCTCGCTATCACGGCTAGTGATGGTGGCGTCTCTGCCACAACAACCGAACGATGCTCGTATCGTTCCAGCTACATGACCAGAAAAGATGCCACCGGCCTATTGCCGAAACGGTTCCGTCATCTACATCACTCGCTGGTGCCAAGACCATGAGTAGCTTACTGCACGCTAAAACGGGTTCACTTGTAAGTGCGCGGGAGTCGCATCTGAGAACTACAATTCGATAACATGAGCTGGCGGGCAGAAGACACAAAAGAAATGTGACGAGAACTCCCCAGCGTGCGACCGATGCTTGCGGTCCAATCGCGAGTGTTTTTAGCCCACGTCCGCAGAGCTCGTAGACCGCCGCTTTGCAAGCCACCAGAGATCTCGGTATGCTCTAGAACCGGTATTTGAACAGCAAGGAGTCCTTGAGAATGCCTCCGAAGCATCCCTCGTCTGCCGGCTTTCCGAATCTGTTGCGCACGAAGCGACGTTACATGATCTGGAAGGAGTTATGGTACGACATTTCGTCAACCAGTACTATCGCTTGCTGCTTCTTCCGAACTGTCACCCAGGTGACTGAACAATCTATCATCGAGACCTGTTTACTAACTGCATGTAAAATTCTCCAATGGCTGGGTTTCAGAAATTCGGCGGCTCATGGGAGACTGGAAGAGCGTCAGATACTCCGTGCTTTACAACGCTGCCTCGAATCTCCACTTGATCGAATCGAACGGGAATATACAGGTGCCTACTCTGACCTACTACTCCAAAGCCCTAAAAGGGCTATCAGACTCTCTCAACGACGCGGGGCCGTTAGCAAGTTCGAACAGCGTCTTGACATCTATGATGTTATTATGTCTTCACGGGGTGGACAGATAGCTACCCTTCATAAGGAAACGCGACCACAATCCGCCAAGTACACCACCACTGCATGGGAAGAGGAACATACTTCGACATCCCCCTCCACCTGAACGCAGCAACGCACTACCCGCCTTGCGGCTCTCCAAACAGACTCCTACCCTCACCGCCCCCTTTAATAGAATATTAGTTAAAAGCGTGCTCTATTAGACCTTACTCGCCTCCACTGGCCTGTGGTCCGACAAAGAGGTTAACCACCGCCTGGACCTTCACTCGGAGCGGGTATTTTGGATGCGAGCCGAGTGCTTGCTGGACTGATGGAGCGTCGTATTCCCGGGCCAGAGTCACAGCACGAACAGCCCTGTCTTCCAGATCGCCGCCCACATCTTACAAACTCACGCCACCGACGCCGAATGGGGCTCCAGCTTCATCGGCACCTGGCCCGTGTACACCCTCGGCCTTTTCTTTGCGCGGGACGAGCACGTGCAGCTTACGCGTAACGACCTGCGGCCGAGGTGCGAAGTGACTGGGTTCAACCACGTGGCGAGGTTCTGCAATGATGTGGAGGAGACGTGGGGGAGCTGGGGGTGCTGGGTGGACGTGAGGAAGGGGAGGGGGGATGTGTTGGAGGAGGACGTGTTATAGGGCTGGGGGAACGGGTGGGGGTGTTTAGTATTGTAGGCAGGTTATTTATTGAGAATTCTTTTGTCGCAAGAATGGATGCGCGGAAGTAGATCTGGGAGTGGGCATGGCGAGGAGGCTTACTATGTGCCAGAGCTTGCTCTGTGCTGAATTTGACAGCGAGTCTACATCTGCTTGGTCTTGTTCAAGATTGTCAACACATGGGGCGGGTCGTCATCCAACACTGTCACTGCTCTCAAACCAGGATGCCTCGGCTTTCTAACCAAGCACAGATAACCTATACCTCCGCATATCCATCAGACAAGTAATGAAACTCCAAGTCCTAGGGCCATCGATCACGGAGACCACGGCACCAAAGCGAGACTACGGTCTTCCCAATCCTCACCTCAATCTCAATCCATAACCCATGCCAATATGTGTGACATCGCCATCACCGTCCCACACAAGCCTCGCCTAACACGTCAAGTATACATCTAAACCCGGGAGCTGCAACAACACCCACCCCGACGAGCATCGAAGCGCTGCTCTACCTTCTATCCAAAATGTGTCATATCGTATCATGTCATGGACGTATCATCCCGTATCGCGGGTATCGTGCAGTGCATATACCCATCGCCACCACCATCCCGAGGTAGCCGACAACCCCCTTATCAGAACAAAACAAAACCCACAGCACCGAAGTTGCCTCCACCGTCGTTCTGAGTATTGAATATGTCCCTCGACAGAACAGCCCCACCCCGCCCCTAAGATCCTCATACATCAGCAGGGCGCTGGTGAAAAGTGCGTACGTAAAGTAAAGTACTTTACACTCCTAAGCCTGTGCGGAAAATTCCCGTTACTGAACCAAACCAAACCCTTCCTCGCGCGTGCGTGGAAAGGCGACGCAGTAGCAAGTTACTAATCGCCTTCCCGGGACGACTGACTGTCGTATCGCGATGCTAGACCATGCCGAAAAGTGCGAAACGGGGGAGTGGCGGTTCTCGCCGTACCCATCCATCAAGACACTCTCGTCGATTCTGTGCGGGTGGAGAGGCGCACTTGCCTCTCGCAGCCCCGATTCTACGCGGGATATAGAGAGGAATGTTGAGAGGAGACGAGAATGAGAATATGGGAGACTGGATGCTATAGCTGGTTGGAATACTGTGATGTACCGTAGAGTATGCAAAGTTCCGAGGCAACGTTGGAAGAGATCGTAGAGGTGTTTTACTGATCCTGTACACAACCGTGTTTGTCTCCTATCATGGGTAGGTAGCAGAGCAACCTTATCAGTTGTAACTCTGTACAATAAGCAGGTAGACAAAAGAACCCCGGAATCCAAGAAAAACGATTGCCAATGCCTCGTCCGCCGTACCAAAAGCCTGACTGTCGTAGCAACGAGGCCTCGCCTAACCAGACACATGAGCAACAACCCCCAAGTCCAGACTAGTACGTACATCCCTATGCGCACACAGGACTGCAGACCTAGTTATATAGATGGGGTATACCAATCGCGCTGATCTGGAGACCAACTATCTAGTAAGAACTTCTCGTTATCCGGTAGCAGTTCCACAACGTATACCTCTACCTCTACAAACAAACCGCGTTAGAACGACCGTCTAGACACGGATCTTAAGGAGAATAAATGCATTAAGCAGCGCCGTCTTCCCTCCCCTTAATATATAGGAAGTTTGCATGATACCTAATAACCGCCAACACAGGGCCTTCTACCTACGCAGTCCCCGCCCTAATAACGTCGCTAGTACCTCTACACCGCGCAGAGCGAGTAATGCAGCTGCCTGATCTCCGTAACACACACTCAATCGCATCCCTCGGTAGTGTAGGGCGAAGCCCGCCGCAACCACAGCTCATTCAGTGACGTACGCAGGGCGATCTCACCGACGAAAGCGAGTTTTCTCCTTCCTCGCAGTGGGTGATTGCAGCAGTGAACCAGACCGAGCGTCGAATACGGACGGGTACGCGAGGGCTCCCCTACACGGAAGCAGCTAACCGGGACGCACTCCAGGCGGCTCCCCGAGCTGCATGCAAGATGCAAACCGGCGGTTGTTGGGAGGGGGTTCAGCTGCGAACGCGATGCCTCCCGTCGACCGGTGGAGCTGCCTAGTGGAAAACTGTCGCGGATGGTTTGCGCTGCGCTGCCCACTATGCGAGGTCAGGGGGAAGGTTGGCGTGGTGGAGGCTGGCGCGGAAAATGAGGTGGAGAAAGGCACGTCCAACGCCCACCGCAGCCAGCCTCGTTGCTCGACCGGATAGCCTGCCAGTTTTTTCCATCTTAAGATGTCCACAGGAAGGAACCGGCGCCGCAGAGAAAGACCCTGACAAGCATCAACGTCTAGCGACTGGTGCGGCGGATTCCAAATGGTGTTTTGGGTGTGTTTCGCCGAGGCGAAGCTTTCCTGTGCTACCTGCTTGTCCAAACGTCAATCTTGGAACACATCGCGTCTGCCATTCGTAGCGCTGGGAGATGATCTCGAAGAGCTTGTTTAGTCAGGGACGGCGGTATCCCTGAGATGTGAGCAGGTTTAGCCGAGCGGAAACGGTTAGGATGGCAAGCCCAGCGAGCCAAAAGTCAAATAACTGAGACAGGGTTTAGCCTCGAGCAGTAGGCGGCTCTAGATTCGCCGACTTCCGCGTGCGCTGAACAATACACTTGCGTGGAAAGTCACCGCTACAAGAGCAAGCGTGTCTAGTGCGTTGCAGCCACATCGATACGTACCTTCTAGGCTCGAGTGGCTTTGCTAGTCGCTGCGTTGATCCAGGAACGCATTGCGCGGACATGCGAAAGTTTTGCTAGATGGACTACTGCATGTTTGACATGCGCCAAGAGCCTCTGGCCATACATACAGCATCATGATTGTTGAGATCAGTGCGCAGTTATGTCCAATTTGTGTCATCAAAGACGGTGGGTCTGGGTCACAACATAGCGACGGTCTATGTAGGAGACAGCGCTAGGTTCCGACCATACGGTACTCCAAGCTAAAGCTCCGACGTCCTCGTGGCTTGATCGTGCCCGTGATTATGCCCCAGTCTCAATGAGGCAGCTTGACCCTAAGGTATAAAAGCTGACAGAACAGCATGGCAGTGTCACTGCCGTCAAAAGCCTTTGCGCCAGCCAGGGCATGCACGCAGGATCAGAGCCTGTGAAAGGCGTTCAACGCACCGCGAAGCCTTCTCCTTTCGATTGACTAATCCTGCAGGATATGAGTCGAGACAGCATTGTTGTGTGATGTTTGAGGTGACCAGATTTCGCATGTACGCTCACATGCATTGCAGGCATATGGGGCGTGTTGTTGATGTTCGAGAACGCTAGGTTGTGCAAAACAATGCATGGACTTGGTAGGAAGGGTGACAGTAAAGCGACGTCAGGCCCACAAGGAACCCGGTCGCCTTCGGTACTCCGGAGAAAAGGACAAAACCATTTTCCCCACAAGCATATCGCCACTTGAGTGATCATCGTTTCTGGGAAACAAATTCCATTAGCCAGCGTTACATCTGTGTTGGAAGGAATTCATCACATGTAGTGACGAACCCGCAGGGATTCATCAGTGGAGTGCGTTTGCTTTACGGGCCGACCCAGGCGCTCAGTTGAGATATCTCGCATTCCCGGATCCATCGGCAGGGAGTTCTTGGCGTAGATACCATGGAATGACTCATGCAGGGATACACCGATGGCAGGTGTCAAACCTAAATCTAGTGGTTCATCACATGACGTCAAAAGAGCCCTAGAGGCGTGCTATAGCAAGCGTACTAAGAAGCTCCCGAAGATATTCGGAAGGAAGGCGCAAGTTGAGTTGGAATTGTCGATTATGGTGGACTGGTGTTTGCAAGTGTGGGTTCAGCCTCGGCACTGTGCGGTTGTTTCGTGTAGTCGATGTATCGAAGTGTGCAAGGAGTGGCGTTTCACATCCGGAAATAGGGCGTGCCGTTAGCTGTCGATCGTATTTCTTAGAAACTCGGCGAGTGACATTTTCAACTTAACCAGAAGTGCTGCAGCTGATCACACGAAGCGGGGCGCCGAGGCCGCCGGGGACTGGGATCGACCGGATAGATTATCCTATGCCGATGGCGTTGTATAATGATGCCAATCGGTGATTAAGTTCGTCCACGGTCACACAACGATAACGGCTTCGGTGTTGAGCCATAGGGTGTGCTCAGGAGAGCAGTCCGCGGGTTGTGCTGGCTGCGCTTGGCTAGTCACTCGTCGTGGGATTAGTAGGTTGGTTCCATGGAGCGCTTCCAGTGTGCTGGACTGTTGCAGAGCAGGGAACACCTTGGAGGTGGCCAGCATAAGCCAATATCACTGTGTGACAAGTTTGTTGATCACCAGCGTAGTCCACCGACGGACGTAGACTCGCGATGGCCTGGCTATCCTGGAAGTCGGCAAAGATGCCTTGCGGGTACACAGTGCAGGGGACGTGGATATTTCGCGAGGCCGAAGTATAAGTTGATATCGTTTGGACCAGTTATGCAAGAGAAGCGCTGTTCATCACAACAAGCAAGGCCGAGTCTGGACTTGTTGCTCTATCAGTAGAGCTCATCGCGCCCGTATTTGGAAACATTAACCGAAAGCGTAATCCCATGTTCGTGTCGATTAGGGATGGTGTGTAACAATTCAATAGTGTTCGACCGGTTGAAGTGTTATTGTCCGATCGCAAGAGCGCATCACGAGGGCGAGACCATCGACCGACACAAAGATGCAGTCGCCTTTTGAAACGCGGTTTGACACAGAAATGGGTCCATGGTCACTGGAAAGAGCTCGAGAAGCTGCGCAGACTGACAAAGGTATCGGACAGATTGAATGACTAAAGGTATGCTGTGCCTCCGACGATAGTAGCCGGTTGCTGTGTCGCGTCCTCATCATAGACGGCGCATTGATGACTGGACAGATGCACAGTCTTGTTGTTCATAGTCTGGCCATGGGCATACGCTCTGACGTTGAGATCTCGATAGGCTAAGAGGAATTGTTGGACTGGGCCAGAGGACTGAAACATGGTGAGGATGTGTGTGTGTGTGTGTGTGTATACGTTGGTTGTTAAGGGTGGTTTCACTCAGGCGAATGTAACGGACCAGATACCTCATCGATATCTGCGGGGTCGTTAGAGTTGGCACATGCATATCCTTCGGGACATCTTTAGAGCTTGCATGGTCTGTTCACGCTTGCTCGTGGTTATGCCCGAGTTTGAGAGCGAACACACTGTCTTCCAGACTGAAAGAAGTAGGTGCTAATAGATCGGTACCGAGGTGGACTTTGAAACAAGGTGCACATGCAGTGAGTCGATGAAGATGGGCTGTCAGGACAAGTTGCCGCACATTCACGGCGGGTGAAAGAGCGGTCGGCTTGGAGTACAGTGTGGAGATCTAGGGTGCTTGGGGTAACATGTCGAGCAACTGCATGGACGAAGGTGTTCGTGCTGGCGCAGAAAGCGGGAGCGCTGCTTGGCCAGGGAGAGCTCATTGATGACTAGATTCAGAGGTATCCAGCCTTGGACGCGGGACACGGTTCCAGACACCAGGTTCCGTACCGTCGCACAGTGCGGGAGGCGTCTTCGTGTTCTCGTATGGAGGAATAGTATGCAGACAGAACCAAGGCAGATGCCGGATAGGGTGAGATGGAATCTTGCAGGGAGCCGCGGGGTACAGCAGCTGGCAAGGGTCTTCACCGACTCGAATGGCGGTTTCGTGATCTGTGCTGCGCCGTGACATGTTGGTCGAACTCCTGATGAACGCTCGCTCTTGGACAGCGGCTCGCACAAGCCACGCTACTGGGACCACTGCGATCACCGGCCCGTATCGCAGATGCCACCGCGTTCCTCCCTTATTTTCGTATGCCGGGACAAGCAGTAACACTAAGCTCCCCGTTCCAGCGCTCTGGAGATGGCGAGAGCCAGGTCGAGGCGGTGACGGACAGACGATGGGTGCAGGGCGACGCAAATTGGAGGTTCTGGCTGCAGTGCAACTGCGGGCTCACGTTTTGGGAGGAAGGGAGCCTTGGTTGAGGCGGCGGGCGGGCCCATCGGAAGGCCTACCGTGGGGGATGTTTCGGCGGGCAGGCGCAACGGCAACGCTCCTCCCTCACCCTTCTAGGACACAGCCAAACGACAGCAGGCAGGAGCACCCGGGCGCCTCCCGTAACCCAGCACGACGTGGACGTGGACGTCGCGACGAGGGTCAGGTGGAGGGCAAGACGCCAGGGCTGCCGAAAGCGTCGAATGGAACAGCGTGCGGCAGGGATTCCCCGGGTCCCAGGGGCGGGCACGAGGAGAGGCGTGGCCACAGTGCGACGAGGAGACACGGCGATGGGGTTTGAAACCAAGTCGGGGGTTGCGAAGACACCAGATGGCGTCGGTGGCCTCCATCTTGTATGACAGCGCCAGTCACAGCGGCGTCAGCCGAGGCGGGCACAAGGTGCGGTGCAGAGCAGCTGGCGAGGCAAGGAAGCAGGGCGCGCAGGCCCACCGCCTTTTCGTCCATGTGTGGGCGACGGGTGGTGCTCGATGCTCGATGCTCGGTGCGCTCCAGAGGCCGGTCGCCGGGCGGTGGTGGGTGCTGCTGTACGGGGAATACGGAGACAAGGCGATGGATGGGAGACAAGACTGGGACGGAAGCATGCAGGCGGCATCTGGCATCTGGGCGATGACGGGTGACAATGGGACGAAGGGTCGAAGGCTACGGCTACGGCTGCGGCGATTGACAGCCCCTGCGCGAGGAATGGCGCAAGCGCGGGGCCTTGGCGTTGGCTGCCCGCACGGCGCGGCGCACGGCGAACTGCTCAGGCTCAGGCGCGAAGACATGACGGACTGTCAGGCGGTTCGTCTGCTGCTGTGCAATGCCGGCGGGCGTCGCACTGGTGCGCCCGCACAGTCGCATTGCAGCGCACAGCCTGCCCTCGAGAACAGCGGAAGCGGGTCCTGGTCGCGAGCGTCGGGACGGCGCCAATCGCTTTCCCCACCCCATGGCGGCACCGAAGATGCTCGGCCGCAGTGGGTGCAGGCGCACAGCTTGGGCGGTCAAGGCTGCTCTGGTCGTCGGGATGCAGATGCAGATGCAGATGCAGATGCAGATGCAGCGAGGTGAGGTGAGGCGAGGCGAGGCGAGGTGAGGTGAGGTGAGGTGCCTTCGGGGCAGGTAGCGAGAGCACGGCGGCCTGTGTCGGCCCAGTCGGCCCCAGAGTGTCCCCACACGGCACCGCCAGGCCCGTCGCCGTCGCGTTCGTGTTCGTCCTGTCGCGGGGGGGCCCAGATCGCCGCCAGAACAAAGGACCGCCGCGGCACGAGAGCGATGGGGCGTTTGGGATCTTGCAGCGAGCAGCGATGCGAAGGATCAGCCGGCAGCGCGGGATCCATCCCTGCGCCAATCACGCCCCCCTTGAACCTCGCCCGCCAGCCTGCCTCTGCCCACCACAGGCCCCCCGTGTCAGTCGGCTGTCAAGAGACGTCTCGGGCCATCGTCCAGCCCTCTGTCTGCCACTGCTGCTGCTGCTCCGTCTGCCGGCCCAGGGCCGCGCCGTTGCCGCACCGGCACGTGTCGGCCTCGCTGCCCCTCCGCCTCTGCCTCCCGCCTCTGCCCCAGTAGCCCGACCCGACCCCCATCAGACACGTCGTAAACGCTTTCGTAAACACCTGTCCGCAGTCGTGCTGAGCGTCTCGTGCGCGCCCGCCGTTTGAGAAAGACCTAGGCACACGAGTCGAGCGCCCGCTGGCCGTCTGGGATCCGCTGCCATGCCAGGCTGTTTCGGGGGACGCCTGGCACCGCTGTCCATCACCCGCGTCAGATGCAATATGAATCGACAGTAGCGGATGGTCGTGGCCCGGCCCCTCGTTCTAATTTGGTCCCCCTCAACTACTCGAGGCCTCCTTGGTTCTCTCGATAATTTCTGCGGCCGCACTAGCAAACGACTCGCAATGTGCCTGAGAAGGCCGTCAGTCTTGAATTGCTTCGGATGCTGTGCTGCACCACCAGCCGATTCCCTGCACCGCCACCAGCCTGGTTTGGCGTGCGGCAGCTGTCTCCCCGGTCCTGGTACTTGTTCGCGACCCAGGGGCAGCCCGTGGCCCTGGTCCCAGAGCACACAGCAGCTCACCACGGTCGCTTTCGTCCTCGCTCGTGACCAGCAGCGGTGGCATGGCTACGCCTTTGGCCATGGGCACGCCTCCGAGTCCGACATGGCATACATACAGCGACGGCAGGCCCTGCTCGTCCAACAGCCCCGCGCTCTGTACCAAGTACCAAAAGCAACTACCACAGTTCCGTACGACGGGTCCCCGGTAGACGTCGTGGCCGGCGAGGGCCCGGTGTAGCCTGCCCTGACGCCTCCGGGTGTGGCAGATGCAATGGCCGCCCGTCTCACGTTTAGCACCTCAGTCGAGGCGTCTTCCTTTTGGGGCGCTCGACAGTGGGCGTGGCGTGGCCATCTCATTTCCTGCACGTCAGTCGCCAGCCATCATCTCGACTAGCGACGTGATGGGACGTTGACATGGCGATGGGGGTGCGGGCGTGCCAGCGTCGCTGCAGGTGCAGCCATGGGCTGGGCGGTGCTCGTGAGCTCATTTGCTCGGCGGCGAGTGAACAGCACGCGGCGACGAAACGAGCGACGAGCGACGAGCAGGCGTACCCTGCTGCTGTCCTGCATCGAGTCAGCTGCAGCTCAAGACCATCTGCGGCGGCGGTGCTGGCCCTGGGGCGAGTTGTGGGTGGGGGACGGCGCGGACGGGTCTGATGGCAGCGCCATGAGGGCTAGCGGCTGCAGGAGAGGCGTCTTGCATCGCGCAGCTTCACCACCGTCGCCCGGCTATCCAGCGCGACGGCGGCTCTAGCAAGGGGCTAAACCCGGTACTGCTCGTGCCTCGAGTCCTGCGGCGCTGTGAAGGGCCCTTTGTTTCTTCTGCACCCATGCGCCATACGACACCGCTGCTTGTGCTCCTTCGGAGAATACCCAGCTTGAGGCAAGGCCCCAACCTTAACGCACCTGTCAAAAGCCAAACTGCAAACTGCACCCTCTCCTGGCTGCTTCTGCCAGTGCCATACAGGGCCTGGTCTGGGCCTGGTCCTGGTCCTGGTCCTGATGGTGACGGCCGCTCTGCATGCTAGACCTACGGCCCGTTGCAGTTCTGATCCGCCATCGTAACGCCTCCACCCGTGCATGGTGCAGGCCTCTCTTAAGATCGCCCGCTCATCCTGTTTTGCTCATTCTGTCCATCTGCCAATTGCTGCGTGCTTGCGCCGGCATTTTCCTTCACACCACTCCGCGCGACACACAGCTGTACGCCGACGAGAACGACCTTGACACAACCTCACCAATTGCCTCATTCGGCCTCGACACCCTGCCCCGCCAGACAACTTATATCGGACATAGTACCTTCCCCTTGCCGCCGCCTTCTTTCTCTCCACTGCGTCTCCTGGTTCCCTCCGTTGTCCCGTAACCAGCTAGGTGAGTCGTCCAACTTGCTGAGCATCTCGCCCATGGTTGTGGTGCTCGGTGACGAGCACACCCACGGTGGGTCGAACACGAGTCGCCCGAACCATCCAACCATGGTAGCCGTCTGTTGAACCATACTGACCATGCACCCTCCAGTCTACAGCCGTCTCGATGGAGTATCTAACTCTGCACGACGTCCCGCAGCGGCACATGTACAGCGCGCGCAGAATGGCCACTCCGGACGAACTCAGAAGCTCTGTGAGAACCCTGCCTGCATTGCCCGTGGTATGTCCTTCTTCCTCTTTGCCCTCCTTTCCCTCTCGTACTCGACTGCCTTGTCTTCTCCTGCATCTCCATCAGCCTCCCGTCATGGCCACTTCCTCGACCGCACCTGCCTCGCCCGGTACACCCTCACTCAGTGCACCTTCCCCCACCGAGGGCAGCAGCGGCAGCAGCAGCAGCAGCACCTGGGAAGGGGAAGCACCCTACTTTTCAGGGTCTCGGAAACTTGACTCTGGCAAGGACCCAGCAGCGGTCCTTGAACCACTTCCCGGCGTCCCTCCTGGATTCGCGCTTCCGCACTTGTTTTCTCTAAGCATTTTGACACCAACCGTCGAAGCTGCTGCGGAAAACAAGTCTGGAAGTGTGTTCGAACGCTCCATCGATTCCATCAGGCTTCCACCGATCATTGAAGACCGCCGGTATCGACGTCTGGACAGTCTCCCGCCCGTGCATGTTCTACCTCTCGCTACGGATATGGCTCAAGAAACCCATTCTAACGACGACTTGCCGCAGAATCACCTCACTCGCCACTCTCCTCCGGTGCAGCCCAACGAACGGCAGCCCAGCAACGTCGGACTCCCGTCCTTTTCACAGGTAAATCCCCCGCGCGGCGACTTCGGACTAGACTGACCCCTTTGAAGCTCTTAAAAAATGTTCACAGTGAGCCCTCGCCACCACGAACGCCCAATCGCAGCAACGGCTCGGCCGACAGCTCGCCTGTCGGTCACAGCACACAATGGGAAGATGTAGCCTGGGGAGGAGACAGCAAGCGCAGGCGCCTCGACTCCTCTGACGGCCAATACCGCCCTGCCTATCCAGTCAAGTCTCTCGAATATGAGCCTCGCCGCCCCAGCACCATCGACCCAGCGCTCGGTGAACCCTGTGGTCAAACTTACCACCGGCCCGGTCTACCATTCGTACCTCAATCAGTTCCAATGGCCACCCACGTGCGCCACCAGTCCAGTCCGATCCCACATGCGAACACGCAGTATCAGCATCACGCAGAACCAGCTCATCACAGCGTGTCTGGACCTTCAGGGTACCCCGCGCATGCAGGCCAGTATGGCCAACGACCCAGCTACTACCCCGAGCCGCATCCAGGTGCCCACGCCCACGCCTATGAGAGAGCTCAATCACAAAACCCGTACTACGTTACGCCGCCGGTATACATGACGAACGGTGCCTACAATCCTCACGCACCACCGCAGTCGTACAGCAGCTACACTTTTCAGTCAGCACTTGGAGTAGATCAAAACTCGTTCAATAGGAAACGGCGCGGCAATCTTCCCAAAGAGGCAACGGCAATTCTCAAAAAGTGGTTCGCCGATCACCGCGAGTCTCCTTACCCTACCGAAGACGAGAAATTAGACCTGTGCCAAAAGTGCGCTCTCACGCTGAATCAGGTACGTCGGAACCATCAAACCTGCCGAACCCCTCTTTCACCCCACATCTTACCCTTGATCGATTCGAATGGCTGGCGACCCTGGTTCTACGATAAGACTCGCATGGCTGACATACCTCAGGTATCCAACTGGTTCATCAACGCTCGACGACGTGCGCCCGGAAGAGAACAGCGTGACGCCCGCGAAAGCGCCGAGAATTTCAGCTGAGAGACGCGCAGACATCGAATGAGTGGTCCCGGATTCCGTCAAACATGCAACGCTCCTTCCATACCGGGCCTGGTCATTATTTCCTGTTTATGCCCATATCATGTTTCCATGGGCAACTAGATCTCTGTTTCCCTCTGGGCATTTTATAGCTGGGCGGCATCCCTGCAAACCTGCTGTGCCTCAATACGGGTTGGTGGAATCTTACATTCTGCTGGTCATTGTTTTACTATTGTTATCTTGCTTCCACGGTACGGGCAGATTTTTTCCCCGCTAAAAGCCAACTTTCTTTTCCCGGCTCGGACACACTGGCTGCGGACGTGCTACAGTTTGCATTGCATGGGTTGGCGTCTTTTCTTTGATTCAAAACATGGGGGGTAGTAGGGAGGTTGGGATGCCTTGGCTGAAAACACGGGTTCAAGGGCATCCTCGAGTCTCATCCTCGGATGGATTTGTGAATTAGTGTTTTCAGAAAGACGACATACCCGGTAGATAGGCCAGGTGGGTAGACAGCTCTACCGCGCCAGTGTTGCGTCTTTGCCGTACTTTGTTAGCGTCATCATCTAGAAGTCATCAATGTATAATGATATTGCAACTACGGGATTGGCTATTGGCTATTGGCTATTGGCTCTAGCGGGCATCGGTCACAAGACGACACCACGTCCATGATGGATAGATGGCCACGTGCTCTTCACGTGTTGTCGAGGAAACCTTGGAACGACGGCTCAACAGGACGCAGAAGGGCGCCGGTTTCTCCACGTCTCCGTCCGTCGGTCCCGTGGTCCGTCGCCAGACCATTCATCCACTACGTCCGCTCAGGCCCACTAGGTACATCCGCTTCCGGGACTGCCTCACTCGGAAAATCCACACCAAGCATCCCCACCAGCACCAGCACCCGCCACCGTCGCCGTAGCCGTCATCGGCACTGCCACCGCCACCCGTCGTCGACGTCTCGCCTTCCGGCGCCCCCCTATAGCGTCGTCTGGTGAAACCGTGGCACCCATCGCATTGCGCGACCCAGTGTAGGCCCACCTCGCTCGCTCGCAAACCCAACCCAACCCAGGTGCTCGAAACGAGGGTGCGCTGTTCGTGCGTGCGCGCCTAAACGAGATTAGATGCCTACGGGCGAGGGCTATCTTTGGATTTTGGATGTGGTGTATAGCTGGGGTGGGTGGCTGCTTGGAACTGTCTTTGGCGGTGGATAGTTGGGGTGGCTGGACGGGTGGTTAACTGGTACGGGATGCTATGGGATGTGAGTGATTGAGTGATGTTGGATTCAATGCATCGGGGGGGAGGGGGTTTGCTGGGTAGAGTGGAGTTGGCATTGTTGGGTTGGAACTGTGTGGGGATATCTGAAGGGTTGGGGGTTTGGTGGTGTGGTTGTTTCTGGATGTGGGCAGTGCGAAAGTTTAGTGGGTGGAGGGTTGATGGGTAGAGGGGGTTGGGGTGAGGGTGAGGGTAGGGCTGCGGGTGAATGTGAATGCGCACGTGCATGTGAGTAAAGATATTTTGGTGGGTTCGAACTCGAAAAGCAATGGATTCAAGTAAAGCAGGCCACCAAAGATGCAAAGGCCATGGGGAGAAAAGTGATAAATCGACAACTAGCAACCCACTAATTCCTCCAGCCAAGATGGCTGAAACTTTGAAGAGGAAAAAAAAAAAAAAAGCAAAGTTCCATAAAATACCATGCCCAACATGCAGCTCTCGGGTCTCGAAAATCACAAAGTCAAATCAGGCACACCCTTGGCACAAGGCCCTTCGCACATGTCCTTGATGTTTCGAAACGCGCGCCACACCACTGGCGCACGCCACCGTCCAGCTACCGCCAAACACACGCCCAACCCCATCGGGCCGCGTCAACATGCATCACCCATCCGCGCCCTCCTCTTGCATTCCTGTTTTATCTCCCGGACCCGAAAACCGCGTGGGTGGGGCCGCCCTGGCGAGAGGCTTGGAGAACCTCGCAAGGATTAGCGCAGACAGAAGCAAGGCGGTGCCAAAGCTCGCGGGCGAGGGTTGCCTGGTTTAGCAGTGGGATGGTGTGGAACAGAGCAGCGCAGGGAATCCGCTGGCTCAACAGTTTCGCGAAGCGTCAAACACCTGCGGTGCACGACGGCGTGTCATGCGTCGGGTGTCGGGTGTTATTGCTCCGCGCTCGTGACGGGGGGTTTGGGCGTTTCTAATGGGCGTTTCGTGAAGCGTGAACATGTTTGATGGAGTGATTCAATAACTTCGTGACGAGAGATGTGAGACGAGTATACTTTGCGGTGGTGGTGGCGTTTGTTGAGGGGGGTCCTGATGCAAAACACTGAAGACGATATTGCACATATGGCTGCCCTTCGCCAAAGAGGTGGAGGTTATTAAACCTGGCAAGTTATGTGAGTGTGTTTATATCGCCGCCGGTACACTCCACGTGTTGTTGAAGGTTCCGGAGTGGTTGCCCAGCGGGTAGACGAACCATGGAAAGATGAAGGGGGCCCTTCGTCCTTAGAAGCTTCGTCTTCCGATTTGCGCAGACGTGACTGTCGAGCGGGATGTGTCGGCACGAAAGGTTGGATACTGGTAGACATACGTGGCGGATAGGTGACAGTGGCGAGACGCCAGATGTCGTGTTGAAGAGGTTTGGGCCAAAGCGTTGCGCACACATCTCGTATCATTGTATGGCGAATGGCACAAATAGATCGCCGTTGAGCCGAAGTCCTTGGGAAGTGCTGGGCAGGGTAAAATTGATGATGAGAGATATGTACGCAGCGCCATGCATGGTCTGTGAGGGTATCGTAGGAATGCTAAAACTCAGTACCTTTGTGTATAGCACCAATGCAAAAGTCTGAGTACCATGTGAGATGACCCACTGTACTCAGACTTTTGACCTGGTGCTGCATCTTCATCTTGGCGAAGATCCGTCTCTTGCAACATTACGAGCTCCTTCTTCTGCTCCGTCTTGTGTTACTCAATAGGGCAATACGTCGATCCGGATGGTCCCGTTCCCAGTCGTTCGCCATAGCTGACACTTCCCTGCTCCAACCATATTGGCCTTTGACATCATCGCGCTTGATGCATGGGCTCGTCTGGAACGGAAGAAACCACTGCACGATGCTGTTGCCCATGATAGTACGCAGATTCTCCATGCTGCCGATGTCCCAAGGGTTGACATAAGGCTGCGTCTGGAATACGACGTATTCACGCCCGTCGCTGCGTGTGACCTCCCTCAAAACGTTTGGCTTCTCTTTGCTGTTGTGGCTCGACGAGTTCCTGCGCGGTGTCTGCGTGTTGGGATCTCTTCGGGTAACCAACATGGCAATGTTGTACACCCCGCCTCGCTGCAGGGTTTCGATGGTGGTATAGTTGATTGACTGGTTCCAAAACGTCATGAAGAACATTGTGACGGCGAAGATCATGAAGATCCCACAAAGAGGTAACATCGCAATCCAGATCCCTGGCTTGCTACCCAACACTCGAATCCGTTCGGCTAAGAATATAGCGATAGGGATCCACGAGAAGGTCGTATACAGCGCACCATAGAAGACGAACTGAATGAAGAATTTGTGGGTTCCCTCGGCGATGATTCCTCCAGCCCAAGGGCAGTAATGGTCCATACGACGCACGCAACGGTTCAACTCGCGGCAGTGATGAGCGCGATCGGGCTTCCAGTTGTGGCACTTATCACACCACTGGGGATTCCCCTCGTAATCGGAGATAAATGCGTCGTATTTTTCGATTCCCATCCAGCTTACGTCCTGCTTTTCTGAGTCGGGATGTCCCAACGGAACAATGCCCGGATTCGTCCAAATTACTTGCAACATCCGAAGCCACGTGAGGAGTATTGTCAAGACGAGAAGGACATAAATGGTGAGGAGGGCGATCGCGGTGGCTCTTCTTGGCTGTATCCCACGTGACCGCCATTCGGACGATGGCGCCAAAAGGTACTCAATGCACAGAGAGTAGACAAAGACGTAGGTAACGAACCCCATGACTCCGATTTCGATGAGGGGCATCATGACGGATGACAGTTGGCCCATCTTTTGGTCCAAGGTGCGCCGCTGGGGGCTGCTCTTCTCCGAGACGGACATGGCAGGCAGTCCGGCGCACGAAGGCACACGATGTAATTGCGCGTGATAAGAAACGGTCGATGAATCCGGGGCGACAGGTATCGCGCCCGTTGTGGTCGCTGTGCACCGCGCGGTGACGGAGTCTCGCAAGGGGCTGCGGATGACCGCACGTCGAGGGCTTCAGCACGTTACCCAGAAGTCGTCATCGTGGTAAGAAAGGCTTCCGGATGACTCAGGCTGCACGCGCTCCTGAAGACAGCGCAAGGACGAAGCTGTGTTTGTTCGCTGGTGGTGTTGTTGGAGCGATCGGCTGAGGGGGTAGCCTGTTTTGAAACGCTGTTCATCTGGCGGCCTGCGCCACCCCAGCCTCGTGTCCGATCGCAGCACAGGACAAGCGTGGTCGCATTGGCCAATCGACATCTATTTTCGAAAAGACCGGACCTCAACACCACGATTCCATCACCATGTCTCGAAACGTTGCAATTGTCGCTGTTTGCTTGATCATTGCGCGGCTAGATGGGAGTTGAAGGCTAGCAAGCGCGTGCGGGGTACATGCATGCGCGAATCCGTCAGAGGCTCTATCACCACACCACACCTCGCCGCCCCACTTCACCGCTACATTCATCCTCGCATCCACGTCCTCGGCCCCCGCATCAATTGTGCCGCACTATGCCGAGCTCTTCTGTGTTCGCCTCTCTGGAGCTCCAGTAATCCTACACAAGCCTTGGACATACATGCGTCGGAACGATGAACCGTGCCGCACGGGAAGCTGCCGAGTCATGACATGCAGCCATCTCATCTCACGCAAAAAGCAATACAACGTCCGCGCCCAGCCTTCCTGTCTCTCCAGCTTCTCAGCTTCTGCTGCGGGCATGTCCTCTCTGTTCCCAGTGCGCAGTATTAGACATGACCTCTATTCGTCCCATATCCGACAGGCCATACGGCCGCCCCAAAACTGGCAAGCATCCTTCACCGGATTTTATTCAGCCTTGCATACGCATCACTGTTTTTAGCCTTGGCCTGAGACTTGGCCTACTGTACTCCCCGATTCTGGGCACATGGAGCAACAGCTGAAGTCGACGGCGCTTCTTGGGTCATGCGCCGTGTGTTTGTGGTACCTCCGTTCGTCATGGCGAGGCATTCCAGCGCTGGAAAGGAACATGTTCGTGCCCTAGGCAGTACCAATTGCTTGTTGGCAGGACGACTATTAGACCGCGGCGCGCCTGGTGGAGCAGTGACGGGAGATGGCCACCTCACCAGCAGAAAGACCGGCATTCTGCCAGGCTGCCTGGGCTCCACGGCCTCTACCGGCCTCCTTCACAATGCGTCTGCCTGGGGAACCGCGCCGTCTTCCGTCTATCTGGCCAGTCATCTCTTCGTAAGCTACTACGCGCCTGCCTCACACACTTGGCCCACAACTAATTCGCCACATAGTGAACGAGTCGTGGACCACCGCCCCAACCGTCCATCTCGACCAGCGCGTCCGACTCTCAAGCCAAGGCCACTGCTTTGGCTGGTACCGCGGTTGAACGGTGACAGAAAAGGGCGGGGTGGCAGTGGTCGAGGCGACACTAGGAGAATTACACTCTCAAAAAATTATTACTGGGCTACTGTGGCACGGTCGCTTCGTCATGATTGTGCAAGTCACCGCCGTTTGTCATCTCAGACCTCCGAATCGACCCTTCGGCTAGCAGCAACATGTGCAGACGGAGTCAAGAAAGTCTCGCAAGAAAAAGGTTCACGTCCGCTTATTACTATCTATCCGTCTGGTCACGTTTCATTGTGTAAGGCTGCTCACAATGGGTGTAGGGTAGACTCGGCGACCTTCACCACAAGCAATACTCCAGGCGTCCAAGTTTTCATCGCAACCATTGTGGTAGTCGCTCTTACGGAACAGCTTTCTCTTCCATACTCGCTTAGCCTAATGTTGCCTTGCAACCCATTCACTTCCACCACTGTCTCCAGCCCCCGTCCATCTGTTTCAACGCCAATGACCTTATGCTCTCTCTTTCGTTCTGCCGCGGCTGGGGTCTATCCGCACGAGTTCCGGGGGTTGGGGGACACGCCCAAGTGGTACCCATGCGCGCTAGATGCACTGCAACCGTTTCAATGGATGCTTTCCGCGCACCAGGCGACCGATGTGCTATCGGTCCAGAGACTAGGGTCTTACTTCGTACGTACCGCAAAACATCCCAATCCATTGTGCCGACCTGCAATACGTTCTTCGAGGTCCATCGTCTCCCGTAATGACCTCAGGGACCACCCACATTGTGCTGGACGAACATCTCGTCGTCGTTTTCGGTGTGGTAGTCCTCTTCATCTCGGGATGCAGACGAGGCAATTGTAGGCAACGCCTAGTCGCTGAGCGAAACGGCCGGCCCACCTGCCAGCTTCTCCAACCAGCAGCCCTACCAGCATGATTTGTGTCACTGCCGCCTTGCTGCCCCACGTTCTACCGTTGTCGTGATGAGTTTGTCCCCATCTCACTTTTCATCCTTGCGACAAGAGTATCCATACAGATACCCCTGCCGCCCTCACTTAGTCACACGCATGAGCCGCGCGTGGATCGTTGCTTGTCTTCACCAAGGATTCCTGTTGCGACCCGACACCGTCCACGGACCACGCTATCGGACGTCTGCACCTTTCCCGTCGAGGCCAACTGCGTTCTCCCCGTGACGCTGGGATGTCGACTCACAGTCGGATGTGGCCGATACTTTGTGTAGGGTACACACTGACCATCACCACTCATCCGAATCCTAGTTACGCCATGCTCACCCACCACGGCCTGACTGCCTCTTCTTGCCTCCCCAAGCGTAATGGCCCTCGGCTGAGTGCGTGGCTCATGCTTCTACCCTCGTTGCCTTCCTCAGCGACAAGAGGGACGCTGGTCTGTTCACGAAGGGGTCTCTCGGCAGTAGAGATATAAAGCTATGCCTTGACCAAAACTCATCAGTCACCAACGCACTTCGAGCATTCAGCATACCTTCCAGACTCCATCTCGTCGCTAGTTTTCCAGGCCTTTCTACATCGCACCTAGTCTTCCTCGTCAACATGCACGCCCTTTCCACCTTGCGTCTATCCGGGATACTCCCTGGATCACTCAGGCGCTTCATCGTTCCGTCCTGGGCCCCTCCAAATGTCACCACGCTGTCAATCGGAGCTGTCGATACGGCCGACTTCACAGCTTCGAACCTTGGACAATTTGGTATCTCGACGGCTTCTGTGGACTGTGTCATGGAACAGCCCGTCGATGTACATGAAGTCGCTCTCGGAACGCCACTTCAGTATGGTCCACCGCCCAGGGCTGTGTGGTATTGTGGTAACTGCGGGGATGGCCCACACAATATCGCCATTCAAACAGGCTGTTCTTCTTGCGGACACACAAAGGATAGTTGCTGTACCACCAGCACCATTTGAATCCAGGTATGAACGGTATCCTGTCGAATAGACCTCACAAGGTTGACTGAAGTCACCAGGTTCAATCCTCATAGCCCTAGCGCTATACCAAACATGGCGTCTATCACTCTAGACACAGGCCTCCCCGATGCGAACACGTTCACGAGTCGCACAATATACGTTGACCCTCTTCGCTTCTATCGAGACACATTTCTTACTGCAACTATGTTTCGTGTTCGATGTCTGCTCGTTGTCTACGTTGCGCGATCTCTTTTCTTTATCTTGGTGTTTGACTGTACGATGCAATAGTTACGTTCATTTTCGAAGTTGGTGAATGGTATCAAGAGGTGGTTTTCCCTGGGCCGGTCGGAACATTTCATTTCTTTCTGTTATGGATTTTTTGAGGGTTGGTGACCGCCTTTTTTATTGGGTATCGAAGACACGCATATATCAATTCATTCTTTTCATTGGTCTTATCGAATGATATTATGAATTTGTCTCCGGTGTGCCAAGAAGCGTCAAGGAGGGTCGCACAGCATACGAGCGTGCGCAGGGCCACGCGTGGGGGCCAGCCCGAGCCGAGTTGGCGTCTTCGAACACGCGCCAACCAGATTTCGAAGATGAGAGATCTTGCAGAACGCAGGGACGATGCAGCCTGCGCAGCCGGAGTATCTACTTGTGTACGAAATGCATGCATCCTGGGGAATCGTTGCTGATAATGGCCAGGCTCGGTCGGATTGGAAGCAGACTCCGCAGCAGTCGGAGGGCTCTCCAAACGAATCAGAGCCCCTCGTGCCTCAGCATCCAGGCAGGTGAATATTTTCGCCGGGGCTTCCACAGCCAGGCGTGGCCGAACCATCTTCGCGCCTGATGCCTCGGGCTAGCCCTGAGTAAGTATGCCTCAGTCACCCCAAACTAACCCAGATTTGCAGGCAAATTGTCATCGTTGGTAGCCATCCTTTCGCACTACAAAAGCAGCGCCTTCTGCTGCCATGAGAGGCCGATTTACGTTAAAGGAAGCTCCGGTGCCGACTCCACCGAGTCCTCCCCGTGCCCCTCACCGACACTGACTATAGATCAGACCAATGAGCGCCTCCTCTCACCGCTGCACTTGCGAAAGACTAAATTGAGGACAGATTCTGCCTCAATCACTTGTGTGACGCGGCCGTTGGGGTCATGCGTTTGCTGTTGCCCCGGGCGCTCGTGCCCCTTCGAGACGGCCTCGTTCGGAGGACCACGGGGCGACACGCCTGGCACGAGGGACTCGATGACGCCTCACGCTTGGGAAGTCCTGGACCTGCTTTCCCTCATCCTCTAGGTTGGTTCTACATATATGAAGCCACCCTTCTGACCCGTTCGTTCTTTCTTGCACACTTTCACTTCACGAATCAGCAATCAGCTTCTCTCTCAAGATAGCAGGACGACATCCCTCTGCACTACCTCACATCATTACATTTACCGCTTTGCATGACTGTCTATTGGTATTGCTGCCAGTGCAAATCCGGAGGATACAATACCAAGCTCGTTAGCGTCTGCCCCGAGTGCAAGTATCGACGCTGCTCATACTGTCGTTGCGAAGGTGAGCTTCATCATGATGGTACCTTGTGAACCATATCTTACCTTTTCAACAGACCACGATTCTCTCTCACCTGTCCCCGTGCCGCTGTCTGGCCTGACAACCGCAGTCTTCGTAAGGACTATCGAAGAAGCCTCCTCGCTCGGCACGGGTTCTTCTCGAGATATCTCTGAACTTCTAGGTTCAGATTAACAAGTCGTCGCCGATCTCCCCTGTACCGATACAATGTCTCCCTCTCGCGATGGGAAACACGCCCGCCCTTCCAATGGGGGCCCTGCGGTGGTGGAGTACATTTGGTACTGCTGCTTCTGTGGACACGGCCCGTGGGACACTTCAAGAATCCCCAGCTGCACACACTGCGGCAACCACCCCAGATGTAACGGCTGCGTAGTGCAACAGCAGGTTAGGCGGTATTAGACGCTGCTCAACCATTCCCCAAGCTTGAAACTCAAGTGTTCACGTACGCATACTTCCGACCTTTGTACGGTTCTACGCTGACATCTTGAAGTATTCGTGATCGGAAAGATTGTTGTCATTATTCATCCGGTTTGATGCCGGCTTTTCTTACTGTTGGACCACGGGAACTTATTATGATACCCTTCGTTTCTTGCATGCCAACTTGACATGATATCCCTTTCCTACAACCTCTCGGGAAGAATGTCTGTTAAGCAGGGCATCTCATCGCTTACTGGTCGATTTGAGCGTTTGGAAGCAGCATTGCGGGCTGGTACTGTGTTTACATGCATTTCGGACCTCTGTGTCCTGCAGGGGCTCGCGCTCACCATAGCATCTCAATAGTTATGATATGTTGTTCTATCACACACACACATACCATCTTGTAATGTTCTTGTCCAATGCGCTTGAAACTAAGTTCACACCCAAAACTCAGATCGCCGCTGACCTCAGCATCATTGCGCCCTGGAATCCTTCGCAGAATGCTACGTTGATGCTTGCTCTTACGCCCAGGCCTCACGCAGACCGCGCAAGCGACGCCTCGCGCTGCCTCCTCACCACAACGCCCACCGACCACGGAGCGTCCGCCGGCTCCACACAGTCACGCGACAAACAACTCGTGCGGTGTAACACGTCAAGTCAACCCTGGACACCAATCACTGAACCAGCTTCGCAACGACCGTCCGGCGAGCCCTCGTCCTCCGCGCTCGCCCGACGGTGCACATCCACACCTCCACGAGGCGAAAGAGGCAACCGACAGCACCGTTTCAGCACGCCCGATGTGGCGACACCTTCCCGAAGCAGGACGCACCTCACGTCCGGAGAAATGGGATTTCTGGGTGGCTTGCGGTGGAGGCGTTGGCGGCCAGGGCAGCCGTCTGCCGCTGATGCCGGCTGAGACCACGCCGCCAGTCGGCCAGTCAGTCTCACGCGGTGGTGCGCGCACTTGCGCGCACACGTCCAAATCCTGCAGTATCCCCAAAAAAACTCCTCCGTTTCATGTAGGAGTGGGAAGAGGACGGGGGGAGCGTCGGAGTGCGCCGTGGCGCGATGAGGGACCTCGTTGCGTGCGACGCTCAGCTGTGCGCCGCGTCCAATCGTCGCCTGCACCGGCGGCAGGACCCGGTGCTGCCTGCGAGTGGAAACTCTATCACCACCGTGACTCAAACTCCCGCTAAGCTTTATGCCTTGCTACCCAACATGAATGTACGTTGCCCGACGAGCGTAGGTGTGTGTGTAAGAGATTGTGGTGGGGTGGGGAACAGGACGTGGGATGTTGAGTTAGGCTCAGGTGCTCGGAGTCGCCGCATGCAGGGCGGAGGCAGCCCTGTAGGGCGTATCGAGCCTCACTATCGGTCGCCGATGTGGTCTGGCCTTGGAGAGCAGTGTTGCGACATGTGACGTGTGTCTCGCGGAGCCTCAGCCTTCCAGCCGCCTGGTGCTTGGGTAGGCGAAGGTGACGTTGACGTTGACGCGATATGTTGCTCTTTTGCTTTGCACACGTAAAAGCCGTCTACAACGTTTGCGGAAGACTCCCATGCTTGGATGATTCGTCGCACCTGCGTTTATTGTCCTGAGTACTTCAAGGCGGATATTGAGCTCGACAGTCTCTACTAAGCATCCAGGTTAATCCCCTGCGTCTTGGATTTCTCAGATGTATGCGTCTGCCGAAAGTCAATGTGGTCTACTCAAGCTCCTTAGATCAGCTTCAACGTTCACTGCAGCCCGCATTCGGTCAGATACGAGACCTACGAACGCTTGTTGTTCCGTCTATTGCGGTTTCATGCGTCCCGTCCGACAGCAAGATTCCGCAAATCTCACTGCACCTAATCGAACAACCTTTCATCAGCTCCATGCTCACACTCCCTATTGTTTTCGCAGTCCTATCTGCTTACTTTTCTATTCACTGCAGGTACAGTTCTTTGTCACTATGAGGGATGGCCAAAACCATCACTAGAGCCGAGACCAGAGCGTCAAAGGCCAACAGACTCACAAAAGACCGTGCTTCTATTGTGTCGCTCGGTCGATCTTCACATGCTTCATCGAGATTAACGAGCATATAGGGGATATCTAAACGCGTTTAACTATTTTTTCTACAGTTTCGAGGTGCACCATCACTTGCTACGAGACCTGCAACAGTTTCCAAACACAACTTCGGCGATTAGAAAAGTTCGCCATGAACCTATCTAACCATCTCATTGCCATATTCGCTATTTCTGTTGCACGGAGTTTGAGCTCCCTGCTCGGGGACCCGTGTTTCGGACGCGTGACCCCTGGATACCCTGCACTCTATGCCGATAATAACCATCATGGAGACTGTGGTTGTGGCGAAGCTAAAAACCGCTGCGTTAATCTTGATTCGTTGACTTGTAATATGGGCTACTCAGCTGAAGGAATCTCCTCGGTACAATGCCTCGCGCAGAGGAGTGGCATATGGAACATTTATGGTGTATGTCCGGAACATTGTACTGTTGAACAGTTGGTTGAGGGTTTTTTTTTGCCTCCGATGAAGTTTTCAAGAATAGGCCAGAAGAGGCAAACGCAGAGTTTCAACATGTTTAAGACAGTTCGTGATTTGAACATCATATAGATCGTTGCTAACCTGTGGTATAACGAATATTGAGGCTATCTTGGTCACACGCAGATGCGCGCAGCATTTGGCGAATGTGTTCCAACTACGTATCAGCGACCATCATAAGCAGCGTGCTGTGAAAATTCCTCGCTTGAGAGGAGACTTCGTTTGCTGTAATCTTAAGTTCAACTACATAGCGACTGACCGCCTCGAGCATGTCATTTGTCGCGATCTCCAATCTTGTTGTGCAGGGGTGCAAACGCTGTTTGCCTCACCTCGGCGCTCTCAACAGCGACTACATAAAATCTTGATTTCTTTCAATTTCGTATCTGCTTTCTCATCCTGCTCTGCGATCTCTCCTGCTACCCCACGATATCTTTCATACAAAACCTGCACTGAAGCACTATGCGCACCTTCCTCTCCCTTCTCGCCGTCGTCTCGGTTGCCCTCGGTGCCGTCATTCGAAGAGATGATGGTGCCGACTCCGGCCTTGTCAAGCTCGAATCGTTCAACGAAAGCTCCACTCTCGCCAACTACGAAGTCCTCTTCTACGAGGATCAGAACTTCAAGGGCGCAGGATGGGGTATGGTACCTATCCCCAACCAGCCGTCCTCCCCCGAAACTGGTGGTCAGTTCTGCTATTTCGTCGATCCGTAAGTCTAGCCGCTTGTCATGGCGTCAGCACCGACTGACTAACTGACTGCACTTCAGCGGCCGGGTTTCGTCGCTGAAGCTGGTCAAGCAGCGCAACGACCGGAGGTTCTCGTGCAGGTTCTACAGGTAGGACATACCCAGTCCATGTCAGCCTTTTTTAACGGTTGTGCAGGACCCTTGATGCATGCCAACACAACATCCCTGCCTTGACTCTCGACTACCCTGCCGAGCGCGCTTCTCTCGGCCCAGAGCTAGACAACCAGATCAACTCCGCTCTATGCTGGTGGACAAGCCCAGCGCAGGAGAAATATACCGCAAGACATGAAGTTGTCGATCTGGCGCCTAATACTCGGCCCCAGCAGGGAGGCGACACAAAAGGGTTACGTCTTGTAAGCTCGTCCGCCGTTCCGTTCGTAAAATTGCAGACTACTGACGGAACCAGGTTAACGTCTTCACGGACCCAGACTTCAGGGGTTATTATATCTGGTATCACTACGCCTACATGCTCGCCGGCAGTTGCATGAACTTCATGAAGTAAGCGATCCACGACCTGCGTCTCATACTCCACTGACGAAACGTCCAGCTCCGAGACCTCACCAAAGTGGTCATCGCTGAGGCTCAATGCCGCCGCTATAATCTACCACTGCCGGTTCTACGAGTAAGCTTTACCGCCGATTTTGTTCTCGCTTACTGTGCTGACCACGATTTAGGCCGCTGCATTGCCGCGAAGACGGTACTACGTTTTACTTCGACATTCAGCAGATAGGGGGCGGAGCCTCGGTTCATGACCTCAGGTTGACCAAGGACAATAAGGGTAAGCCTTGGGATAATAGGCTTAAGTCTATGAAGTGCCTGCCGGGAGGGTGGAGCGAGCAGTTGGAGGAGAATTCGGGAATGACGGCTTACCCGGTGAGTGTTGACTGAGGGAGGGATGCAAAATAGTCGCGAGACCGGGATGACATGAAGTATGGGTAGACAGCATCAATGAAGGAGAGCCCACTCTCGATCAGGGCCGTGGTTGGTTGCCCTGATTTGTAGCACTGTGCATCCCTTGGTGACCTGTGCTAATGATGTCTCACAGCTCGAGTTGTACCGGGACTACAACTTCACGGGCAGCGCGCAGTACCACACCTGGGACCAACTCGACAACGAATTATGTGTCACCTTTTCGTGAGTACCGACCTCACTGATACTTGAACATGCGTTTTCTCACGGTTCCACAAGTCGCTCATCCGGCATTTCGTCCACGCGGAAGAATCCCGGAAACAAAGAGTATACTTGCAGGGGCTATGCGTAAGTGGACGCCCTACCAAGACGTTTTCAGCGTTTGCACTGACAAAAATAGCACTCCGGACTGTTCACCGCTTCTCTCGTCGGAGGCGAACGGGAACGATGCTTTCGTAACTCTGGAAACCTTCAGTGATCTCAGGCAGCTTGGCTGGGACGACAGGATTTGGAGCGTCAAGTGCAACATTGTGGGAACTAAGTCTGTCTGATCGCCGTGTGATGCCGCTGGGCGATTGGAAGAGGCCCAAGCCGGACGCTGGATAAGGGGTGAATGACGTCGCGGGATTGGGGGTCAGGATTCCGAACCGATAAAGTGGATGGAATAGGAAGGTCTGAGCGTGGCAAGGACACAACTTGAGAATGGGAATGGTGAGGGAAGGCCCACCCCCTTTTCAGGCAAAGCTCCCATCCTTTATTTGAATAAAGCTTCTTCACCAAATCCATTCCGCATTATCCAGCTCCCGTCCCGTCCCTTCTCGCACATGTACATCAGAGAAATCCGCAGGCACCAACACCGGCTCCCAGCTTCCAAACGCATACACGCCGAACATCGCGCCAGTGAACGACATCCCGACGGGCGGCGTTATAGCGAGCTCTTCCGATGTGAAAGTGAAGCTCTCGGCATCCCCCGCATCCGAATGATGTTTCAAATGCTTTGCGTACATCCTGTAGGTTCCGTTGCAGGCCTCAGCGCACAGCTTCAAGCTGTCATTCTCGAGGAGAAAAAGCTTGCCGCGTTTGTCGAGTAGAGGTGTGGAATCTTGGAACGCGCCTGCGCGGCCTTGCGGCTTCCGACAAACAATTGTTGGGGTGGTCTTGCCGTCGATTTTGACGGCTCCGATGCCGATGGCGGCGTAAGAGAATGGACTCCAGTATACGACGATTCCGGCCTCGTAGCCTGCCTTGCTGGGGTCAAAGTTTAGCGCTGCGTGAAAGGACTCGTGGTACTCGGTCTGCTTTCGAAGCAGCATAGCAGGTGCTTCCGGCGAAGAGAGGTTGTAGCAGTTCCCCCAGACACGGAGGTATCCCGGTCGTTCCGTGAGTGAGTAGCACTTCTTCAGCGGAGTATTCTTCTGGTACCAGCCCAACTCCAGGTCTTTCCCGCTCAGGTCTGCCGTCCACTTTACCTCGCCCTTTCCCATCCGTTTCTCCTCAATCTCCTGTACAACCGCGTCGCGCCCCTTCGTCACTAATCTCACATTCTCCCCGTCATTGAAAACCGGCCACCCATCCACCCACTCCACCGTCACAAGAAACGTCTCCCTCCCCAGCTGCGGCTCCAGCCACTTCCCCCCTACATCTCTGCCCGGCCTCACCCCGAGAAACACAGCCCACCACCGCCCCTTTCCATCCTCAAACACGTCCGCGTGCCCTGTACGCTGCACCTCTTCATCCGGCCCGTTATACCACAGCGGCTTCCCCTGCGACTCCCACGGCCCATACACACCCTGCGTGCTCCTAAACACCCACTCCTGATGCCCGGCCTCGGTGCCGCCCTCTGCGACAAACAAGTAATAATACGGCGCTTTGTACAGGATATGCGATCCCTCTGCGACGCCGAACTCACTCTGACGAATGACTTTCGGAGCCGTCAGCGTGCGCCCAGTCTTGACATCTACTTTAGAGATATGAATGGCAAAGTCCTTGAGTTTGGAAGCTGGATCGCGCTCCGCGACACGCACCGTGGTGCTGAGATATACTGCGTGGTTATCATTTGGGTCCCAGAAAAGGTCCTGGTCGAACCCCGGGTTGTCGAAGTATACGGGATCACTCCACGTGCTGTCGTCGAGGATATTGTCGGTCCAGACATAAAACCCCCGCGGGAAGATCCTTTCATCAGTCGCAGGCCTATATCGGTGAAACACGCCCGTGGTCAGATAAAAACGTTTTTCGGATGCTCGGTAGCGCAGTGTAGACGCCCAGGACCCGGCGCCGGGCTCGACGGTGCGGAGGTCTATTTGCGAGTGGCGGGTTAGTGCGTGGCCGATGAATTTCCAGTTTAGGAGGTCCGTAGAGGTGTAGATGGGGCAGGAGGGCGTGTATTCGAAGGTTGAGGTGCTGAGGAAGAAACGTGTTGGTTCTTGAGCGGTGCCGGGTACGACGCAGACGGTGGGGTCGGGGTTGAAGCCTCGGATGATGGGGTTTTGAAAGGTTGGTGGACTAGAGGACATTTTCTCGTTTGTATGTCTTTTGAGAGCAAGTATTCAGTGATGAGTTCTTAGGGATTTACACGCAGTGAGATACAGTGGATGTGCAGTGCTCACAGTATAGGTACCTTGCGGACTTGTTGCCAAGCAAGATCTTCCACCAATGCGACGCTGGCATGTTTCTACCCACAGTGGCATAATCAGAGTTGAAGTGGTAGATCGGTACGATGTTTCTAATGCAGATTCGATGCAAGAGGATTCGTAGTGTTCTATAGGTTCCATGCCTCAATACCAGGGGCGATGGGGATGGTGTCTCAAAAATACTGGAGCAAAGTTAACGGAAGGCTGTACAGCCGACTCATGTACGGTCTTTATCTTGTCATACGTGACCTACTCGTAAGAATTATATAACAGGTATGTTCTAACTGTTCGCTTTTTCGACAATCTGGGGCGACTTCTTGGGTATCATCAGGCGCCACGATTACAAACGTGGGTTAAAATGTAGGCTAAACCTTGTATGGCAGCCACCAACGCAGCCATACTGCAACAACTTCTCATACCGCATAAGGTAACTCGATCTATCTCTTTGTTTCTGGATTTCTGTCTAGTCGAATTTTGGTTGAAATTGCCGTGATTCGTCCGCATCTCACATTCAACGATCCACGAGGGAGGATGACAACAGCACAAGAGTTTCTGGCCGAGACTGTGGGGACCGTACCAGGTAAGCATCTCAGCCTGCGTTTCTTCGTTAAACCACTTCACTGCTTCTGTGTAGACACCACGGATAGTCCGGTCTCGTGGCATATGGTCTACTCCCTCCTTGTGCCTCGCAATATGCACTGCAACACAACCTGCTGAGAAGCTGGCTAGCTTACCATGTCACCATTGCGTTTACCTCCGAGTGTCGCCCAGTGTTTGCATCTTGAACTCGATGGGAGCCCTACTCTACCTGTTCCAACTGACGGTAATCACCCGCCACACTTGGAGAGACGCAGCGATCCAGGTCCAGGAAGTGCATTTCGCTCCGCAACAGCCACAACAACCGTAATAGCCACAATATTCTCCCTCTCCGAACACCCTCTCAAGCAGGCTCGTGGAAAGACCTCATCCATATAGTCCTCTTGTAGAACTTTAGAACGTCCATACCCAAAGCACCTCCCTTCCCCCTCGCATCCCGAAAAATGCCAATTGCACGTCCCCATCTTTCTCCTGTTCTCAACCCTGCCGTTCACAGCATCACTACCCATCCCACTCCCAACCAGTCTGGAAAACAACCAATGCCCATCCTCCGGCGCTTTATCCAAGAACCTGTCATCCCCATTAAGATCAGGAGGCTGTTGGGCTAGTAACCCGGGGGGCCGGCTCTGTAGAGGAGCGGCGCGTTGCTTGAAGTTTAGGCGATGATTGCGACAGCGTGTCTTCTCCGAATAGTAACTGCTCGCGATTAAATTTTTAGGTAGGTAGTAGCGCACGTATAAATATTTCTTAAGACTATAGAGTATTGCAGTCTCTTCTTTCCTCAGACACCTGAATCCTAATAATCGAACCCTGACAATCGAATCCTGATAATCGAATCCTGGCAATATCTCTACCGTAATGTAAGTATGTCATCCACATATGCCCCCAGCGCCGCATTAGCCGGGTTCCAAGGCGGGCAGTGGCTCGGAAGTGTCGTGCTGGCTGGTGGTTCATTCCCGTGGGGTCAACACTTCACTCCTCTTCGCTGTCGCTGGCTTGTTTCCACCAGGTCCAAAGAAGCCGTCCATTCCTAACACATTGTCTGTGACGTTTTTCTTGCTGCACATCGTAGTGCCAGTGGTGTGGTATCGTTTTTGATACGACCCGCGTGGCACGCGTAATCCAGCATCGGTTGGGTAGTTTAGGGTTATCAACGGTCCGTACTTGGTTTTTAGTAGTAGTAATATGACCGTAGCATGCCTCAACCCTGCATATGACACACTATCAACGTGAGTAACTGGGAGTCGGACTTGAGGGATGTGGGTTGAAACCAAGATATGGGGTGGGATGTACAGTTTCAATTTGATGATTGGGGTCTAAGAGCTTGTGGATGGATAGTCTACGATGCGGAAAAAGAAGGGTTGAGTACACTCCAGGTATGTTCTGCCCACCTACCCTCACGCTGTGGCAATTAAGCGTAGCGATGTGTTGGTTGTTGCAATGTAGTTGTATACATGGAAGGAGATACCCGTGACATGAATCCGAAGCGTCAACAGTGATACCATGCAGTGAGATAGCCAACCCAAACGCAGTGATTCAAAAAGCTCGCATTCCCGTGAGAATCTTCGCGTCGTAAGAACCGCATACGTGTGCGTATCGCAAACAGACAACCCCCTCCGCACCACCCCCACAATCTCACGCGCTAGCACTTTTCGCCCTCCTCTTCTTGCCCGCCTCACTCTCCAGACTCTCCGTACTGCCGGCCCTCCCCAAAATCCCCGCCAGCGCACTCACCGCCTTCCCCGCCCCCAACGTAATCCCCCGCTCCCCGAAAACACTACGCTGCCCACTCCGCACACTATCAACGCTTTGCTTGCGCGACATCTTCGGCGGGCCCGAACGTTCCGGCGTCGTAGGCCCCGAATGCCCAGTTCCGCCGACTTCGTCAGACGACCACCAGCCCTCCGGCCGACTCGTCGAGCTGTGCGCTGTCATCTGCGACGCAGAAGGAGCTGGGGAGGCTGCGTCGACTGTGTGAATAGGGACCTTGGCTGCTGGAGGGGGGAAGGTGGTTGTGCTGGCTGACGGAGAGTGCGTGCGCTCTACAGCGGAGGCGTAGCTCGAAGCGAGATGTGGGATTTTGGATTTCTGTGCAGAGGGCGACTGCGGTTGTGGGACATCCGCGGTTGTGGGGTCGGTGAAGGAAATTTTGCGGGTGGATTGGGAGTGCTTTCTGGAACGTAGGGCGATGGGGGTGGATGAGGACTCGTCACCGGCATCGTCGCCCTCTGGACCGGGGAGTGCTCCTGACTCAGGGAGAAGCCCCTTGTATCTCCCTGGTGAGCGGAACCGCTTCTCTTTGCGGTGTCCTAGAGCCGGAGTTTCTTCGCCTGCAAGGCCGGCGTAGTCCTCTAACGCTTCGAAGACGTGCGGGAAGACGAGCTGGTCTACGGATGATGCCCAGAGGAAATCGAGATGTTCGTAGTGTGGGATCTCCTTCGCAATGGTATGGCGAGGGAGCTCTTTGAGCATTACGTTGATTTCGACCAAGCTGTCTGAGCCACCGTACATCAGTACAATAGGCGTCTTGATGTTGCGAGTCGGAAACTTGGCTACTTTGTAGTACTTGGATTTATTGGACATGACGCTTGGCGCGTCGTCGTCGTACATCTGGAAGACACCGTTGCGGATGATCTGGAACCAGTGGACAACGCTTTTTGTCGAGGTGTAAGAGTAAAGATGCGGGTACGCGGCCAGCTTCTGGGTTGCAGTGATGTTGCTGGCGGTCCAGCCAAAGAGAAAATGCAGCGACGAGTCGATCAGACGGACAAAGATTGGTGGGTAAAGGATCGACTGCCACATGGTGGTGGAAGGTAGGATAGACTTTCTACCGAAGGCTAAGAAGATGATGTCGGGTGATGTCTTGACGAAAGAATTGACGATGCCAGAAGTGAGGCCCGGTGGAGACATGGCCGGCGCGAGCGCAATGAAGACGTCGACCTTTTCGTTCAGATCCGGGTGGATGGAAAGCGTGGCGAAGGCTTGAGCAGTCCCCTGCGAAAAGCCAATGTACGACAAAGATGGTTGGTGGGTAGTCTTGAGGATGTACTCGATGGAATCTGGAATGTCGTGGAAGGCGAACTGGTCTATGCTGAAGTTCCAGAACGACTGGTCCGTTGGCGCGCAGTGTACGCTCTTCTTCGAGTATTTGTTTCCGCGGTTGTTGCCCAGCCAGACATCGTACCCTCTCTCGACCAGCTCGAATGGGAGACAACGCTCCCGCTCGGTCAAACACACCCAGACCTCGCTATTCATCATGAGCCCGTGGTGCAGGTAAACGACCTTCTTCTTCAGACCACCCTTGCCCGGTCCGGCATTGACCCTGGTGTCTTCTTCCCCCCGCCTATGCGCCAATCTGTGCAGACCCAGCAGATAGCCATCCCCGGTCTGCACCACGTGCTCCTCGGCGTAGTATCCATAGAGCTCGCAAAGCTCTCCGAAGCCCGGAGCATTGGCGATGGAGCTCCACACGCCCTTTTTCTTCTGCCTGTTACGGCGCGAGTTGGGCGAGGATAGTTGGTTGAATAATCGACGTGTGATGCGATAGAATATGCTGATTATGGGCGTGGGGATGGCGACGGTGATGAGTGCGATGAGTGACTCGAGCGCAATGAGCACGATGGAGAGGGCGAGGACAAGATACTCCCGGAGGTGGAGACGCCCGAGGAAGGGGATGCGGAGAGGCATCGTAGTCTGGCCAGCCCGTCAGCATGCTGTGTTACCCATAACTCACGGAACGAAGGCACACATACCCACTCGGTCCTATAGGCTCCCTGCGCTGGATGCGCCCAACCGAATAGCGGTGGCACCTGGCAAGCAGCGCGTGGACTCGAGATGCGGGCGTTGGGCGTGCAATTGCAGCGCAGCTTCAGGTTAAGAGTGAGTCGAAAAGGTGCGGGCCCACAGTCTGGCGCTGTGTGTTTGCATTTGCATGCTTGTGGAGGCCGTGCATGCGACAGCACAGACGCGCATCGTGGAGTGAGCTGGCGGTTGATGACGTTTCGGGCCTCGCATGTGAAGACCCATACCCGCGCAGCGGTGAACAGAACACGCGACGTCGGCATATTCTCGGCAGAACCACGTCCAGATGGGCTCAGCGCTCTGCAACACCACCTCTCAATCTCCAATGACACGCTAGTTGAGACCCGTCAAGATGCCGCAGTCGTGCAAGGACATCCGTACGCCCCTTCTTCCTGCTTCCTGCCGTGGTTCCTGCACCAGCTGACTCCTGCAGGCGCGGCGCTCGCCTTCTGCCTCCAAAACTCGGATTGCATCATGGTCGAGCGGAATAAGCCCAGCGACTGCATCCGACCGCCGCTCAAGTACACGCTTCCCACCCAATGCCAGCAGCTGCAGAAGGGCTACGCCGAGTGCAAGAAGGGCCAGATCGACATGCGCAAGCGATTCCGAGGCAACCGGCCCATTAGCGTTGCCGGACAGCTGGAGACGGGCGCGTTCGGCGAGGGCAGGGCCGAGAAGGACGAGAAGCTGGGTACGATCGAAGAGAAGGGGTACATGCTGTACGCTGGGCGCCCGTACAAGGGCGTGGAGGAGTCAAAGCCGGAAGAGCAGGGGAGCTCCGAGGAGAACAAGTGAGCGTGGAGACGGTGAATGGCAGCTACGCCGTGGACAGCAGAAGAGAACGCTGCGAGAGAGCCGGAAGAACAGGACGCCCAACAGAAGGAACCCACGCAAACGTCCGGAGGGTCCAAGAGGCTGTCCAAGCTGCGGGAGAAGCTGCCTAGCGAGTCGTCTCCCCTCCTGTACCAACTACGTGTAAGTTATGTAAGGAAAGAGGCATGCATAGGTTGGGTCCTTGTGCGAATCTACAGCATTATACCATGATATTCTTACATTTTGGTGTTGCGCACCTTTTGAATACATGCTAGTCATACGGGCTCACTTCCCTGACTGAACAAGGCCACAAGCCCCATAGCCGCACCTGCCGCCAGACTTCCCACTACAACCATCTCAGCTCCTCCTCTGATAGCATTCCACACAAGACCTATACCACCGCACCCGTGCACCGCCGCCGTCTTCGCATAGCCAAATGCGAACAAGGTCACCACCATGACGCAAGCCGACAACACGAGACCCTTCTGCACGTCGTTGGGCCCGACGAAGAAATAGGGCAACAATGGGATGAAGCCGCCGATAAAGTAGCCCAGGGCGATGGTCAATGCGCACACAAGTGCCCGATTCGACGGTGGCTCCGGCAGTGAGTGCTCGAACTTGATCAGGAACCTCTCCAGCCGCTCCTCGTTTCCTTCGACTAGTTTTTGCGTCACCAGCTCGCCAAGGTCTTGGGGTAGTCCGAAATCCTCCACAATGACCCTGACGTCCTCTTCGACACCGATTGGATCGGCAATGATCTTCTTTCTCGTCTGGACTTGCGTAGCAGAATAGCTCTCGGCTTCGCTCTTTGCACCCAGGTAGCCCCCGAGTCCCATGGAGATGGATCCAGCAATCAATTCGGCCAAGCCGCCGTATATGACAACCTGCGTATTTCCAAGTGCTGAGAGGCCTGCAGTGAGGGCGAAAGGTACAGTAAGGCCGTCTGATAAACCGATAATGGCGTCTGATATGATTCGCGGGTCTACACGTGACGACCGGCTCGAAGACGAATACGACTGAGTTGTGGTATGGCTTTCGGTTCCATCGTCGGTGTTTTTGGCCAGGCTCTCGACATCAACCCCAGCCGTCGGCGTCGATGGCAGCATGGAATACGCCGCCGCATTCTCACTCCTCAGCGTGCCATACGAAGTACCGAACACAATCGCCATAACATCCCAGAAAGATGTTGTCGTAGAAGTTTGTGCTCTGCGCACCCGTTGCGGACTCGACCATTTCATACTTGTGATGTTTCGGTGTTTGCTTGGGACGGTCACCGCTGGGCCTGTGTTTGTGCCACGGCTCGGCCAATCGCAGTGGAAGGAATGGTCAGCGCGAGACGGCGGTGAAATGCAGCTCTGCAATTGCTGCTGCGTGAGAGGCTGTTATGTAGAGACCGGGTCCGCGGAACGGTGCTATTACGAAAACGGCTGGACCCCAACGCCCGGGGCCAATCACAGCGCCTGCAATGGCACGTTTTCGATTGTCAGCAGAATTTCCTCGTCTGCCATTTTAGGAGGCGGAAAGCTTCGCGTGCTTGTGTTGATGCTTGGCATTGGGGGGGGGGGGGGGGTTTGGTCAATGCTCGCTCTTGCAACTGGAAAGCAATGTCTCTTCATTGTTCGCCTTCTCACGAGGTGCCGCTACGACAGTACCGTACGCAGGCCCCGCTAGTCCCCATCCACTTACAACGCCTTCTTCACGGCCTTGTGAGTAGCTACAACCGAGGCCTTCGCATCGTCCTTGCCCAACTCTTCCTGCACATCCCCCGTCGAGTCGAACACCGCCTCCCCCTCAGTCACAGCGAAGCTATATCCAGCGAACTTTCGCGTCGGGATACGGGTATTGAAGAGGAAGTCGAGCTGCTCGATCGTGAAACCACGCATCTCAGGAACCATGAAGAACACCCAGAACACCGTCACGACCGAGAACGCGCCCCAAATGAAGCCCTGGAAAATGTTAGCGAGGCAACTCGTTGCAGCCGAGTGGCCAACTCACTATCTTCCCGCCTAGGTTCCCATAGTCTGCGTCCTGCATGTACGGCGACACAGACGCGATCAGCAGCGAAACCCCAAACCCGAAGAACACAGCAATAGCCTGCACCTTCTCTCTGTTCCTGGTTGGCGCCGACTCTGCTGTCACAATCCAGATCAGCGGGGACTGGATGCCGAAGCCAATCTGCCACAGGAAGATCAATGCGATGGAGGCCTTCTGTGCTGCCTCCGGGGGGTTCGAATAGGCGACTACCAATGCCGATACCGTGATGAGACATGTTGCGCAGAAGGCTCCCGTAGACATGAGGATTGGCCGACGACCCACCATATCAGGGAGGAAGTGGCCGGTACTATATTCGCGTGTACAAAGTCAGTCGAGTCACAAAAGCGGGATTGGATATAGAGTGTCTATGTCATAGACAAAGCGACTTCGTAGTGGGGATTATCGTACAGGATGGCAAAGTAGTACAATGTGTACAACCCCATTATTACAGGGAATACATTCTTAACCCCTGTGGACTGGAGAAACGACCTATGGTGCGGATACAAAGTCAGTGTGAGTTAGGACCAGGTGGTGAATATCTCAGCTAAGCGGGGAATACACATCCGTTTTGAACGCGGTTATTTACTCACACGACATAGTTGTTCATGTACGACGAACCCTGCGCTTGTTGAAGCGACTGGATGCCCACGGCGATGAGCAGCCGACGTAGGTCTGGTCCGCGGAAGAGGTCTCCCCAGCTCGACTCCAATCCACTTGCCCGATCAGAATCTAGGGCAATTTCGATTGCGTTGACATACTCAGCCGCATCGAAGTCGTTTTTCGGGGTTGAGAAGAGCTTCTGCGCGGCCGCCTTGGCTTCTTCATTGCGGCCTTTCCAGACTAGCCATCGAGGACTCTCGGGAAGGAACGGCGAACCCAATATCATGATTGAAGGCGCGATCAGTTGCATGCCGATCGGGATCCAGTACGCCGCCTTTGTGGCCATCGTGGAGGAAGCGTATACCACGCCAGACGCTAGAATGACACCGAGGATCATGATATTCTGGTACGACGTGACTGCGAAGCCGCGACGCTCGCCAGCAGATGTCTCAGAGAGATAGATCGGAACAATGTTCGCAGCAAGTCCCATTGCGATCGATGCGATGACTTTTCCGGCTACGAATTGACCAAAGCGTGCAGGGCCACCGCCCGCGCTGGACGTGAGTTCAATCAGGACGCCGACAATCGAAACGAAGCCGGTAACGATGAGAGACAGACGGCGACCAAGGAGGTTGTTCAGGTAGACGGAGAAGAGACAGGCAATCACTGCAGGCAAAATGATCAGTCACGCTTCCCCATCGAGCGACCAAGGCATCTCACTGATTCCTCCTGATTGCACAGAACTTCCGGCGGACTTCTGAGACGTGGACAAGTCGCATGTTTCGAAGCCTTCGACGACGGCGCATGACCCATAGTCGTGCAAGAACTTCTGCGATCCGAGAATTGTTCCCCACCAACCGTTGTCAAAACCCTGTGTTTAGGTCAGTTGGGTCGAGTAATAATTCCAGACGGGATGACCGACGAAGAGGAAGCCCCCGACTGAGGCCAGGGCCATGCAGCCTAGGGACGTCGGCGTGAGTCCTTCGAGGTATCCCAACATGATCGATATATAGCGCGAACGAACTTCGAGTGCAAAAATGACACGCGATGGTCGAAACACATCTCGCTGGATTGGAACAGTCCCATATAAGACCCGCGCCTCGACCAATTCACAAATGACTACCCCCTCATGAGTTCTATCGTGCATACACAGCTATCAAGGCCACGGAATGATCATCGGCGTAGAATACCCGATTCACTGGCACCGTGGTAATTCATGCTGGACTCGGCGACCGTCCCATGTGCCGGCATCAGGCGTGGGGAAGATCGCTGTTCATACACCTAGTTGAGAGCTTCACTTGAACAGTCGCTCCGACCGTTCCAAAAACACATTCGTGCTGATAGTGGCAAAAAAGAGACCCTCCGATAGCTCGATATACTCGGAGTGATTGGCCACTGTGAACAGTTTCCTTCGGAAGGGAAGTTGTGCGGAGATAAGCATTTCGGATATTTTGTACCGACAGCTGCCCAACAGCTCGGGCGAGCCCAAATTCCCCCGAAACAGCTTCCCCGCAGACTCCATGCCATAGGACGACAGTAGGTATCGCATGCAGGATGTCGCTTGTATGCGCGTAACAGCCGACATATTAAGCATGATGCGGCGAAACTGCGGCCCTTCCTACATAGGTATACCTAAAGCCTCCACAATCTGAGAAACGCTTGATCGCAACTCACTTTAGACTCAAGCCCACCACGCTCTTTACTTGCACTGCCTTGTTCCATCTCATATTACTTTTTTGCGGACTTGGACTTGTCGCTCAACATGCCTCACTCAGAGTATGACACGGAGCCCAAGATCGACACAAGCGTCAGGCACGGCGATTGGCGAGACGACCTCTTCCGCGATGGCTACTACGTAGTCAAAGGCGTGTTGCCCACTGAGAAAGCGCAGTCCTATGTCGATCGCATGTTCAAGTGGCTCGAGAGTTTTCCGTACGGCTTTCAGAAAGACGACCTTTCAACGTGGAACCCAAAGTGCCTACCCGACCACATCAAGTATGAAACAAATCCTAACTTCACTCCTATCATGCCACCTGATATGCAAGCGGGTACAAGCAAGCTGACCGCGGTGCAGGGGAGGCATGTTCTACGGCTACCACTGCCAGCATGAGAAAGTTCTCTGGGACGCCCGCACCGAACCTGCCATCATCGACGCCTTCGCCAAGCTCTGGGGCACCTCCAACCTCCTCGTCTCTTTTGACGGGATGAACTTCACGCTGCCTGCGGAACATCCGTCCAGTGAGCCCTGGCCTCACGTCGATCAGGTACGACGAACTTCATTGTCTCGCATCACTAGGACAAATTGGGGACTTCACTGCTCCTCTTAGAGTGACACACTGCGCTCAACCTTTTTGGCCCAGTACTGTATATCCACATGACCTTCAGAGCGGACTGACACAAACAAAAGAACCCCATCCGCAAAGGCATGCAGTGCATCCAAGGCATCCTGAATCTCGCGCCCAACGGCCCCTCGGACGGCGGCCTGCTCGTCATGAAAGGCTCGCACGCCCTCAACGAGCACTTCTTCAAGGCATTCCCCGAGAAGGTGGGCCGCGGTACCTGGGGCTCGATGGACTGGTTCGGCTTCGAGAAGGACGAGGTGAAGTGGTTCGAGGACCGGGGCTGCGAGCTCATCAAAGTGTGCGCGGAGCCCGGCGACCTCATCCTCTGGGACTCGCGGACAATCCACTACAACAAACTCCCCGAGAGCCGCAACTTGCGCGCGGTCATGTACATCTGCTACACACCCGCGTCGTTTGCGTCCGAAGCCGACAGGCTGAAGAAGGTTGATTACTACAACAGGAAGCTCGGCACCACGCACTGGCCGCACGCCAATATCTTCCACCAAGCGGACATGCACCTCCGCCTCGGCAAACCAGACACCTACTTCCGGGACGCGCCGTTCGAGACGGCGGAGGAGACGGATCTTGTGCTGAAGTTGGCGGGGGTAAAGGCCTATTAAGTGGAGTCCTGGTTGATAGAAAGTTTACAGTTCGATGCTACGCTACCCATCTCTCACATCGACAACCGCATCCCCACTCTCCCCCTTGCCCTCCGCAGCCCCATTCAGCGTCCCCATCCGTACCAACCCGCTCTGCCGCCCCTCCCCCATCGCCTCCACCATCTTTCGAATATGCGGATGACTCTGGCTCTCCCTCCCGCCACCGCCGCGCTCACTCCCGACCGTCGGCCGACGCTCCCGCTCTCCCTTGGCCCCCGCATTCATCCCCATACGCAGCCTCATCCCCTCCTCCGTCGTCAACGTCCTGTCCACGAGTTTCGGCTCGAAGGCCTCGTCGTCGTCGGGAGGCGGCGCAGCGGCTTTGGGCTTGAGCCAGTGGTAGAACTGCATCGTTTTGCGGACCCAGATGCGGTAGCCCAGGTCGGTGGAGAGGAAGCCGATGAGGCTGAAGAAGGGGATGCAGACGGCGGCGAGGGTGACGGCGAAGGGCCAGTAGGGGGAGGGGCCCTCCGGCATGTTGGTCATGCCGTAGATGGAGGTGACGAAAGTTAAAGGCCTGGGGGGGGTTTGCGTCAGCACAACACGGCCAGATTTGTGGGATACGTACATGAAGAACAGATTCACGATGGTCAGGAGCTTGATGTTGCGCCCCTGCTGCACCGTGATGTCAGACAGCTCCACGCTCTTCCTCGACTCCTGGATACTTGTCCCGGAGAACAGGTGGTCCTGCAAACTCTTCACCTCCTGCCTGCGCTCGTTGTTCTCCCGCTGCAGGGTCCGCAGCTCCTTCATCTCGCGCTCGAAAGCCAGCCGCAGCGTCCGCAGCCGCCGCTTCCAGTGGTCGTTGCGCGGCGACTCCTCCTGCAGCGGCCACAGCGTCTTGCTCTTGCCCTCCCAGACCTCGTCGACGAAGGTATCCTCGAAGGCGTCGACCATGGATTTGATGCTGTCGTTGACGTTGCCGAGCGTCTGGTGCGCGTAGAAGTAGCGCCGCGTCCACGTGAACTTCCTGTCCTCGAACAAGCGCTGGTCGCGCAGGTCGGCATCGAAGAGGAAGCCCAGCGGCGGCGTGATGAGCTCCGTGATGCGCTTGTAAATCTCCTCGTAGCGCTTCCGCGCGTCGCGGTATTCGGCCAGCAGCGCGTGCAGGAAGGCTTCCGGGCCGTTGAGGAACTTGTTGCCGGACTCGAAGGTGTCGGGGGTTGCGCGCCAGTCCGGGACTAAAGGGTGAGGTACAAGTTATTGACATGTTCGGGTTATGAAGGACTTGGAGAAGGGGGTGGAGGGTAGGGTCAAGTTACGTCAAGCTAGAGTATTGCGTGCGCCTAGCATTCAGAACTTGTACCCCGAACTTACGTACAGCATTCGAGTTGGAGCACTTGCCATGGCGACCAGATGTTTTGGACCCAGCCGTATTGCGTCTTTGCGCGGCGGCTGCGGTTGCGGATGCGTCGCGGCTTGTCGTCGTATAGGGCGAGGGCTACGACTGCGCCGCAGCGGGACAGGGGTAGGTGTGAGCCTTTGGCATCGTCGGACTTGTCAGCGCGTTGCCTAATTGCGGGTACGAAGTTAGTGTAAGGTAACCTGGGATGGGTGGATACCCTGTGTCCATCGAAGGCACGTTCGCTTTATTTCCAGTGGTTTACATACCAATCCATTGGCTTACAATCTTCGCCGAGAATCGTATAGTACTCGAAGGTGAAGAAGAATGTCTTCTGGTGTTTGCGATCTTCCTGGAATGCGCGATGCATGTGGGCTGACGATGCCTCCATCTGGACCAAATGCTCGAACAATTCGTCCATATCAAACGCATCATTCAGCGTGAGATGCAGTGCGCCGAAGAGGATTGGTGCTGGTTCCCGAGCAACCGTAATGCGGCCTACAGTTGGCCTTTCGGTGCTGTTGCCGATGTTTCTGATGGAATGCCATATCTCTGTAGCTCTACTCATGGCATTCGTGCTATGACTACCACTCGTCTCGATGAGCTCCGTGACGCCATCAGGCCCAACATCGTAGACTTGAAAATGGGAGTACTGACTGCGATCATCCGGGGTTCCTGGGCCGAGATGAAACAAATGCGGTTGTTTCGAGAGCTTTCCAGGGTCGGTGATGATGGGCGCAAGTATCTCTCTTCCATGCTCTTTCCAATTGTGGTGCTTGAGGTGCTCTCTTAGGTGTTCGTGGTCGAAGGACTTGGGCGGCAACTCCTCCTGAACAAAATACGACTCATCTTCGTCGTCCGAATCTTCGGATATGGTTGAAGCGTCGGCAAAGGCAAGGCTGGGCCGTGTCGCATGTCGCTCGAGGGTCGGTGTTTCTGGCGGCACAAATGGGCCTCCCGGAACGACCGACAAGCTCTTTAGCAAAGTATCATGTGACCGTTGAAGGGATTCCAATTGTTCGCGGAGCCGCTCCACCTCATTAGTAGCCATAGAACTTGGAACTATGACCAGAAGCGACGCCTAGGTGAGTAGGAAGAGGTTGCGATTAACATGCGCAGCATCGCGCACCGACTTTGGAGAGCGGGACTGTGCGCATCTTAAACACAGCTCTTACATGGATCCATGCGTCCCACCCAGCCTCCCGCTGACAGCGGAGCACATCACGGACCCAGTTCCGCACCGAGCCAAGGCGCGGCGACTGCAAGCTTGCGCAAGACTATGGGGATGTACAAGAGAACGACATCGGTTTGACGGTTTGAGGGATTTCAGGGTGGGCCTAGCCCGAGTGATGAACGCGGCAACACACCGCCTTTTGGGAAAAGGAACCGGCACGCCGTTTTAGAACACAAAGTGTCGACACGATGGGAGACGTCGAAAGCACGAGTGACAGCCAGAGCTGAGAGCGGACAAGCAAACTCTGTTTCCTGTTGTGACGTTGAAATGGTTGGCTCCGATCTAGGGCCTTGGCGGCTGGTCTCGCCTGTTCCTACACAATCATACGGTTCTCACTGGTGACGGGTGCTCGATATATGGCAGAATATGTTTAGACTCGGGTGTTCGAACGCAGTAAAGTCACGATGAAAAACAGAAGCGCAACTGAGAGCCCCGATCGCTTTCGACCTTCCTCTTTCAGCGACATACCGATCCGTATCGATAAGCTCAACTTTCCATCATCGTCGAACAATTTCCTTCTCCCTTCCTCAGTTGCACCCGTCGCACATCGCATACAGGAGGCATCATGCCTTCTTTCGGGTGGCTCATCACCTTGTCGGTCGTTGTACTTCTGGGCTCCGTTGTCTACCAGAATCCGCAACCGCTTATTAAACCGATAACGAACTCGCTAGCGTACAAGGTCTTCGAGCAACTCTTCGAAAGCACCCATTGCTACGTCACCGTCAAGACGAACTCAGCGGGTCTGCCTCAGGCTGAATGCTTTAGCGTTGCGGACGGCAAGTTCAGGCGAGTCTTCCTCGATGAGACGTCGTACGACATCGTGAAGGAGAGGCGGAAGGGGCACGTGATCCCAGGATTGTGGGACGGCCATGGTCATTTATCGCAATTTGGCGAGTCTTTGGACTCTGTCGACTTGTTCGGCACGAAATCGATGGATGAGGTGAAGAAGCGACTTGTGGAGTACAAGGCTGGGCATGAAGAGGCGGGGACGAGCGAGCAATGGCTGCGAGGTGTTGGCTGGGATCAAGCCAACTTCAAGGGGAAGTGGCCGGTGGCAGTATGTTCATTTTCTGATTCAAAAGATCCAGAGTACCGGACAATTTCTTGATGAGCAGCTGCTAACATTCGAACAGAAAGACCTTGAGATTGATGGACACTTCAAGGACCTCTACATAATGCTTGACCGGGTCGACGTTCACTGCATCTGGGTGTCCGAGAAAGTCCTTTCGCTTCTACCAAGCCCTCTCCCAGAAGTCCCTGGTGGGGAGATTGTAGCCAAGGGGGTATTTTGCGACAACGCGATGGACATCGTTATGAAGTACTACCCAAAGCCCAGCAAGGAGCGAAGGACCAAGTGGATTCAAGACGCTATGTTTGAGCTGAACAAGCATGGAATTGTCGGAATGCATGATGCGGGCGTTTTCCCTTCCGAGCTGAAGCTTTACGAGGAACTCTCGACGAGCGACGCATGGACCGTACGTGTCTACGCAATGGCTGAGTGCGAGACCAGAAATACTTTCTGCGCGGAAGATGTTACAAAGATCAGCACGCCGGATGGAAATTTCCATATGCAAAGCGTAAAGCTATTCGCTGGTAAGTTGCTCTACGTATTGGCGTACCTTTATGCTTATACGTTCCAGATGGAGCCCTCGGCAGCTGGGGAAGTGCTATGATCGAGCCGTACAGCGACAAAAAGAGCTCCTCAGGCACGCTCCTCGTCAACGCTACAACGCTCTCCAAAATCACTCACGACTGGGCACATGCAGGATACCAAGTCAACATCCACGCGATTGGCGACCTAGCCGCGCGGCTCGCCATTGACGCATTTGAGGAAGCTCTCAAGACTCTTTGCCCTGGCTCCACTCTTCGCGAATGCCAGGCAAAACACCGCTTTCGCATCGAGCATGCGCAAATCATCCACCCTGGTGACCAGCAGAGAATGAAGGAGATGGGCATCGTTCCCAGTATACAACCCACGCATGCCACCTCGGACATGCACTACGCCGAGACCAAGCTGGGGAAACGTCGCACGTCAGAGGAAGCCTATCGCATGCGCTCGTTACTCCCCCTGAAGCCGGTGTTCGGAAGCGATTTCCCTGTGGAGCCGGTGGACGTGTTTGAAGGCATCTACGCTGCTGTCACACGACGCAGTCCCAAAACGGGCCTCGATGGCGATGGCAAAACGAAAGGATGGTACGACGACGAGACGGTCACGCTTGAAGATGCTCTGGAAGGGTTTACCGTCAATCCTGCGTATGCAGCATTCCTGGAGGGCAAGGCCGGCGTCATCGAGGAAGGTGCCTATGCGGATTGGATCGTGTTGGATGAACCGCTGGAGACGCTGGACACGGAGTCGCTTCGGAGTGTCAAGGTCAAGGAGACGTGGGTAGGTGGAAAGCTGGTGTATAGACGGGCAGGCCCAATGGAGGCGCCTTGGTAGACCGAGATGGTCTTCCATGGAACCGCGGGGGCACCGACCGAGATGTACATGAATCCACGTTTCCCCCCACCGCACCTGCCGCTTTCTTACGACCAACATAGTTAGCATGTCCCACGTGCAATGCTAGAGTAGTACACACTTGCTGCTCCGAGCGTAGCCGCCGCTCGTCACCGAAGCCTGACATGCACGCCGAGCCCATCATGGTACTCCCATGTCCGAGCGTCAACAAGGCAGCCAACCACCGCCAACGTATTGTCCAAGTCGATCTCGTTTGCTTTTGCATGCTGCATGCACACCATCATTCGATATTAGTGTGCGTGGGGAGAGAAAGACTTTCACCCGCCCCGCCCTGCAGCCTCAGTTTGCCATGTGCAAATAAGAACCATCGCGGAAGGGTGCACTGCACACTGACTCTCACCCTCCTTCTTGAGAGATTCTCGCCAGACACCGCAAATATGCCCAATTCTTTTCTCCCGGCTAAAGAAATGGACCAACAAGTCGCAAGAGGAAAACACGGCCATACGCGCGTCGACACACCCGTCTCCACGCCGCCTCCAACACCGACACCTGCGACAGCAGCAGCACAAGATCTTTACCGCGAGATAAAGACCATCTACCAGCAACTCGCACCGCTCCCAAGCCTAGCTCCATGCGATCTCGTGAACGCGCTGCTCACGCGCCTCGTCACCATCTGCATCCAACCATGCAGCCCCGACGTCGTGGACCACTTCCACCGACTCGACGCAGCCGCCACCCTATGCCACAACCTCCAAAACCTATGCGCAATCGCAGAGGGCGAACTCGAGCGCCATTGGGCGCACAAGACCCTCCAAGATGCCGGTCCCCACCCAAGTACGTCCTCGCACCCAAACCACCCCCACCCCGCAGTCTAACGCACCCCCCAGACCCCCTCCGCACCCGCACCCTCCTCGCCACCTTCCCCTACCACGCAAATTACCTCTCCCTCTCGCACCTCGAAGCCTCCCTCCTCACCCCCTTCCTCACCCACCCCCCCTCCACCATCGCCTTCATCGGCTCCGGGCCCCTCCCTCTAACCTCCCTCTGCCTCCTCGCCCACTTCCCCACAGCTACAATCACCAACATCGACCGCGATGCCGACGCGCTCGCCGTGTCGTCCGCGCTTACGGAGAAGCTGGGCTACGCCGACCGGATGACGTTTGCGTGCGAAGACGCTGCGGATGCGAGTGGTGGGCGCACGGACTGGGAGGCGTTCGACGTGGTGTTTCTTGCGGCGCTGGTGGGCATGCGGAGTCCGGAGAAGGTTGGGGTGTTGAGGGGGTTGAGGGGGAGGTTGAGGGTCGGGACTGTGGTGGTTTGTAGGAGTGCGAGGGGGATGAGGGGGGTCTTGTATCCGGTGAGTAGGGCTTGTGGGTTGGGCGTGGGGACGGTGGCTGACTGATGGCAGGTGTTGGAACTTTCGGAGGAGCTGCAGGGGGCGGGGTTTGAGGTTTTGGCGGAGTTGCATCCGTGGAATGGGGTTGTGAATTCGGTGGTGGTGCTGAGGGTTAAGGCGTGAGGGAGCAGGTTTGGGGAGGGCATATGGATTGGTCAACCGTTTTTTGAGTGTTGCATTATTCCTCCTGGGGTAACAGTGCGCTCAGACTTTCGACCAGGCTTCATCGAGGCAATACGGATTCTTGGAAATGGGAGGTGTATATGTTGAGTTGTGAAGCGGTGATACCATAAAAGCATATTTTGATGCAATCCATCGCATCTAGAAAGATCTGGGTATCTTCAACGCAACCACACCCATAACGCCGTCGGAGGCATGCCGTGAATGTGCAACCAATCACAATCCACAATACCAACGCTCACTTCATCCCAGCAAGCTCTCGCCTGCGTGTCCGATAGAATCGCTCGAGCGTCTTCCTCCGCTCATCCTGGGTCATACCCTCGACCAACAATGCAAACTCCACAGGATCCTCATGCCCCCACATCCGCGCCATCTCGCAAAACTGGCGCCTCCTGACCTTCTCACCGGGCCGATATTTATAGTTGATCTTGAATTCCTTGCCGTCAGCTGTGCCCTCGCCTAGCAATTTGACATCATCCGACTCGTCCCCGCTATAGTTTATATCGTCGTCAGGATCATGGGAAAGGTGCTGAGATTGCGACTGAGAGCCACCGAACACGCGTTTGCGCCCTAGCTCGACATCATTACGGAGCTCCATTGCTTGTTTGCCCAAGCGAGCTTCGACTTCGCTACGTCCAATGACTTCGCTGTTCTCGTGCGTGTACTGCACGCCTGCTTTTGCCAAAATTGCATTGATTGGGTCAGGTCCGGTCCGTTTCTTCCCGAATTTCCGTTTCCCGCTACTGGACGACTTCGTGGACGTGAAGGAGTCCACGATTTTCTTCATCTGCGAGTCAATTGAAATGTCATCGTCTGTAAGTCCTAGGGATTTGTTGCTGAGGATGTCGTCATCATCGTCAGAATCGAGCTGCGAGTTGTCGACATCAAAAGCCATTGCGCCGACTCCAGCCTTTGTCTCAGCCACGTTGGTTTTCGTCATGATGTCACGGAGCAGGATATTGCTCTCTTGGAACGTGAACAGGTTCTCGAGACCGAAGAGCTCGCCCTTCTTCCCGGATTGATCCATGACACCTTTAAAATAGCGACGCTCGTCTGAGGCGGTGTAGCCGATGTTGGCTTGCTGTTGTTTGTAGATCTGTCGAGCGTAGACAATTTCTTCGATTGTGCCAGAAGACACAAGCCGAAATACTTCAACATCGCGGTTCTGCCCAATACGGTATGCGCGATCTTGTGCTTGAAGGTCGTAGGCTGGGTTCCAATTCGGGTCAACGACGACGACTTTATTCGCAGAAGTGATATTGAGTCCAACACCGCCTGCCCGCGTCGATATCAGGAACACAAATTGATTTGAGTCTGAGTTGAAATCCGCAACGGCTTTTGCGCGGTCCTCATAGCTCATGGAACCGTCCAAATAGGAGAAGTTGTATTTGGTGCCGTCGAGATCGAAGAGTGCCTTCATGAGTCGTAACAGGCGCACAGAGTGGGAAAAGACCAAGACTTTGTCGCCGTTCGAGTGCCAGTAGTCCAGAAGCCGCTTTAGTACCTTCCATTTCCCGCAAAACTCGCGCTGCGATTGCTTCAAGATACTGTCTTTGATCCTCAACAAGTCGGGCCAGTCGTCAGGGCAAGCAAGTTGAAGGTTATCGACATCCTTGGCTTGCTTCTCGTTCTTGTCCGTCGACATGGGCAGTAACAGTGCGAGGTGATTGGCGAGCTTCTGCAGAGTCACCATACAAGGGAACATGAATTTGGACCACTTCTCGCCTTCGCTCGGCACAGTCTGATAACAACACCAGCCACGCGATTTGCCCGAGCCGCAGTCACATTCTCGCTTAGCGAGTCGGATGAACTCGCATTTTTCGCTTTCAATGAACGTGCGATAGGCATCGGCTTGCGTCTTCGTGAGCTGGCAAAAGACCACCCGGTCGCTCTTCTTGGGCAGTTGATCTGCAATCAGGCTCTTCATGCGGCGAAGGAAGACGCTGGGCAAGATGTTGTTGACGAGCTCTTTGGCCTTGCTGCGTGCATCAGCAAGTTGTGCATGGCTCGCATCGTGAGCCTGTCCCATCTTGAGCGGCAAGCTAACCATCTGCTTCCACTCTTGTGCCGAACCGTAAGCACCGGGTCTGGCCCAATCAAGAAGGGACCACAATTCTTCATACTTGTTCTGGATAGCCGTTCCCGTAAGGCCAATGCGACAGAGTGCATTGATCTTGTTCATCGCTTTCGAGATCTCCGCGTTTTTGTTCTTGATTTGGTGGCATTCATCTGCGATAACACAATCCCAATCGATGATGTTGATCTCGCTCTCGTTGTTTCGGTAAGTATCGTATGTTGTGATCATAATCTCGAGCATGCCCTTACTAGCAGCATTGAGAACGCCTTTTCTGTCGGCAGGGTTGCCGTGGAACCGATATACTTCCCACCAACCCCACTTATCCAGCTCGTCTTCCCAGTTCCGCATCAAAGTTCCAGGGCAGATAATCAGGATCCTTGGATACCATCGATTGTCTCCGCATCGGCGAACTTTGCGCATGCGTTTCGCGTCGTGGTCAGTGGCAGTCTTGCCAAACGCAGCGGTCAGAAAGGCGATGACCTGGATGGTTTTGCCTAGACCCATGTCGTCGCCGAGGATCGCACCGGTTTGCTTGACGAATCGTTCGTGGAGAAACTGGACACCTTCCACCTGATACTCTCGAAGCCATTGAGCAATAGGCGCAGGTATAGTAGCGCCCAAGGCGCGCAGTGTGATGTCCTTTTTAGCCCGCTGGGTTCTGACAGCCCTGTCCATTACAGGCTTTTCATCCTGCTCAGGTTCCAGAAATTCGATGTCTTCGTAGCTTGGAGGATAACGCAAGCCAGCCTCGTGAAGCTTCTTCAGTTTACCCTTGCGCGCTACGATATACTCGGGGATAGGCTCATCCAGAAAGGGTTCCTGTCCATCCGCGTCCTCGCCCGCCGTATCCGTGCTGAACATGGTGTCTCTGTCCACTTTCTTCGGTAGCGGTTTTCTGCCAACTATGCTTGTTGCCTGGGCAGCTTTAGACTTCTTTTGGGCTCGGAGTCTGTTCGTTTCGGCGGCCACACGCTTCCTCTTTGCGGTTCGGCGATTCTTGAAAGCTGCGTAATCAGCTTTGCCATCATCTTCCGACCAGTCTTCGACGGAAAAAGGGTCGCTCAGTTCGCCATCAGTCTTTCTGTCCTTCCCAGCTTTGGAGCTGCCAGTGCCTTGCATCGAAACTGGCCTCGCCACTTCTTGGACCTCGTCGTCGGTCTCATCGAGCGCTTCTCCCGCACCAGCATCCTGCGAGTGTGTTTGCAGACTTTGCGGTTGTGTGAGTTCTACCAGCAGTCAGTATGACGAGCGGAAACGTAGAGCTGGAACCGGCGAACCCTCGATATACTGTGACAGATCCAGATCTTTACGCGCCGATTGTACAATATCAAGCCCATCCTCTTCATCGCTGCTCATCTGACTTTCAGCAAAAGCACGCAATGCCCTTTCGTGGTCTTTGCCTCCCTTGGGCCGCGACATGGTGGCTTGTTGCGTTGAGGTTATTCCACAAGGTTGGGCACAGTAAGCGCCTCGTGATATGGTGGAAGAAGGAGATGGTGAATCTCTTCTTTGTAACAAGTGAGCATTGCAAGGTGATTGCTTGGTGCATGGCAGCCGATGTTCGCGTGGATGGTGTGGAATGCGAAGGCGCGACCAGGGAATCGCGCTGTCACGTGCGGCGCGGGGTGCCAAGACAGCTTTGACCATGTCGAAATATTGAGTGACGCTGCACCTTGCACGAACGAAATAGTGCGAATTGTGTAAACTCACATTTCTCTGAGGTGCTTTCTTATCGGGAAGGAGCTACTGTACAGCACACCATGCCCCTCGACACATCCACATATTCGCTCGCGCTTCTCCGCTTGGACGGTCGCCGATGGAACGAGCTCCGCAACATACACGCGCAAATCAGCACGCAAGCCGCCGCTGATGGGTCGTCATACCTGGAGATGGGCAATACAAAAGTGCTGTGCACAGTTACCGGACCAGCAGAGGGCCGCCAGTCAGGACAGCGAGGTGGACGAGACAACGAAGCAAAAGTAGAAGTGGAAATTGGCTTTGCGGGATTCAGCGGATTGGAGAGGCGCAAGAGGAAGAACGACAAGTGAGTCATGATATTTTGCGCTGTCACCATCGGACGACTGACCATGTGCGCAGGCGAACGTCAGAGATGCAGCACACACTCGAGACTGCCTACTCATCGCTGCTCCTTACCCACCTCTACCCGCACTCGACCATAACCCTCAATATCCACATCCTCTCACAAGACGGCTCGCTTCTCGCGGCTTGCATCAACGCGGCCACTCTGGCGCTCATCGACGCCGGTGTGCCCATGACAGACTACCTGGTCGCATGCACCGCTGCCTCGTCAGCAACATCCGCCGAGTCAGACAACTCCGATCCTCTCCTCGATCTGAACAACTTGGAAGAGCAAGAGCTGCCATTCTTAACAGTCGGCACATTGGGCAGGAGCGACCGAGTCTCTGTGCTCATCATGGAGACTAGGGTGAGGATGGAGCGCGTGGAAGGCATGCTTGCTGTAGGAATTGATGGGTGCAAGAGGATGAGGGAAATACTAGATGGCGTGGTGAAAGAGTACGGCAAGAGGTTCTCATGATCGGGAGACGGAGCAGGTGAAAAGTTAGATGATACCCAAATGGCAGCCGCTTCACGACCGCAAAATGAACGAATTTCATGAAAATCAGCATCGATTGATGCGCAAGATCATCGGGCTGGATACACTTTCACCAAGGTTGCAAAGCAAGGTGTGTGATAATTCGTTATTTGCAATCAATTACGCCACTCCGTGAAGGGTATCTCGCTGAAATTGTTGACCACAAGCTGACTATGCCAGTATACCTCCGGAACAAACAAAAAAAAAAAAAAAAAAAAACGCCATGGCCAGAACGCACGAGTCCCCATCTAACCGATGACACCGACGAGATTTTTGTTGGTCTTGCACTCATCATTGCACTCCCTAATGCGCCTCTTGCCCCGACGTCCACCATCCTGGACATTGGGAATGAACGTCTCAGCAATTTTACGGATCTCCTCGCTCTTGGACTGCTTCAGGACCTCGACGACCTTGTTCTTGGTCGCCTCGTCCAACCCGCTATCGAAAAGGCTCATGAAGTCGATTCCGGCGGGCGTGCCGCTCGCCTCAGCTGCAGTGGAGTAAGAAACATAGTAGCTGTTGCCGAACCCATCGCAGCCCCAGCCCAGCCAACTGTACTGGGAGGTCGCGTTCTGGAGGATTCCAGTTCCACGGTAATCGTAGACTGCGACATAGTTGGGGTTGGGTGTCGCAACGCCGTACGATGTGAAGACGGTATTGTTGCCGGGAATCTGGAAAGAGGAGAGGTCGTTGATGGGACCGTTGGGGTTCGAGGAAGTCACCGGGGTGGGGTCCCACTGGAAATTGCGGAGTTGAGAGACCTGGGTGTTGCTAGTGAGGACTTGGTACCAGGGCTTGAAGATCCAGCCCGTCGGAGGGGGCTTCCAGGACGGGTTGGGCTTGGCGTCGGAGAAGGTGGGCGGATCGCGGATCTTGACGCCTGAAAAGATAAGGTCAGTGGATATTTCGGTGGTTGAATGGTTTCGACCTTACCAGCTGGACCGCATCGGATTGACGGTGACGCACTGACGACAGAGACGAGCGCGATTGTCGCAACAACGCGACCCAAGAACTGGCGGATATCCATTTGTTCGAGTAGAATGTCGGGTAAATATGCAGTATGAATTATATATCCGTCGAGGGTCGTATCGAGGGTCGATGTCAAGGAGCACCGAGGGTGGGTAGCAAGGGTGCAGTGTAGCAGATAAATATTATATAGACCCAGACGACTAAGTTTTTACGCTAACAACAAGTCCGGGTGATCTCAAAGCTAGAGCCCTCGGCCTCAAGTAAACTTACACTGTTAGTAAGAGCAAGAGAAAGAGCGCCGGGCAATTAGACTCCACGTTTGCATAAACGAACCGTCGATACTGAGCCAACGCCCAACGCCACGGTGCGCATGCGAGAATTATCAAGTCCCGATCAGGAACTCGCTCATACTGACTCTGCCTACAGGGTACATCTCTTGGCGATGCGGAGATACAATCTAGCTACCAACAGTAGTGAGAGTATCCGCGCGTGTCGATCCCGAGCGACAGTCGGACAGACGTCGTGCTACGGTGCAGAGTCCGTAAACGACGAACGATAGATTCGCACGCTTTCGCTGGCCCAACGTGGTGGATCGCGGATGCAGACGAACGTGCCGTATGCAATGACAGCTAACGGGCGTTATTATTACTTTCCTAAAAGCGACATCGGTTGAGCAACACGAGCAGTGCTTGAAGACTGCAGTCTAGGCGTTGAGGTGGCGCTCGAGGGAAAGGGAAGAACTGGCAATGGCGCCCGACTTGACAGCATCGTGGCCGTGGAGGTCGCATGGCTTGGCTTGAGGATGTTGATCGGCAATTCTGCCAGACATGGCATCGGACCGGATGGTGGCATTCTTGAATTGCCGTATGGAGAAGTCAACGTCCAGCAGGTATAGCAGGCGCAGTAAAAGTCGCACATTTCTGAGTAGGGTCCGAACAAAGGGCCCAAATTTCGGTATACACCCTATGTGAGGCGTCCACATGCAATGGCTGTGGGGCGTAGTGCAAGTGCGATTCGTCAATCATCTCGTTGGTGCTTGCGGTGCTGCTTCTTGTTCATCGGTGTGCGATGCGGTGTTGTGGTCGCCGTCTACTTTGCGCCCACTGTGAAAAATACGTCGGAAGTCACACGACGGAGGCGCATGCATGGCGTCTAGGTATTCGGTGGAAACAGGGTCTGTAGGCGACCGTGGTGGCCATGCGACAGGGCGTTCGCTAAGATATACGAAGTCGTTCGGCCAACGACATGCGCCGGCGATAGCCCGACACAAAGAAGGACAACCGGACTCAAGCGCAGGTGATGTCGCTGGGTTTCGGATGTCGTGATCACTCTCTGTCCACCTGCCGGTACTCTTCCCGAGCCAAGCCGGATGAGAACGAGATCTTGGCATGCTGCGTGTGCTTGCCTGGCGCTGGCGGCTCAGGCACGCCAGCGTTTCCTTTCGAAACATCGCCAACATCATCATCATGATGAAACGCGTGATGATCCTAGCAGACCTACCGTCACGTTAATGGTCTTTTTCTCGGTATTTCCATCCTTGCGAGCGTTTGGAAGGATTTCTCCCAACTTACATCACCTGAGCGCATAGCGCGCCAGCCATCGTCGTACATCCGCGTTGCTGTCCGACCTGAAGCGCGCGTCATTCTCGTTATGCATGGCGCGCGGAAACGTCAGCTTGCTCCGCGGCATGTCGGCATCTTATAACACCCCGGGCTTTCCTTGCTTGCGTTCGTTAAGGACGCAAGGCTTCCAAACAGCAATCACGCACTTGGCAATGAACAAGCGCCCGATGTAGTACACTCATCCTTCTCCCACCACCGGCGCTAGACCGTTGTCCGGCCTCACCACCCGATTCGGGACAGGCATCAAGATCCAGTTTTTGACTTTAGCCGTTTGGCGTTACGGCTTGCAACCACTGGTAGTTCGTCGTCCTACGCGTCCCTGCCATGCTCCGAGCATTAATGGGGCCTCAACCCTAGATTCATGCATACATTTGCCCTTGTCTGCCATCAAGGACTTCTGTGTTGTGTTCGGTGGAGCCTGAGACTTGCCCTTTGCTCCACCCTCCGTCCTATATACGATGGTACAGACGATCCTCTCCCGCCTCTCCGTCCCTCACGCTTTTCTCACGTCGTTCCTTTCTACTTCATTTCCGATTGACTCAGCTGTAGAACAGCGTTTCGAATAATTACACCGTAGCTTTTTGCCGTTGACCGGCATCATCAGTCTTTTCTCGCTCTGCACAGTCATTTTCGACGACCGCATGATATAGCAACCATGCTATTTTTTTGCTCAATTTTTCTGGCAGTCTCCGTAAGCGCTCTGCCTGCGGATACTATGTATGGTACTTCCGGTCTCCGAGGTGAGCCAAGTCCCACCATGCAAAGATGTCCAGTGACTAACGACAGAAGCCAATCTCAAAGCACGACAGGCTCAGGTCATTCCAGTAGTAGTTGGAGGACCACAAGACACGTTCAATCCTAACGCTGTGACCGCCGCCGTTGGCGACATTATACAGTTCCAGTTCAGCAATGGTAACCACACTGCAACGCAGAGCACTCTGGAAGCACCATGCACACCTCTGGGCGGCGGAATAAACAGTGGCCACATTCCTTTTCAAGACGGTATGTTGTTCGTTCTGATGTGAAGTTGTCTTGCTGCAGGAGACTGCCCCTTGACCATAGTAACGCTTACTGACTTCGTCCCCACTCTAGGTCAAACCACAGTCGGAACTTTCAACATGGTTGTCTCAACCACTGACCCGATATTCATGTTCTGGTTCGTAATTCCCGCCCAGCTTCGTGATCGTAAGACCTCTGGGCTAACCATGCGAAGTTCCACGGGCCCCCACTGTCAAGAGGGACAGGTCATGATCGTCAACCCTTCTAACACGCAACAGCTCCTCGACTTTGTCAAAGCAGCCCAAGGCACCGATAAGTCGGTAGAAGGAACGGCAATAGCCGGTGGAACAACAAGCCAAATCGAGCTGACCAACGCTGCGTAAGTATACGCTCCTCCCCCCTCAAACCGTCATCTGACGGCATGTCCAGTTTCGTCCCCGCGCCAGCAGAAGCTGCCGGCCCAGATGGGGGAGGTGCCCCGCCCGCTGCTGCTCCCCCCGTTACAAACGCTACGGAACCGGCTGCGGAAAACGCTACTGGGGCTAAGAATGGTACCGCCAAAGAGGATGGGGGGAAGACGGAAACGAAAGAAAAACGCCTCCCCGTCCTCCTTGCTTTCTAGATCTTCTTGGTGGATAACACACTCCGCCAATGTGACCCGAATCCGCCGACGAATTGTACATACGGAATCGAGCACACAGTGGGCAACGCGCGGCGTTGTATAGTGCAGCAGTGCTGCTTTCTTCGCCTGACTTTGTGTGAAGAGGAACAGTGGTAGTTCTCATGTTCAAACTTGTTAGTTTTTGATACCCCAAATGGCCTTGCTTCTTCTGTCCCTCGAATGTCTGCTCACTAGTGAATACGATTTGGTGCCAAATCGCATCATGATCTGTCGTTCTCTGTTGCATCTGTTTGTTATCAGCACCGCCCGCAAAGGATCATTTTACGCGCGTTCAGTGCTCGGTGTTGAGCTCGTTTCAGAACATGTCTCGCCCGTGCTTAGCACATAGTGCCTGGTAAGGCACTGGTGACGTTTACCAAGTCTGCTCGTCCGATTGCGTTCTCTGTGGATATGCCGACAGGCATAACACCTGGCTTATTGAGTGAGCCAGTCGCGCATCGTGTCGGTCCTTTGACTTTCGGGTCCTGAAGGTACTTGAACAGAGCACATCGAAAATACTAGAGCTACTTCTATCTGGTTGAGGACCTCGGCATGCTTCCCCGCATGTGTCGTGTTTCGTTTCTCTACCCAGCACCTTGCAAATGAATCCTCGAACAAAACATCACCGTGAGAGATTCGCTTCGAGAGAGCTATTGCTAAGTCTACAAGTCTCGATGCTAGAGCGGCATATGTGATTTACGCATTGACGCTTGAAAGGTTTCAGGAGTGGGTTATAGGCAGACGAGAATCACAAGAACAAGTAAGGTGTAATGGCAAAGTACGAGCTTTTTCCTCGCTTGATAGCTGTTCTGACCATGGAAAGACGTTGCCCTCATATCTATCATCAATACTATTAGTACTGACAGACAGTAACTCCTATGGCTCTCCTACTTCCTGCAACACGTGGTTAAGAGTAGACAATTTACTTCATTCAGCGGCATGGCCGCCCGGAAGCTCAGTCAACCCTGTTGTTCTATCAGTGATGGTAACCTCATTTATAGGAAGTACTCGCATGTATCCTCTCCAATATTCTCGTCCACAGTCTTCTTCAGGCCGGCACACTTATTCATGGCGGCGATGGATTGCTGTTTCCCTCCGCAGCTCGTGGCATAACAGCTCGTGTCCTTTGAATCAGTGTCAGCGAACAGACCGAGGGTGCGTGGTTCTTGGTCGCTACGTACCAGGATATTCTGCAGCGAATCATCTTTCCAGCCGAACACATCTGATTTGCATTAGCATGCATACGCACGAACAGGGGGTATATCTTACAGTCAGCATGGTTTGCGTAGCCGGTCGGATCGCCGAAAGACCAGACGAAAGGTTGCGAGCCGTCTTCGGGCCAGTCGGCAGGATCGCTGAACTTGGACGTGTCCCAGATAACCTCAAACCTTTTTGTATTATAAGCGAACGTGACAAAAGAATGGGAATGTGAGGATTCTGTACATTACTTGCGATACTCTGACAGGATGGGTGCTAGGACACGGGCCAGCAGATTCAAATGTGCCACTTTCGGGGTAGCTGATGTGGTTTAGCAACCTTGAGCCCTCCACGATGGGTTCATCTTACCTCATGTGTGCCATGTGGTCAGGAGAATCAAGGTTCACGCCATCCCAGCAAGTAGGAAAGCGCACCGAAGTCATGATGCCGTAGCTGCAGGGCTTCTGGGGGAAATGCACGACTTCGTGCTCGCGAGAACCGGCATTCTCCATGCAAGTGTAAGTGAGTTGTCGGAACCGAACAGCTTGTTCCTTGGTCCTTGCGTTGATGTCGCCTACAAACATACGGAAGCCCTAGCATGAGTGTCAGCTTCTCGAGTCCTCGTTGTCCGAGTATACCCAAGTTTGCCAAACATGTCTCTAACGATGAACCTGGACTGACCGGTTTGAAGGCTGAGACCTTTGATTTTGGCTGAGAATCGTATAGGGGGTCGGTCATGTAGTAGACCGTCATTCCACCGCCTGTGGTGCCATCGAAACCTGCATTGCTGCGTTGAGGTACTCTTTTGTAGGTCCCGTTACGGGCCCGGAAGTACAATATGGCAGTCCAGTAGTTACTGAGTTATGTCAGGATACGTGGTCGTCATGAATGATCGTGCTAATACCTGAAGTCATCGGAGAACTGGCAAGTCGTGCAAGTGCTTTCTCCAGGCATGTCCTTCGAAGGTGCCATCGTGGCGTTGAATGAGTTTCCACCAACGATCTGATGTACATGTGGTGAGGGGACTTGTCCCGGTGTTACAAGCGGATCAAGGCGCTCCACGACCAGCTGGGAGCATTGGAAACGGATGAGGGCGGAAATGGGGCTTGCAAGCGCCAAAGCGACGAGGGTAGACGTAGTCCAACGCATCTTCGTGGTACTAGAGGCTCGCTGGTGACTGCGACCGTGTTTGTGCCCGAGTTCTTCGAACTAGTTAAGCAGTGATAGTTGAGCCACCAAAGGTTATCAACGTTCGAGCCCAGAGAAGCTACACACCTTTTCTTTTGGCGAAGCTAGGGGGAGGCCGATCTGAGCCCTGATAGGACTTTAGCATCCGACTTTCTTGACGTCGATAACGGGACAAAGGAATCTGCAGCTCGATATGAAGCATCAATGCCTCTCAACAACTCTTGTACCAAGAGCAATGGTTGCCATCCTTGTCGACCTCATAAAGATCCGCAAGGCTGCAGTCGAATCAGTGCTGTCTAAATTGATGTACTCCCATCTAAAAGTATTGCTCAGCGCTGTCGCAGGCTGCCTTGCGGCTTGGGGCACAGCAAGCTGGATGCTCCCCACCTTGGCGCTCCACATGAATGTGGCGGCTCAATATACCCGGCAATGAGCTACCCGCCACACATGGTAGTTGTGCGGGTTCGTACGTCAACACACGGCTATATTCATATCGGGAACGTACATGAAGGGGATGGAGGAAGGGAACCCAGGAAGGTGCCTGTGGCCATGCGATCTGAGCGGCTGTGAAGAAGGCAACAACATCCATCCGCTTCTGCATTCGAAGGAAACCCTCTCAGCTTTGTTGTCACTCGCGATGCTCCAACAGAATATCTGCCTCGCGTTATGCGCTGCTATCGCCAGCGCGTACGCTCTTCCTTCCTCTTCTCAAGCCACAAACCCATGCCCCGCAGACACCGAATTGGCGTGCTCGGACGTCATCAACTCATCGCTCTGTTTGTCGCAGAACGCATCGCGTAATGGGACGGCCGCGCAGATGGCAGCATGCGTCGACTATCCAGGGGGCATGAGCGATCTGCCGGGAGCTTCGAAGGTTCGCATACTTCAGTCATCAAAGGTTGTACGTTGGATCTGACCGTCGCATAGTTGTGTCGTTGTCCGGGCTGTCACTCCACGTATATCAACGAGGCCATCTCAAAGCTGTTTCCTCCGCCATGTTCATAGATGTTCTTTTAGACTTGGGTGTGACAAAAGGACAAATGCAAAACACTCCATTCGCAAGAGCCGAGGTTCCTTCTCAAGGCCCGTGCGCTGTACTTCGTCCTCAATACCTTTGCTGCTATCATTTCGGCTTGCTTGGATTACTCTAAGGTAACCCACTGTACCCAGACTTTTACCCTGGTGCTGTAAGTAGTCTCCGCGCCATCCACTGGTTCCTGATATGGTATCGATCACGGACCTGGCGCAGAGAGTTTTGATGACTATGATCGCTACCGTAGCAAGTTTCTAGTGTTTTTTGGGGCACCCAGGCACTACAGACTCGCACGTGCCCGGATCTTATAGGGATCTAGCAATAGGGCCAAGCCTTACAGGACGTTGTCACATCGGATGCTCATTACCTTCAAGGTTAGCTGTGACTTTGTACCCTAAGGAGTTGCTTCGAAGGTGATGACACCCCGTTAAGTACTTCCAAGGTTGGTTTTTTCTGTGATTCTAGGCCAGGTTGTTTGTCTCGAAGGTCACTGCGACGACCCGGCTTATTCTGCCCCCGTATTACAGAGTTCTACTAGGTTGTGCCAGGGGAAGAGCATGTTGGATTGTAGCGTCGATCGTGATAAGTAAGAGACCGTAGCACCTCTCTCCTCAATTTATATACTACGTCTATAACTTATCTTACTCTATTAGCCCTTAGATTTATCCTATTCTATAGTAGTTAAGTAGTATTAAGATAGTTAAGGTAATAATAATCCTAGAGTTATAGTTATATATAACTTACCCTACTAATTACCCTAATACTCCCTCCTCCTCGTGGGTGCTATAAGGCTAGGATATAGCTAAATAGGATAAACACTCTTAGAATTAGATAGCTAAAAGAAACTATATAAATTAAGACTAAACTTAAGATACTAAAATAGAAAGGGTTCTAGGGAGGGACTCTCTATATACTAGGTATTTAAGATCTACTAACTAATCTATATATAGGCTACTAAATAAGGCCTAAGCTTAAAAGTAGGTAAATATCCTATAAGGGAATTTAACTTTAAGTTAAATTAACCCTTATACTATCCCTCTCTAAGTATAATCTAGGGTCTTAATAGTCCTTAAGGACTATAAGAATACCTATATTTATAAAAAGAAAAAAGAATAAATTAATTTAAAGAGAAAAAAAAAATAAAAATAAAAAAAATATTCTCTATACTTTTAAAAATTTTTTTATTAAACTTATATAGTTATAGACTAGATTAGAGTATCCTACTCTAGTATAATTATATAGGGCTCTATAATTTCCTATATAAAAATACCTTTATTTAGAATTTTTCTAAGTAGTTAGCTATACACTATTATATATATATTATATAAAGTTCCCTAATCCTATAAAAAGAAGTTAAAATCTAGTTTAAAACCTTAAATTCCTTATTATAATTAAAGATTTAAAGTACTTAATATATAAAGCTTAATCCTTTATAGTACTAAGAAGTATAAGGTAAATATATTTTATAAATACTAGATAAGCTATCTAGATTAAGTTACTATACTAACTAGCCTATTTTTAGGTAACCCTTTATTAACTATCTATCTTAATAGGTATATTATCTTTAAAATTACTATCTAAGAATACTTTATTAAGAATAGCTTTCTTCTAAGTATCTAGGTACTTAAGGGGCCTAGCTACCTAAGGATTAGTATTATAAAAGTTACCTACTAGCTTTAAAGTATTCCTAAAATTAAATACTAGATATTATATATTATCTAGGTTATAGTCTTACTATACTACTTAATACTAGAGTTTTTCTTAGCTTAGTTAGCTATTATAAATAAGTAATACCTTCTATTTAAGAGTATTATTAACTTTAGTTAGTAGTTCCTATAATTAGTATTATCTAAGAAGTAGATTATTAAATACTTTTTAAAAATAGTCTATATAAAATACTAAATAAACTTTTATATATAATAGTAATTTAAGTTTATAGGATAATTCTTTTATTCCTATAATATAGTATAGACTATATATTTACTTATTAAGCTTAATAGAGGGATATAATATTAAAAAGCCTTTTAGAGTAATATAGATAAAGTTACTAATAATAAAGTTAAGTAATTAATAGTATTTATTAGCTTATTTTACTATTAAGTTTTATACTATAATAAGGTTCTAATAGGCCTAGTTATAGATTTAAGTAATAGCTTTAAAGTAAATAGTAATAAACTTATAGGCTTACTTAAAGCTAATATTATTAGAGGAGTTCTTAAGTAATCTAACTCTATCCTTTTAGTTCTAAAAGACTTTAATTTTATAACTAAACTTAATTTTATATAGAAAGAAACTAGTAGATTTATTAAATAAAGAGGCTTATACCTAGTCTATTAAAGAGAGTAGATCTAACTAGTTATTCTAAAATTTATTAATAAATAGGTAAAGATACTAGTTAATATACTTATTATATATCTTAATTTAGCTATCTATTTAGGTATAACCTATAAATATAAGTTTCTACTATATACCTATAAGGTAATATAGTTTACTAGTAAAATTAGAAGTAAATTATAGCCTTTAATCTAATATAATAGATTTAGGGATACTAAAGATTCTCTAGATATACTAGTAGTAAAAGGAGATAGCCTATTCTATAGTAATTATTTTATAGTATAGTAGTAAAAAGGTATATTTACTTAAGTAGTATATATAAATTATAATATTATTAAAGCCCTTTTAGTCTAGTAGAAAGCTTTTAAAGTCTATAAAGATATTTTACTATATAGCCTCTAGAATAGGTAGTAGCTAGAGTAGGCCTAGCTTCTTATTATAAGGGGGCTTAGTCTAGTAGTAAATTTTATAATTATATATAAACTATTTAATATCTATATATATATAGCTCTAATAGTATAATTTCTAGATAAGTTTTTAGATCTTTTTAGTACTAGGGTATATAGTTATTTAGTAGGAGTAAACTATATTAATAAGGATTATTTAAAACTAACTAGTTTTAAAGATAACTAGATAGTTTTAGTATAAAAAAAGTCTAGAAAATATTCTATTATACTTATTATTTAGTTTAGAGATAGCCTCTTAAAGTAGTTCTAAAATTAGGTTAATATAATTTATTTTAAGTAGGTAGTTTACTAGTATAATAGAAGAGTTTTATAATTTAGCCTCTCTACTCTACTAGTTTAACTTAGTAGTAATAACTAATACTACTATTTTATAGTTTTTATTATTAATATTATCGCTAGCGATATCCTATTATTAGGAGAAGAAATATATTATATAGGCTAACTTAGCTTTTACTTTCTATATAACTAGTTTTTTCTATTTCTATAATAGTATATTAGCTATAATATTTATAAATCTAGAGTAAAATATAATTATATAGTTATACTAGAATAATACTTCTAACTAATAAGCTTAGTAAGGTATAAGTTCTTATTTTATAGAGAAATATTTAAGTATATAATAGTCTATAATAATAGTAAATAGCTCTTCTAACTATAGACTAATAAGCTAGGTATACTATATATATAACTTACCTATAAT